>OU343118.1:36132500-36347500 GCA_910594885.2 Bibio marci | reverse complement strand
AGTCTTCGGGTAGTTGTTTACTATCCCACACATTGTTATAATTATGCAAGTCCATGATTCATGACCAGCTGTTTTAATCGGTTCTGCTGTGATGTTAGCCTGGTTATTTGTGGTCCTTTAATCGGAAAATAGATATATTTCTTTTGCAGTAAATTTATGCACGGAGTAAACATATGGAAATCTCCAAAACTAGCAGTTATGTTGCCATCTATCGCCTAATAGAATATATTTGAGGCGAGAAATACTTTATTGGTTTGCGGAGAAATACGTTGCTGAAAGTACAAATTTATTTATTGGAAAAATGAGCAGAGTATTTAATTTCGCTTTGCTCTTAAATTGTATTTGTGAGTAGTGCGAGTATAATAATAGAATAAAAATCGAAACATGTCACTAAATTTTTTGACAATTATAATTTTATTTTATTGGCAATTGTGATGTGATGGTGTAGTACGCGTACCCGGCGACTGATGAGAAAATTGATAAAGTTGTAAGTTAAATAAGTTATTAAATATAAATATATTTATAAAAATATTAATAATATATTTTTGTAAACCATTTCATGGATTAATTGAAAAAATAATTTAATATATTTAATAGGCAAGTGATAGAATACAAATACGGAATCTATTAAAATATATTTTTAACCTATAAAAGATGGATTCTTGCTACCCGGTTGTTCAAAATTGTATCACGTTTTATCAAGTTTTATCAAGATTAAAAGTATTATTTTAACATGCATTACAAAAAACAATATGTTTTAGTGCTGTATAAAATTTGTAAGTATAAATAATAAATTAAAAAAAAAAAAGAAATTCTACGTTAATACCTGAAAATAATATACATTTCCAACAACACCAGAAATAATTTTAAAATTCGGCTGCTTTGCCTGCATAAATAGAATCGAAAATTTAAGAAATTTTTTTATGATATCAAATTCATATTTATTCATTTGTGTAAAAGGACTTTTATCATAATATATGATGATCTTTCTGTAAAATTAGATTCAACATAAATCTAACAACTTTTGCTAAGATTTTATTAACATCGGTGATAAATCTCTAATGACTTTTTTTTTTTTAATCATATAAAAGAAACTAACATTTTCAGAAAACCTTAACATATATATAAAATATTTTCAGATTTCTGCAAAAAGCTGTGGTTATGGAACATAGGTTTCTACTAAAAAAAACGTTTGAAGCAATGCGCTGTATACCATAGGTGAGTCTATTAATTAATTTTGTATTTTTATATACATCGAATCATGTTACAGTGAAGTTGGTAAATTACTCCGTAATTATGTGAATATGTAAAGATTTACTAATTTGTTGGATGAGATATGATCGAATTAGCCATGTTTCCAAAATCAGTTCCAGAAACTTGTATTGGGTATCGTTTTATAGGAACGGTAAAACATCATATATCTCAATCTCATTCGCAAGCTACATACTAAATTTGGATGATAATATCTAAATTACAATAATGCTGATAAATATTAAGGAAAATTTAGCAACATTAAGAACTTTCAAAATATATAGATTTTCTAAGCATTATAAATCATATGATTTATAGAGAGCTTTAGTATTAAAATTTGATTTCATAATTTTATATTTTATGGTGTCTGTCACAACAAAATATAAACTCAACGGTATATCTAATTATCAAAGGATAATTTATAATCTATATTATCACAGAAATAATTATTAGGAATTTAAACCAGTTCAATTATATTAATTTTGCTATCGGTACTATCATTTTTAATTTTATTATATCACAAAAGGAATGTGACCTGAACCACTATCTCCACCATAATCATTATAATCAACAAACGGTTTGATTATAATATTTTTCTATATTAAATGTTATATGTAATTGTTTCTTTTTTATTTTTCAATTACAGGTACAAAATCAAATGGTGCCATAAATAGTGAAGAAGAATCTGGTCTTTGTCATCGTGGTTATATACAAACATTTATTGTACGTAATGTTTTTCAAATACCACCATCTAATTTTGAATGTTGTGTTAAAAGTATACGAACATTAAACAACATGTAACAAATCGTAAATTATCAATAAAACGACAAAAATTTACGGTATAAAATCTATGCTGACGAAAAAGAAACGATACCGATGGTGAAGAAGAAAAAAGATCCAATAAATAAAGTAGTTAGTTGTGAATTAGAACAATTAACACACAGCGAAATGATACAATTGCAATACAAATGATTGAATCCATTCTTACATTATGTACAAATGTACACGTGCGGCACAAATATTGCAAAGATGATGTTGCTGTACCATGTTCAATCTTATGGGAATAAGATACCAATCCATCAGTTGTAGGTTATTACACGATTAGCAACATAAAGAAAAGTGTAAAGTAATTATTTTATAAAATTAATACATTTTTGTAGTAAAATAATATAATAATTTGGTTTTTATCTATAGGTAAGAATAAATGCAGTGACATATTACGGATAGAGTGACGCATCCACCATTATGGGACTTAACATGAACGTATTGATGAATCTCGGAATTTATGTATTTTTTTAGAGAACAAGGTTATACATTTTAAGTTATTTTTTTTAAACTAAGCTCACACCATTGCTCATTAATTATTTTCAATTATTTGGCGATTTCATTCAAAACTAATAGTTTATATTACTTACTATTATTATTTCTAATTAGAGAAGTGTTAAACATGAAAAAAATAGTATCGCATAATTTTATTTATTCCATTTCACATTTTATTTAAAATATTTACTCAATTTTCGACAACATTCAATACTTACACAATCAGGATTAGGAGTTATAATCTGTAACTTCCTTACTTATGTAAAGAGCATTTAACTTAATTACATTTAAATGTTACTAATTAAATTGTAGATAATACACCAACCGTGCGTTAATCCGAACGCGTTCGGATTATCGCACGGAAAAATATAAATAATATCAACACACTAAAATTCACATAATTTTCTTATTTTAAAAGATAAATTCATGAAATAAAAAGTATCTGATAGCTGAAGCCTTCTAATAAAAATACCCTATTTTTTAATAATTGTAAAATCAATTCCATAAAGCTATGGTATTTTTTGAGATATGTCAATAAAACTCCTCACATACCCTTAAAATGATTTTTTATGAGTATGTTTAAACCAATTTTTTACTATTAATATCCAGATGGGAGTGATTGAGACGAACTTCCTGGAAATTTGTAAATTGATCATTTCTTAACCGATTTTAATGAAATTTTATATATGTGTTCAAAGTGGGATTATATGAACAGGTCTGAGAGTAGTTCTAAGATATCGATACTACGGGCAGTTTTATTGATCAGAGTTGGGTATCCTGATTAATTTGGGTATTCCTCATCCGATTTCGATGAAATTTAGTATGTGAATGTAAAATAGGATTATATAAACAGTTAATAAAGTAGTTTTAAAATACCGATACTCATAGCAGTTTTATTGATCAGAGTTGGGTATCCTGGTTAATTTGGGTATTCTTCTTCCGATTTCGATGAAATTTTGTATATGTATTCAAAGTGGGATTATAAGAACTCCGCTATCAGATACTTTTTATTTCATGAATTTATCTTTTAAAATAAGAAAATTATGTGAATTTTAGTGTGTTGATATTATTTATATCTTCCCGTGCGATAATCCGAACACTAAAATCGACATAAATGAAAAAGTAGCGTTCGGATTAACGCACGGTTGGTGTATATGTTGCGAATAATTTCTAATTTGTTTTGGACGACCTTTTTTTTAGATTTTATAGCAGTCGATATAGTCGCATTAGCATGTTTAGGCTGGATGCATTATTTGTATCTCTAAGCATTCGTCATCGAACCACATACCATTTTTTTTTTATTATTCGATTGAATCTATCTGCAACTTCATTTTGCTGCGGTGAATTTGGAATTGTATAATCAATCATTTTAATTCCTTTGTTTTTATGTGATGATGTTTTGTTATTTTTTATGGTTTCTATTTTAAGATACTATACAGATTGAATATTTTCTTCAATAGCCCGCGATTTGTTCATGAACTTCTAGTTTACTTGGTCTAACATTTGAAAATTATCTCAACTATTGACGTTTATTATTCCTTTGTAAATCTATAAAATGTTGTCAATCTACAACGTTGATAAGGAAATATAGTGTTTCACGCTATACATAAATGCACATTGGTTCCACACACCCCAACACCATAAGAATAATTTTATAATTATTATATATCGAAACATAATTACAGAACAATTGGTAAATTTGTATACACACATACGGATTAATTTACCAAAATTGACTGTTATGTTAAATAGATTGACTGATTACGACTTCAAGTTCTCACACCGCACGGCAAAGTGACTTTCATGTTATTATATTTTATATAAATTGTAATATGAAAAAAATTATTTACTTATAATTACAATTATTTGTTATCTAATAAGAAAAATATATGTGAAACAAAATTTTCAGTAATGTTTTCTAGTTTTGTACCTGATAGATTGTGAAATCGATCAGAGGTGAAAAGATTGTTAAATAAAGGGTGTTCAAATCTGAGTTAACTTTCTAAATTTGCCGTAATATTTAGTAATGTTGCAACAACCAACAAGTGTTGGTGTTTACTTATATTAAAAACTTAAACTGACTCAAATTTGAACATCCTTTATAGAATGTTAGATATAATCTTAAATCGGTCGGTCCACATGTCTTAGGTATATGCAATAATAATGTATCTATAATAAACTTTACCCGAAGATATATAGCCAAGTATACATATAAAATATCCGAACACCGTATATACTTTAATATCCATTCGGATATATTCTATATAGGTCTTTAATGTTAATCTAAGTATTTAATTTACCTTAGATACACATCTGAATATTTATAGTGTATACAGGGACCCTTTATATATGTCCATTGGGGCCTAGACGTATATTTAAGTATCAGTACTCGGATACGGGGGCGCTAGCTACATACTTCAGTTTATTGTTTAGATGCAGTCCATTATTACATATACCATTTCCCTGTTTTCTTAAATATATACTTAAAATTAAACTTAAATAAAACTTAAATAAAACTTAAATAATAAATAATAAAACTTAAATAATAAATAATAAAACTTAAATAATAAATACTATGAATATATCCACAGATAGACGGCAGACACGCACCTAGAAAACATTTCCGAAAAACTTAATTTAAATATGTTTTTCTCGAAGATACTTGTAACAAACAAATTTTGTGAACATAATCTTTGGAAGCTAATGGAAAATAACCTAGTAAAGTACATTTTGTTTAAAATTAATTTTTCTTCCATTTACATTTTGTCCAACAGATTATGAAAATTCAATACATTTCTAATACTTAGTGAAAAGTACATGATAGGTTCATCAATATATTTCCTAGTACTTGGTGGAAAATTCATAATATATATATCAATACATTTCCTGTACCTGATGTTAGTTTCATGAGAGGGGTTCATGAGTTTGGAAAATTCATGATACATTTGATCATGATGTTTTCAACGAATTAATAAAATATATTGAATTTTGATAATCTGTTTGAAAAATTAAATTAGGAGTAAAATTAATTTTAAAGAAAATGTACTTTTCCAGAGTATTTTCCACTAGATTCCAAAAATTGGTTTCACAAAATTTGTTTATTATCTAATAAGATAATGTTTTCTAGTTTTGTGCCTGATGAATAATATGAATGTATCCACAGGTTGACAGTGGTCGCTCTATCAAAATATGACTGATAGGGCATATTATCTATATATTTAAGATGCACCTGAATATATAACTATTTATCTATATCAGATAATGACCCCAGCTACATATTCATGTCCTAGGTATACGTAATATTAATGTAACTATATGAAACTGGACCCAGAGTTATGTAACCAAGCATTCATATAAAATATCCGAACACCTACCAATATACGCTCTTCTAACCTTATTGGATTAGTGGGGTTTGCAATGTACACTCGCATATAAGTATTGCATATGCATAGGTCTTGAATATGTGTCAGTCTATCTAATTCACTAGATACTTAACCCTAGACACACATATGAAATGTTTATAATGAATGCTGGGACCCTTGTTATATGGGGGGCCTAGACATAAATTTAAGTATCAATACTTAGATACGGGAGCACTAGTTATATATCTCAGTTTTTTTTATATAGATACATTAATATTACATATACGTAGGATCTGATTATGTAACTGGGGACCATTATATGATATAGATACTTGTTTATATATTCAGGTAATATCTCATATATATCCTTCCCTGCATTCTTAAACATATACTTAAAATTAACACTATGTATTATATTCTAATGTTGATTGATTGCTAAATACAGATGATATGATTATTGATTGTTGCTTTATTGTTATCGGTAAAAATGTAAAAATAATGATAATGTAAGTATGATAAGATAAATGATTAGCCAATATATAAAAATTGTGATTATATAATGTATATGAGTATAATGTCAATTAACGATTAATAAATTTAATGTCAATTAGTACGAGTATAAGGATATTAAGTATAATAATGTTAATAATGGTACTAGTATAATGTAGAGTGTTTAATTATGTATAAATTTAATGCCAGTTTAATACCAATATAATAAATTATGTCCACAACCCTAAATCTGTGCAATTTAATCGAAAATAAATGTATTTCAAAATAATTTAATTTTTTTTCTTTACTCTTAACCTTCTAGGCCATAGCTCTCACATATATATATGTTCAATAGTTTATTCCTAATATATTCATTTAATATTTTAGAGTGAGCCATAGTGGAGCTCTGAAAGTTAAGTACTGGACCATTTATTTTTATTTTTGAAAATATATTCAATTTATTATTCATATATGGAATTTTAACACTTACACATGAAACGAATTAGTTAGGTGTGGTGACAATATTATTAAATTAGCAGCGCTTTTTCACAATAATATTATATAGAAAGAAATAAACACGAATTAGATAGAAAATGTGAAAATTCCATAAAATATATGCTCTGTGATAAAATTATATTTTTAAATTGTTTGCAGAAAAGTACGTTTATGTTTTAAGTAATTTGTGTGAGTTGTGGATTTAATTATCTGAAAATTGATTGAAAAAACAAAATAAATGAATTTAATCAGGGTATAGCAATTTCATATAAAGAAATATTGCATGTTTAAATTTTATAAAATAAAATTTTAAACCATCACAGAACGAGAGGGACTGATAATATGAATAATATTGCTCTTCACAAAGCATGAGTTTCTTATTTAACACGTGTGTTTGTAGTAATTTATTTTATTGTTCATTTATATTTTATTTTATTTTCGATCATATTTTTATTTTTTAATTTTTATTCATATATAACAAATAATCATATACCATATTTAAATTTTTGATCTAGTTTTCCTAGAATTATTAAAAAAACATATAAATAGCGAGACTTGATGGAAGTAAAATTAGTTATTTAGTAACTCGTGAAGAGTTAAGTATAGGGTATGATGTTTTACAATCAGTAACATTATTTATAAAACACTTGCTATTCGGTAAATATTTAAATTATTGATCTAGTTTTCCTAGAATTATTAAAAAAACATATAAATAGCGAGACTTGATGGAAGTAAAATTAGTTATTTAGTAACTCGTGAAGAGTTAAGTATAGGGTATGGTGTTTTACAATCAGGTCAGCACGTGAAAGCCTAAGCGCTGATTGTAATAAGGAAAGTCGTATATGAGTTTTCTTTTCAATTTAACGTATCTAAAAGTTGATAATAACCCAGTGGAATTTTTTGTATGTACTTCCAATTTCTTCAATGAATGTGCATACATAAATTGTAAGTACTTCCAATTTCATGAATGAAATCATCAATGAACTTATCATCAAAATATTCACCAAAGAATTTATCGGTGAATTTATGTATAAATTTCTAGTAGTTCTAATTCCATAAATGGATTCACCAGCGAATTCATCAACTAGTTCAACAAAGAATTTACCGATGAATTTCCAATTTCCTCTATCGCGCCCGATCATTACTATGTACATATAAGGTTCACCTTAAATTGGAAGTATCAGAAGCCGATACACAATATGTTGCAAAATGCAGAAAGCATGAGGAACTTTCGGACACTTTAAAAAAATACACAATTTATTAAACAAATACCAGCGATCTTTGACGAAAATCCTTCAAAGTCAATAAAATCCTTCACGAGAGATCGTATAGTCTCTGAGGGTCTAGTTCATCGAGTTGTTCACGAAGAGCTACGCTACAAGTTATGCGCATATGTAGGCACCAACTCGCGAACAGAGAACTATCTCAGGAAAATCTCTTAAATAAGCTTTTTTCTAATGATAAAAATTTCGTTCAAGACCAAAAGATTAATCGGAGAAATGATAGATGGCTATGTTCAGAACCTACAGAATTAACCTGTGTTCTACACACGAAATTTCCAGCTACTGTGATGGTTTTTATTTACAAATATACCCTGTAGATAGCATGTGGACAAAAATTCGAATGTTAGTAAATGAAAATTTCAGAGAGTATCTTTATTCACTTTTTGATTGTAAGATGGCTAAATATTCCATTTGACATTACTGTCAAACAAGAAGTTGTTAATGAGAAGCAGCTACTTGAAATTTTTGTTTCGAACACGATTATAATAGATTATTATAATAAACATTAACCGTTTGAGTGCGAATCGTCGCTATATCGACGAATAGGTAATGCGCCAAAATTGCATAGCACTCAAACGGTTAAAATTGTATTACAAATTTCAAAATTTGATAACAATTATGTGTCATTTTTCATATATTTTTATTTTATTTTAAACTACCTAACTTATTACAATCAGCGCTTAGGCTTTCACGTGCTGACCTGATTGTACATCATACCCTATACTTAACTCTTCACGAGTTACTAAATAACTAATTTTCCTTCTATCATGCCCCGCTATTTATATGTTTTTTTAATAATCCTAGGAAAACTAGATGAATAATTTAAATATTTACTGAATAGCAAGTGTTTTATAAATAATGCTAATGTGATTAAAATATTCACATTATGTACTGTAATAGCACAGTAATTATTTATAAATTAATTTCCATACTTTATTTAAATATTATTATTTTGATCACAGTAGCATTATTTATAAAACACTTGCTATTCGGTAAATATTTAAATTATTGATCTAGTTTTCCTAGAATTATTAAAAAAACATATAAATAGCGAGACTTGATGGAAGTAAAATTAGTTATTTAGTAACTCGTGAAGAGTTAAGTATAGGGTATGATGTTTTACAATCAGTAACATTATTTATAAAACACTTGCTATTCGGTAAATATTTAAATTATTGATCTAGTTTTCCTAGAATTATTAAAAAAACATATAAATAGCGAGACTTGATGGAAGTAAAATTAGTTATTTAGTAACTCGTGAAGAGTTAAGTATAGGGTATGGTGTTTTACAATCAGGTCAGCACGTGAAAGCCTAAGCGCTGATTGTAATAAGGAAAGTCGTATATGAGTTTTCTTTTCAATTTAACGTATCTAAAAGTTGATAATAACCCAGTGGAATTTTTTGTATGTACTTCCAATTTCTTCAATGAATGTGCATACATAAATTGTAAGTACTTCCAATTTCATGAATGAAATCATCAATGAACTTATCATCAAAATATTCACCAAAGAATTTATCGGTGAATTTATGTATAAATTTCTAGTAGTTCTAATTCCATAAATGGATTCACCAGCGAATTCATCAACTAGTTCAACAAAGAATTTACCGATGAATTTCCAATTTCCTCTATCGCGCCCGATCATTACTATGTACATATAAGGTTCACCTTAAATTGGAAGTATCAGAAGCCGATACACAATCTGTTGCAAAATGCAGAAAGCATGAGGAACTTTCGGACACTTTAAAAAAATAAACAATTTTTTAAACAAATACCAGCGATCTTTGACGAAAATCCTTCAAAGTCAATAAAATCCTTCACGAGAGATCGTATAGTCTCTGAGGGTCTAGTTCATCGAGTTGTTCACGAAGAGCTACGCTACAAGTTATGCGCATATGTAGGCACCAACTCGCGAACAGAGAACTATCTCAGGAAAATCTCTTAAATAAGCTTTTTTCTAATGATAAAAATTTCGTTCAAGACCAAAAGATTAATCGGAGAAATGATAGATGGCTATGTTCAGAACCTACAGAATTAACCTGTGTTCTACACGAAATTTCCAGCTACTGTGATGGTTTTTATTTACAAATATACCCTGTAGATAGCATGTGGACAAAAATTCGAATGTTAGTAAATGAAAATTTCAGAGAGTATCTTTATTCACTTTTTGATTGTAAGATGGCTAAATATTCCATTTGACATTACTGTCAAACAAGAAGTTGTTAATGAGAAGCAGCTACTTGAAATTTTTGTTTCGAACACGATAATAATAGATTATTATAATAAACATTAACCGTTTGAGTGCGAATCGTCGCTATATCGACGAATAGGTAATGCGCCAAAATTGCATAGCACTCAAACGGTTAAAATTGTATTACAAATTTCAAAATTTGATAACAATTATGTGTCATTTTTCATATATTTTTATTTTATTTTAAACTACCTAACTTATTACAATCAGCGCTTAGGCTTTCACGTGCTGACCTGATTGTAATACATCATACCCTATACTTAACTCTTCACGAGTTACTAAATAACTAATTTTCCTTCTATCATGCCCCGCTATTTATATGTTTTTTCAATAATCCTAGGAAAACTAGATGAATAATTTAAATATTTACCGAATAGCAAGTGTTTTATAAATAATGCTAATGTGATCAAAATATTCACATTATGTACTGTAATATCACAGTAATTATTTATAAATTAATTTCCATACTTTATTTAAATATTATTATTTTGATCACAGTAGCATTATTTATAAAACACTTGCTATTCGGTAAATATTTAAATTATTGATCTAGTTTTCCTAGAATTATTAAAAAAACATATAAATAGCGAGACTTGATGGAAGTAAAATTAGTTATTTAGTAACTCGTGAAGAGTTAAGTATAGGGTATGGTGTTTTACAATCAGATCAGCACGTGAAAGCCTAAGCGCTGATTGTAATAAGGAAAGTCGTATATGAGTTTTCTTTTCAATTTAACGTATCTAAAAGTTGATAATAACCCAGTGGAATTTTTTGTATGTACTTCCAATTTCTTCAATGAATGTGCATACATAAATTGTAAGTACTTCCAATTTCATGAATGAAATCATCAATGAACTTATCATCAAAATATTCACCAAAGAATTTATCGGTGAATTTATCTATAAATTTCTAGTAGTTCTAATTCCATAAATGGATTCACCAGCGAATTCATCAACTAGTTCAACAAAGAATTCACCGATTAATTTCCAATTTCCTCTATCGCGCCCGATCATTACTATGTACATATAAGGTTCACCTTAAATTGGAAGTATCAGAAGCCGATACACAATATGTTGCAAAATGCAGAAAGCATGAGGAACTTTCGGACACTTTAAAAAAATACACAATTTATTAAACAAATACCAGCGATCTTTGACGAAAATCCTTCAAAGTCAATAAAATCCTTCACGAGAGATCGTATAGTCTCTGAGGGTCTAGTTCATCGAGTTGTTCACGAAGAGCTACGCTACAAGTTATACGCATATGTAGGCACCAACTCGCGAACAGAGAACTATCTCAGGAAAATCTCTTAAATAAGCTTTTTTCTAATGATAAAAATTTCGTTCAAGACCAAAAGATTAATCGGAGAAATGATAGATGGCTATGTTCAGAACCTACAGAATTAACCTGTGTTCTACACACGAAATTTCCAGCTACTGTGATGGTTTTTATTTACAAATATACCCTGTAGATAGCATGTGGACAAAAATTCGAATGTTAGTAAATGAAAATTTCAGAGTGGTATCTTTATTCACTTTTTGATTGTAAGATGGCTAAATATTCCATTTGACATTACTGTCAAACAAGAAGTTGTTAATGAGAAGCAGCTACTTGAAATTTTTGTTTCGAACACGATAATAATAGATTATTATAATAAACATTAACCGTTTGAGTGCGAATCGTCGCTATATCGACGAATAGGTAATGCGCCAAAATTGCATAGCACTCAAACGGTTAAAATTGTATTACAAATTTCAAAATTTGATAACAATTATGTGTCATTTTTCATATATTTTTATTTTATTTTAAACTACCTAACTTATTACAATCAGCGCTTAGGCTTTCACGTGCTGACCTGATTGTACATCATACCCTATACTTAACTCTTCACGAGTTACTAAATAACTAATTTTCCTTCTATCATGCCCCGCTATTTATATGTTTTTTTAATAATCCTAGGAAAACTAGATGAATAATTTAAATATTTACTGAATAGCAAGTGTTTTATAAATAATGCTAATGTGATTAAAATATTCACATTATGTACTGTAATAGCACAGTAATTATTTATAAATTAATTTCCATACTTTATTTAAATATTATTATTTTGATCACAGTAGCATTATTTATAAAACACTTGCTATTCGGTAAATATTTAAATTATTGATCTAGTTTTCCTAGAATTATTAAAAAAACATATAAATAGCGAGACTTGATGGAAGTAAAATTAGTTATTTAGTAACTCGTGAAGAGTTAAGTATAGGGTATGGTGTTTTACAATCAGGTCAGCACGTGAAAGCCTAAGCGCTGATTGTAATAAGGAAAGTCGTATATGAGTTTTCTTTTCAATTTAACGTATCTAAAAGTTGATAATAACCCAGTGGAATTTTTTGTATGTACTTCCAATTTCTTCAATGAATGTGCATACATAAATTGTAAGTACTTCCAATTTCATGAATGAAATCATCAATGAACTTATCATCAAAATATTCACCAAAGAATTTATCGGTGAATTTATCTATAAATTTCTAGTAGTTCTAATTCCATAAATGGATTCACCAGCGAATTCATCAACTAGTTCAACAAAGAATTTACCGATGAATTTCCAATTTCCTCTATCGCGCCCGATCATTACTATGTACATATAAGGTTCACCTTAAATTGGAAGTATCAGAAGCCGATACACAATCTGTTGCAAAATGCAGAAAGCATGAGGAAC
The DNA here is from genome assembly GCA_910594885.2 of Bibio marci. Taxonomy (NCBI): domain Eukaryota; kingdom Metazoa; phylum Arthropoda; class Insecta; order Diptera; family Bibionidae; genus Bibio; species Bibio marci. The sequence continues at coordinate 36,334,331 of OU343118.1, read as the reverse complement.
TTTCGGACACTTTAAAAAAATAAACAATTTTTTAAACAAATACCAGCGATCTTTGACGAAAATCCTTCAAAGTCAATAAAATCCTTCACGAGAGATCGTATAGTCTCTGAGGGTCTAGTTCATCGAGTTGTTCACGAAGAGCTACGCTACAAGTTATGCGCATATGTAGGCACCAACTCGCGAACAGAGAACTATCTCAGGAAAATCTCTTAAATAAGCTTTTTTCTAATGATAAAAATTTCGTTCAAGACCAAAAGATTAATCGGAGAAATGATAGATGGCTATGTTCAGAACCTACAGAATTAACCTGTGTTCTACACGAAATTTCCAGCTACTGTGATGGTTTTTATTTACAAATATACCCTGTAGATAGCATGTGGACAAAAATTCGAATGTTAGTAAATGAAAATTTCAGAGAGTATCTTTATTCACTTTTTGATTGTAAGATGGCTAAATATTCCATTTGACATTACTGTCAAACAAGAAGTTGTTAATGAGAAGCAGCTACTTGAAATTTTTGTTTCGAACACGATAATAATAGATTATTATAATAAACATTAACCGTTTGAGTGCGAATCGTCGCTATATCGACGAATAGGTAATGCGCCAAAATTGCATAGCACTCAAACGGTTAAAATTGTATTACAAATTTCAAAATTTGATAACAATTATGTGTCATTTTTCATATATTTTTATTTTATTTTAAACTACCTAACTTATTACAATCAGCGCTTAGGCTTTCACGTGCTGACCTGATTGTAATACATCATACCCTATACTTAACTCTTCACGAGTTACTAAATAACTAATTTTCCTTCTATCATGCCCCGCTATTTATATGTTTTTTCAATAATCCTAGGAAAACTAGATGAATAATTTAAATATTTACCGAATAGCAAGTGTTTTATAAATAATGCTAATGTGATCATACATAAATTGTAAGTACTTCCAATTTCATGAATGAAATCATCAATGAACTTATCATCAAAATATTCACCAAAGAATTTATCGGTGAATTTATCTATAAATTTCTAGTAGTTCTAATTTCATAAATGGATTCACCAGCGAATTCATCAACTAGTTCAACATAGAATTCACCGATTAATTTCCAATTTCCTCTATCGCGCCCGATCATTACTATGTACATATAAGGTTCACCTTAAATTGGAAGTATCAGAAGCCGATACACAATATGTTGCAAAATGCAGAAAGCATGAGGAACTTTCGGACACTTTAAAAAAATACACAATTTATTAAACAAATACCAGCGATCTTTGACGAAAATCCTTCAAAGTCAATAAAATCCTTCACGAGAGATCGTATAGTCTCTGAGGGTCTAGTTCATCGAGTTGTTCACGAAGAGCTACGCTACAAGTTATACGCATATGTAGGCACCAACTCGCGAACAGAGAACTATCTCAGGAAAATCTCTTAAATAAGCTTTTTTCTAATAAATTTCGTTCAAGACCAAAAGATTAATCGGAGAAATGATAGATGGCTATGTTCAGAACCTACAGAATTAACCTGTGTTCTACACACGAAATTTCCAGCTACTGTGATGGTTTTTATTTACAAATATACCCTGTAGATAGCATGTGGACAAAAATTCGAATGTTAGTAAATGAAAATTTCAGAGTGGTATCTTTATTCACTTTTTGATTGTAAGATGGCTAAATATTCCATTTGACATTACTGTCAAACAAGAAGTTGTTAATGAGAAGCAGCTACTTGAAATTTTTGTTTCGAACACGATAATAATAGATTATTATAATAAACATTAACCGTTTGAGTGCGAATCGTCGCTATATCGACGAATAGGTAATGCGCCAAAATTGCATAGCACTCAAACGGTTAAAATTGTATTACAAATTTCAAAATTTGATAACAATTATGTGTCATTTTTCATATATTTTTATTTTATTTTAAACTACCTAACTTATTACAATCAGCGCTTAGGCTTTCACGTGCTGACCTGATTGTACATCATACCCTATACTTAACTCTTCACGAGTTACTAAATAACTAATTTTCCTTCTATCATGCCCCGCTATTTATATGTTTTTTTAATAATCCTAGGAAAACTAGATGAATAATTTAAATATTTACTGAATAGCAAGTGTTTTATAAATAATGCTAATGTGATTAAAATATTCACATTATGTACTGTAATAGCACAGTAATTATTTATAAATTAATTTCCATACTTTATTTAAATATTATTATTTTGATCACAGTAGCATTATTTATAAAACACTTGCTATTCGGTAAATATTTAAATTATTGATCTAGTTTTCCTAGAATTATTAAAAAAACATATAAATAGCGAGACTTGATGGAAGTAAAATTAGTTATTTAGTAACTCGTGAAGAGTTAAGTATAGGGTATGATGTTTTACAATCAGTAACATTATTTATAAAACACTTGCTATTCGGTAAATATTTAAATTATTGATCTAGTTTTCCTAGAATTATTAAAAAAACATATAAATAGCGAGACTTGATGGAGGTAAAATTAGTTATTTAGTAACTCGTGAAGAGTTAAGTATAGGGTATGGTGTTTTACAATCAGGTCAGCACGTGAAAGCCTAAGCGCTGATTGTAATAAGGAAAGTCGTATATGAGTTTTCTTTTCAATTTAACGTATCTAAAAGTTGATAATAACCCAGTGGAATTTTTTGTATGTACTTCCAATTTCTTCAATGAATGTGCATACATAAATTGTAAGTACTTCCAATTTCATGAATGAAATCATCAATGAACTTATCATCAAAATATTCACCAAAGAATTTATCGGTGAATTTATCTATAAATTTCTAGTAGTTCTAATTCCATAAATGGATTCACCAGCGAATTCATCAACTAGTTCAACAAAGAATTTACCGATGAATTTCCAATTTCCTCTATCGCGCCCGATCATTACTATGTACATATAAGGTTCACCTTAAATTGGAAGTATCAGAAGCCGATACACAATCTGTTGCAAAATGCAGAAAGCATGAGGAACTTTCGGACACTTTAAAAAAATAAACAATTTTTTAAACAAATACCAGCGATCTTTGACGAAAATCCTTCAAAGTCAATAAAATCCTTCACGAGAGATCGTATAGTCTCTGAGGGTCTAGTTCATCGAGTTGTTCACGAAGAGCTACGCTACAAGTTATGCGCATATGTAGGCACCAACTCGCGAACAGAGAACTATCTCAGGAAAATCTCTTAAATAAGCTTTTTTCTAATGATAAAAATTTCGTTCAAGACCAAAAGATTAATCGGAGAAATGATAGATGGCTATGTTCAGAACCTACAGAATTAACCTGTGTTCTACACACGAAATTTCCAGCTACTGTGATGGTTTTTATTTACAAATATACCCTGTAGATAGCATGTGGACAAAAATTCGAATGTTAGTAAATGAAAATTTCAGAGAGTATCTTTATTCACTTTTTGATTGTAAGATGGCTAAATATTCCATTTGACATTACTGTCAAACAAGAAGTTGTTAATGAGAAGCAGCTACTTGAAATTTTTGTTTCGAACACGATTATAATAGATTATTATAATAAACATTAACCGTTTGAGTGCGAATCGTCGCTATATCGACGAATAGGTAATGCGCCAAAATTGCATAGCACTCAAACGGTTAAAATTGTATTACAAATTTCAAAATTTGATAACAATTATGTGTCATTTTTCATATATTTTTATTTTATTTTAAACTACCTAACTTATTACAATCAGCGCTTAGGCTTTCACGTGCTGACCTGATTGTACATCATACCCTATACTTAACTCTTCACGAGTTACTAAATAACTAATTTTCCTTCTATCATGCCCCGCTATTTATATGTTTTTTTAATAATCCTAGGAAAACTAGATGAATAATTTAAATATTTACTGAATAGCAAGTGTTTTATAAATAATGCTAATGTGATTAAAATATTCACATTATGTACTGTAATAGCACAGTAATTATTTATAAATTAATTTCCATACTTTATTTAAATATTATTATTTTGATCACAGTAGCATTATTTATAAAACACTTGCTATTCGGTAAATATTTAAATTATTGATCTAGTTTTCCTAGAATTATTAAAAAAACATATAAATAGCGAGACTTGATGGAAGTAAAATTAGTTATTTAGTAACTCGTGAAGAGTTAAGTATAGGGTATGGTGTTTTACAATCAGGTCAGCACGTGAAAGCCTAAGCGCTGATTGTAATAAGGAAAGTCGTATATGAGTTTTCTTTTCAATTTAACGTATCTAAAAGTTGATAATAACCCAGTGGAATTTTTTGTATGTACTTCCAATTTCTTCAATGAATGTGCATACATAAATTGTAAGTACTTCCAATTTCATGAATGAAATCATCAATGAACTTATCATCAAAATATTCACCAAAGAATTTATCGGTGAATTTATCTATAAATTTCTAGTAGTTCTAATTCCATAAATGGATTCACCAGCGAATTCATCAACTAGTTCAACAAAGAATTTACCGATGAATTTCCAATTTCCTCTATCGCGCCCGATCATTACTATGTACATATAAGGTTCACCTTAAATTGGAAGTATCAGAAGCCGATACACAATCTGTTGCAAAATGCAGAAAGCATGAGGAACTTTCGGACACTTTAAAAAAATAAACAATTTTTTAAACAAATACCAGCGATCTTTGACGAAAATCCTTCAAAGTCAATAAAATCCTTCACGAGAGATCGTATAGTCTCTGAGGGTCTAGTTCATCGAGTTGTTCACGAAGAGCTACGCTACAAGTTATGCGCATATGTAGGCACCAACTCGCGAACAGAGAACTATCTCAGGAAAATCTCTTAAATAAGCTTTTTTCTAATGATAAAAATTTCGTTCAAGACCAAAAGATTAATCGGAGAAATGATAGATGGCTATGTTCAGAACCTACAGAATTAACCTGTGTTCTACACGAAATTTCCAGCTACTGTGATGGTTTTTATTTACAAATATACCCTGTAGATAGCATGTGGACAAAAATTCGAATGTTAGTAAATGAAAATTTCAGAGAGTATCTTTATTCACTTTTTGATTGTAAGATGGCTAAATATTCCATTTGACATTACTGTCAAACAAGAAGTTGTTAATGAGAAGCAGCTACTTGAAATTTTTGTTTCGAACACGATAATAATAGATTATTATAATAAACATTAACCGTTTGAGTGCGAATCGTCGCTATATCGACGAATAGGTAATGCGCCAAAATTGCATAGCACTCAAACGGTTAAAATTGTATTACAAATTTCAAAATTTGATAACAATTATGTGTCATTTTTCATATATTTTTATTTTATTTTAAACTACCTAACTTATTACAATCAGCGCTTAGGCTTTCACGTGCTGACCTGATTGTAATACATCATACCCTATACTTAACTCTTCACGAGTTACTAAATAACTAATTTTCCTTCTATTATGCCCCGCTATTTATATGTTTTTTCAATAATCCTAGGAAAACTAGATGAATAATTTAAATATTTACCGAATAGCAAGTGTTTTATAAATAATGCTAATGTGATCAAAATATTCACATTATGTACTGTAATAGCACAGTAATTATTTATAAATTAATTTCCATACTTTATTTAAATATTATTATTTTGATCACAGTAGCATTATTTATAAAACACTTGCTATTCGGTAAATATTTAAATTATTGATCTAGTTTTCCTAGAATTATTAAAAAAACATATAAATAGCGAGACTTGATGGAAGTAAAATTAGTTATTTAGTAACTCGTGAAGAGTTAAGTATAGGGTATGGTGTTTTACAATCAGATCAGCACGTGAAAGCCTAAGCGCTGATTGTAATAAGGAAAGTCGTATATGAGTTTTCTTTTCAATTTAACGTATCTAAAAGTTGATAATAACCCAGTGGAATTTTTTGTATGTACTTCCAATTTCTTCAATGAATGTGCATACATAAATTGTAAGTACTTCCAATTTCATGAATGAAATCATCAATGAACTTATCATCAAAATATTCACCAAAGAATTTATCGGTGAATTTATCTATAAATTTCTAGTAGTTCTAATTTCATAAATGGATTCACCAGCGAATTCATCAACTAGTTCAACAAAGAATTCACCGATTAATTTCCAATTTCCTCTATCGCGCCCGATCATTACTATGTACATATAAGGTTCACCTTAAATTGGAAGTATCAGAAGCCGATACACAATATGTTGCAAAATGCAGAAAGCATGAGGAACTTTCGGACACTTTAAAAAAATACACAATTTATTAAACAAATACCAGCGATCTTTGACGAAAATCCTTCAAAGTCAATAAAATCCTTCACGAGAGATCGTATAGTCTCTGAGGGTCTAGTTCATCGAGTTGTTCACGAAGAGCTACGCTACAAGTTATACGCATATGTAGGCACCAACTCGCGAACAGAGAACTATCTCAGGAAAATATCTTAAATAAGCTTTTTTCTAATGATAAAAATTTCGTTCAAGACCAAAAGATTAATCGGAGAAATGATAGATGGCTATGTTCAGAACCTACAGAATTAACCTGTGTTCTACACACGAAATTTCCAGCTACTGTGATGGTTTTTATTTACAAATATACCCTGTAGATAGCATGTGGACAAAAATTCGAATGTTAGTAAATGAAAATTTCAGAGTGGTATCTTTATTCACTTTTTGATTGTAAGATGGCTAAATATTCCATTTGACATTACTGTCAAACAAGAAGTTGTTAATGAGAAGCAGCTACTTGAAATTTTTGTTTCGAACACGATAATAATAGATTATTATAATAAACATTAACCGTTTGAGTGCGAATCGTCGCTATATCGACGAATAGGTAATGCGCCAAAATTGCATATCACTCAAACGGTTAAAATTGTATTACAAATTTCAAAATTTGATAACAATTATGTGTCATTTTTCATATATTTTTATTTTATTTTAAACTACCTAACTTATTACAATCAGCGCTTAGGCTTTCACGTGCTGACCTGATTGTACATCATACCCTATACTTAACTCTTCACGAGTTACTAAATAACTAATTTTCCTTCTATCATGCCCCGCTATTTATATGTTTTTTTAATAATCCTAGGAAAACTAGATGAATAATTTAAATATTTACTGAATAGCAAGTGTTTTATAAATAATGCTAATGTGATTAAAATATTCACATTATGTACTGTAATAGCACAGTAATTATTTATAAATTAATTTCCATACTTTATTTAAATATTATTATTTTGATCACAGTAGCATTATTTATAAAACACTTGCTATTCGGTAAATATTTAAATTATTGATCTAGTTTTCCTAGAATTATTAAAAAAACATATAAATAGCGAGACTTGATGGAAGTAAAATTAGTTATTTAGTAACTCGTGAAGAGTTAAGTATAGGGTATGGTGTTTTACAATCAGGTCAGCACGTGAAAGCCTAAGCGCTGATTGTAATAAGGAAAGTCGTATATGAGTTTTCTTTTCAATTTAACGTATCTAAAAGTTGATAATAACCCAGTGGAATTTTTTGTATGTACTTCCAATTTCTTCAATGAATGTGCATACATAAATTGTAAGTACTTCCAATTTCATGAATGAAATCATCAATGAACTTATCATCAAAATATTCACCAAAGAATTTATCGGTGAATTTATCTATAAATTTCTAGTAGTTCTAATTTCATAAATGGATTCACCAGCGAATTCATCAACTAGTTCAACAAAGAATTCACCGATGAATTTCCAATTTCCTCTATCGCGCCCGATCATTACTATGTACATATAAGGTTCACCTTAAATTGGAAGTATCAGAAGCCGATACACAATATGTTGCAAAATGCAGAAAGCATGAGGAACTTTCGGACACTTTAAAAAAATACACAATTTATTAAACAAATACCAGCGATCTTTGACGAAAATCCTTCAAAGTCAATAAAATCCTTCACGAGAGATCGTATAGTCTCTGAGGGTCTAGTTCATCGAGTTGTTCACGAAGAGCTACGCTACAAGTTATGCGCATATGTAGGCACCAACTCGCGAACAGAGAACTATCTCAGGAAAATCTCTTAAATAAGCTTTTTTCTAATGATAAAAATTTCGTTCAAGACCAAAAGATTAATCGGAGAAATGATAGATGGCTATGTTCAGAACCTACAGAATTAACCTGTGTTCTACACACGAAATTTCCAGCTACTGTGATGGTTTTTATTTACAAATATACCCTGTAGATAGCATGTGGACAAAAATTCGAATGTTAGTAAATGAAAATTTCAGAGTGGTATCTTTATTCACTTTTTGATTGTAAGATGGCTAAATATTCCATTTGACATTACTGTCAAACAAGAAGTTGTTAATGAGAAGCAGCTACTTGAAATTTTTGTTTCGAACACGATTATAATAGATTATTATAATAAACATTAACCGTTTGAGTGCGAATCGTCGCTATATCGACGAATAGGTAATGCGCCAAAATTGCATAGCACTCAAACGGTTAAAATTGTATTACAAATTTCAAAATTTGATAACAATTATGTGTCATTTTTCATATATTTTTATTTTATTTTAAACTACCTAACTTATTACAATCAGCGCTTAGGCTTTCACGTGCTGACCTGATTGTACATCATACCCTATACTTAACTCTTCACGAGTTACTAAATAACTAATTTTCCTTCTATCATGCCCCGCTATTTATATGTTTTTTTAATAATCCTAGGAAAACTAGATGAATAATTTAAATATTTACTGAATAGCAAGTGTTTTATAAATAATGCTAATGTGATTAAAATATTCACATTATGTACTGTAATAGCACAGTAATTATTTATAAATTAATTTCCATACTTTATTTAAATATTATTATTTTGATCACAGTAGCATTATTTATAAAACACTTGCTATTCGGTAAATATTTAAATTATTGATCTAGTTTTCCTAGAATTATTAAAAAAACATATAAATAGCGAGACTTGATGGAAGTAAAATTAGTTATTTAGTAACTCGTGAAGAGTTAAGTATAGGGTATGGTGTTTTACAATCAGGTCAGCACGTGAAAGCCTAAGCGCTGATTGTAATAAGGAAAGTCGTATATGAGTTTTCTTTTCAATTTAACGTATCTAAAAGTTGATAATAACCCAGTGGAATTTTTTGTATGTACTTCCAATTTCTTCAATGAATGTGCATACATAAATTGTAAGTACTTCCAATTTCATGAATGAAATCATCAATGAACTTATCATCAAAATATTCACCAAAGAATTTATCGGTGAATTTATCTATAAATTTCTAGTAGTTCTAATTTCATAAATGGATTCACCAGCGAATTCATCAACTAGTTCAACAAAGAATTCACCGATGAATTTCCAATTTCCTCTATCGCGCCCGATCATTACTATGTACATATAAGGTTCACCTTAAATTGGAAGTATCAGAAGCCGATACACAATATGTTGCAAAATGCAGAAAGCATGAGGAACTTTCGGACACTTTAAAAAAATACACAATTTATTAAACAAATACCAGCGATCTTTGACGAAAATCCTTCAAAGTCAATAAAATCCTTCACGAGAGATCGTATAGTCTCTGAGGGTCTAGTTCATCGAGTTGTTCACGAAGAGCTACGCTACAAGTTATGCGCATATGTAGGCACCAACTCGCGAACAGAGAACTATCTCAGGAAAATCTCTTAAATAAGCTTTTTTCTAATGATAAAAATTTCGTTCAAGACCAAAAGATTAATCGGAGAAATGATAGATGGCTATGTTCAGAACCTACAGAATTAACCTGTGTTCTACACACGAAATTTCCAGCTACTGTGATGGTTTTTATTTACAAATATACCCTGTAGATAGCATGTGGACAAAAATTCGAATGTTAGTAAATGAAAATTTCAGAGTGGTATCTTTATTCACTTTTTGATTGTAAGATGGCTAAATATTCCATTTGACATTACTGTCAAACAAGAAGTTGTTAATGAGAAGCAGCTACTTGAAATTTTTGTTTCGAACACGATAATAATAGATTATTATAATAAACATTAACCGTTTGAGTGCGAATCGTCGCTATATCGACGAATAGGTAATGCGCCAAAATTGCATAGCACTCAAACGGTTAAAATTGTATTACAAATTTCAAAATTTGATAACAATTATGTGTCATTTTTCATATATTTTTATTTTATTTTAAACTACCTAACTTATTACAATCAGCGCTTAGGCTTTCACGTGCTGACCTGATTGTACATCATACCCTATACTTAACTCTTCACGAGTTACTAAATAACTAATTTTCCTTCTATCATGCCCCGCTATTTATATGTTTTTTCAATAATCCTAGGAAAACTAGATGAATAATTTAAATATTTACCGAATAGCAAGTGTTTTATAAATAATGCTAATGTGATCATACATAAATTGTAAGTACTTCCAATTTCATGAATGAAATCATCAATGAACTTATCATCAAAATATTCACCAAAGAATTTATCGGTGAATTTATCTATAAATTTCTAGTAGTTCTAATTTCATAAATGGATTCACCAGCGAATTCATCAACTAGTTCAACAAAGAATTCACCGATGAATTTCCAATTTCCTCTATCGCGTCCGATCATTACTATGTACATATAAGGTTCACCTTAAATTGGAAGTATCAGAAGCCGATACACAATCTGTTGCAAAATGCAGAAAGCATGAGGAACTTTCGGACACTTTAAAAAAATACACAATTTATTAAACAAATACCAGCGATCTTTGACGAAAATCCTTCAAAGTCAATAAAATCCTTCACGAGAGATCGTATAGTCTCTGAGGGTCTAGTTCATCGAGTTGTTCACGAAGAGCTACGCTACAAGTTATGCGCATATGTAGGCACCAACTCGAGAACAGAGAACTATCTCAGGAAAATCTCTTAAATAAGCTTTTTTCTAATGATAAAAATTTCGTTCAAGACCAAAAGATTAATCGGAGAAATGATAGATGGCTATGTTCAGAACCTACAGAATTAACCTGTGTTCTACACACGAAATTTCCAGCTACTGTGATGGTTTTTATTTACAAATATACCCTGTAGATAGCATGTGGACAAAAATTCGAATGTTAGTAAATGAAAATTTCAGAGTGGTATCTTTATTCACTTTTTGATTGTAAGATGGCTAAATATTCCATTTGACATTACTGTCAAACAAGAAGTTGTTAATGAGAAGCAGCTACTTGAAATTTTTGTTTCGAACACGATTATAATAGATTATTATAATAAACATTAACCGTTTGAGTGCGAATCGTCGCTATATCGACGAATAGGTAATGCGCCAAAATTGCATAGCACTCAAACGGTTAAAATTGTATTACAAATTTCAAAATTTGATAACAATTATGTGTCATTTTTCATATATTTTTATTTTATTTTAAACTACCTAACTTATTACAATCAGCGCTTAGGCTTTCACGTGCTGACCTGATTGTAAAACACCATACCCTATACTTAACTCTTCACGAGTTACTAAATAACTAATTTTACTTCCATCAAGTCTCGCTATTTATATGTTTTTTTAATAATTCTAGGAAAACTAGATCAATAATTTAAATATTTACCGAATAGCAAGTGTTTTATAAATAATGCTAATGTGATCATACATAAATTGTAAGTACTTCCAATTTCATGAATGAAATCATCAATGAACTTATCATCAAAATATTCACCAAAGAATTTATCGGTGAATTTATCTATAAATTTCTAGTAGTTCTAATTTCATAAATGGATTCACCAGCGAATTCATCAACTAGTTCAACAAAGAATTCACCGATGAATTTCCAATTTCCTCTATCGCGCCCGATCATTACTATGTACATATAAGGTTCACCTTAAATTGGAAGTATCAGAAGCCGATACACAATCTGTTGCAAAATGCAGAAAGCATGAGGAACTTTCGGACACTTTAAAAAAATACACAATTTATTAAACAAATACCAGCGATCTTTGACGAAAATCCTTCAAAGTCAATAAAATCCTTCACGAGAGATCGTATAGTCTCTGAGGGTCTAGTTCATCGAGTTGTTCACGAAGAGCTACGCTACAAGTTATGCGCATATGTAGGCACCAACTCGAGAACAGAGAACTATCTCAGGAAAATCTCTTAAATAAGCTTTTTTCTAATGATAAAAATTTCGTTCAAGACCAAAAGATTAATCGGAGAAATGATAGATGGCTATGTTCAGAACCTACAGAATTAACCTGTGTTCTACACACGAAATTTCCAGCTACTGTGATGGTTTTTATTTACAAATATACCCTGTAGATAGCATGTGGACAAAAATTCGAATGTTAGTAAATGAAAATTTCAGAGTGGTATCTTTATTCACTTTTTGATTGTAAGATGGCTAAATATTCCATTTGACATTACTGTCAAACAAGAAGTTGTTAATGAGAAGCAGCTACTTGAAATTTTTGTTTCGAACACGATTATAATAGATTATTATAATAAACATTAACCGTTTGAGTGCGAATCGTCGCTATATCGACGAATAGGTAATGCGCCAAAATTGCATAGCACTCAAACGGTTAAAATTGTATTACAAATTTCAAAATTTGATAACAATTATGTGTCATTTTTCATATATTTTTATTTTATTTTAAACTACCTAACTTATTACAATCAGCGCTTAGGCTTTCACGTGCTGACCTGATTGTAAAACACCATACCCTATACTTAACTCTTCACGAGTTACTAAATAACTAATTTTACTTCCATCAAGTCTCGCTATTTATATGTTTTTTTAATAATTCTAGGAAAACTAGATCAATAATTTAAATATTACAACATACTATTCGGTAAAATACCAGGTATAGGAGTATGAAATGAACCTTTTTTAAAGGAAGAAAAACACATTATTTAGAATAGGAAAATCAAAAATATTTTATTCAAAATAACTTCCATCGCTTTCTACACATTTTAACCACCTTTCAGGCAATTTTCGTATACCACGTCGAAAAAATGGTGTTGCTTTGGACGAAAACCATTCAGATAGCCAATTTTCAACTTCTTCAGATGTTTTGAAGTGCCGTTCTTTCAAAGCATGTCCCATCGATGAAAACAAATCCAAGTCTGGTGAATAAGGCGGACGTGGTAACAGCTCCCATCAAAGCGACTTTATCGTATCCTGAACTGGTTTTGCTTTGTGTGCTGGTGCATTATCATGTTGCAAAATTACCTTAACAGATTTTTTCTTTCTTTCTGTCCATTCTGGTCGGTTATCTAATAATGGTTCAAATCGATTATTTGTTGTTGGTAGCGAACCGTATTAACAGTTTCACCAGGTTTCAGAAGTTCATGATACACCAATATATTTTTATTCACAAATACATGCGTTTCTTATTTAGCACGTTGAATGTGTGTTTGTAGTAATTTATTTTATAGTTCATTTATTATTTTATTTTATTTTCGTTCATATTTTTGGTTTTTAATTTTTATTCATATATAACAAATAATCATTGATATGCAGCAAACAGCAGAATTTGAAAAATTTTGAGATTTAATTTAAAAATTTTGTTTTTTTATTTGAGAATTAAATATTTTTTTTTTAATTATTTGAATAACTTTATTAGAAATTTATCATTGTTTAGATAGACAGTTTATTAAACCATTAAACAAAATTTTAGCTAGGATTTTTAATATTTTATTTCTATTTGAGTATTTATTTATAATTGGATTATCGCTAGTAATAACATTGCTATTCAAGCAATCGAAGAGATTATTAATTTTTTGTAAAAATAAGCTTGTGCCAACAGCTACATCCTTACAATCAGTAAAGTGCCCACATTCCATATGTTTTAATAACTGCAGAGCATGTATTACTGAGAATTTGAACATATTAACAATATAGAAAATATGTGTATGTGCTAACTAACTATGTGTAATATGACGGCAAAAATATACGTAGCATATATATAATCTAACTAAATATAAACAAGCGGAAGAGCAATATTATTCATATTATCAGTCCCTCTCGTTCTGTGCTGGTTTAAAATGTTATTTTTTAAAATTTAAACATGCAATATTTCTTTATATGAAATTGCTATACACTGATTTAATACAAGATGTAGATAAATGATGGACAATAAATAGGGTTCGCACATTTGTTAAATCAATATATAATATTCTGAATCGCCAGATTTTACAGCGTATATCGAAATTTGATAGACAATTTTTGCAGGCGCTGCTGAATCTGGTAAAATTAGTGCTTTGTGTATCCTTTCTTGAGTTCCTTGAGAGATGGGTCGAGTACCTCAAAAATCTATTAAATGTAAACACGCCAGTAAATATTGTGGAAAATGTGCAATTTTAAATTGTTCAATCATTTACAGTTTAGCCATCAATATACCAAGTGTAGGACAGTTCAATATAAAATTAACTATATAATTAATAGAACTGTCTCTTATTCATACGCTATAATTAATAAGTATAAATTTATATATTAGATTAGTTTTAAGTAAATATGTATCTGGACTTTATAATAAATAGTTTTGAATATGCAACATATTACAGCAAGTAAAGAATGTTATTCTAAAGCTCAAGAATAATAAATCACCTGGATCAGATAACTTACCAGGTGATTTTTTTGAGCATGGTGGAAATGCAATTATAGTATAAAATGTGGCCTTCTTCCAAAAGTCGCGACGCGTCGAAAGTCGTTGTTTGAAAAATTTTCGACTCTCGAAGGATTGTATTATCTCTTCAATGTTCAAAATGGGTGACAAATTGGATTGTATAGAATAACTTTATCACCAAATGATAGTGTTAATATGCCAAACTTATGGAATTTGGGATTCCAAAAAAATTGGTAGCTATGACGTTTGATAATGTTAAGTCACATGTGCGAATTTGCGACACTACTTTTTATTATTTCGTTGGAAAAGGCGGTAAGGGACGAAATTATCAACACAAATGGAACGATTTTTACAATATCGGGTCAACTATTATTGGCGTATGATGATGTGATGATGATGATGATAATGGGTTGAAATATTACGACTAAGTATGCTTTCGAACCGGTGGAACTTTCACACTGTAAACTTAAAATAATGTGCATATTTATAATAACATTAATATAAAATTGAATAAGTTAATATTTACGGAAATTAGAAAGCAATGTGTCACTGGAGACACGCTTACACATCTATATCAGAAAACATTACTAAATATATATAAATGTATGCCATGAATATCGCTATTTGTATTTAAACATATACGGCATTGTGAAATACCATTGAATTGCAATCCTATTGCGAATAGTAACGACTTTCATTCAGATTTATAATTTTAATTTTATTCAAAAAAGAAAAAAATATATAGACAGGACTTTAGAAACATTAGATGGTTAATTAGACACAATTTTAATCATAGATATTTTTTGAAACAAAATATTGTTGGAAACCACAAAAAAAAAATAAATACCCATCATTTTTATTTCACTTAAATGGAAAGATTTATATATTGTGCCCACATTCCACATTCATATATAAATATAAGAAATTTTTAACAGACTCAATTTCTTTTTAATTCATAAGACTCCTACAGAGATCGAACGAAGCGCTGCCAAACTTATGACCCATTTAGTGGATATTGCACTGAAGGCAAACTAGACTTAACGCTTTGTCACAGTACATCCAAGGCTACAGTTTACGAATTATGGTTCAACACCCCCATTTACTTTTATTCATCATTGGATTGATGTGTTTAGATTTCTTCTATAAAATTCTTGATCGCATTTTGAGAACTAGAGATTGAAACAGTTGCAATGAGTGTTGTACAATAGATAAACGCGGTACACATGCGGTTCTGCAAACGATTTATTTAACCCAATTAATAAATGGGTTATATCATTTCCTCAGCGAATGGCACTCTCGCAAATGCGAAACAACACAATAGACAGCAATGATGATAGAGGAATCAATAAATTTGATTAATTTTATAATTTATAGAAACATAAATGTAACTCCAATAAAAATGTGTTTATGCAATATAAAAATAATAATATACATATGTTTTCGTGTAGTAGTGGCAAACATCTATATATTATCTTTTTTTCAATGACTTATCAATTAGACTCCGCGACGTACATCACTATATATTTATATATTTCTGCTATATAATAATTTCCATTTAAATATGAAACTCTTTTCTATTTCAACAAATTAAATAAAATTTTAAATTTGTTTCAATTTACATTTCCCATATTTTCAATGACACTCACTTATTGGTTGAAGTGAAGCGCCTGCTGTTTTCATGTTGTTAACGAGACTTTGCATCATTTTCAGTAATCAAATAGGTTGAGCTTAGCATTACTTCTTTCTTTTAGTTCTTAAGGATATTGTATGAAAAATCCATCGATACATCTTTAGGAGTGTTGTATTACTGTATATTGTAGAAATCTGAAAATAAAATATGCATATATTAATGTGTTACAAAATGTTAGTCACTCAATGTGACAGACTGAAAATTGAAATTATATTAAATTAAATTATATATATATATATATATAATATGAAATACTTAAATTTGTGTATTATCATTTATATATTGGGTAATAAATTACAAAGTGAAATTTTGTTAATGATATGTTATTTTAAATTTGATCAACAAAAAATTATCAATTAAATATTCCACTATTAACAATAAAAGATACATTTTTAGCGTTTTCTTATATTCATATGATAGTTATTTGTAAGACACAAATTTAAATATAACAAAGGATAGTTTATATTTATCGGTTAGCATGTTTACATTTTACAATTTAATTTAATTTAATTTTTGTATATATTGTACACACATTTATTTTGAAATATATTTAATTTTTGTGTAATTGGTTTGAGAAAAGCAAGTAATTTTTTGTTATATAGTTTATAATTTGGTTAAATTTTAGCTTCAATTACGTGTACATAATTGTCTTTATAAATTTTTATATGTAATTTGAATTTATTAACTATTTTTAATTATATATTATTAAAAGTTTAGTACTTTTATTTGGACTAGTGATCTGTGCCATGTAAATACAATTTTCTAGTATTTATTTTATTGTATGTTATTATTTGACTTTGAACTGAAAAACAGCTGAAGCAAATGATAAAAAAAAATAAATCATGATTTTAATTATCAAAATTATACATATCAACTATTTTAAAAAAAAAAAAAAAGACAAAACGTGTAGAAAGAAAAATACTAATTATATATAAATTTTTAATCAATATTTTAATACACATCTTGAGAAATTTAAATAACAAAAGCTTTAACGTTTTTAACAATTACACTATAATATTTTATGTGTTTTTTTTAAATTAAAATTAATTAAACATATTACAACAAAGATAAAACAAAATATGTTTACGACAAATTTTCGTTTTAATTTTTAATTTAATAATATATATTTATATTTAAATCTGTAATTATATAATTTGGAATTTTTTCTGAGATTTTTATTTTTTAAACTAATTGTTATTCTACAGAAAAATGGTTTTTCCAGTTCGATACATAATAATGTTCTATTGATTTATTAATTTGTTAATTAGTAGATTTATAATTAATGTAATATTTTATTTTAAAAATATATATAATTATATATTTTTTAATTTTTTTAATTTAAAAATATATTTTAAAACAATAAATAGTAAGGCCTTATTTAATATTTCTTGATAATTTATTAAATGAAATTATCTATGTAATAAAATGACCATCCAACGTATGTATATTCTTGCATGTCGAGAAAGTTTCACAAATTCTAAGGGCCTGATGTAAAACATTACAAAAAACATTACTTATAATTATGTAATTCACATATATGCATTTTTCATATGGCGAGGCATTCAAATAAAAACCATCGCATACCGATTCTATCGACAAGAATCAAAAGTACAGGTGGAACTTGTGATTAACAGCAATTTTTTAAGATTTAACTTTACAGTGCAGTGGCCCGTAAAAACACCCACAATCATTTTCAATTTGTTACTAAACATACCGAACAACTATTCAGGCAACAATCTAACTTTCTCATCTGACAATTTAGTCAGTACGCAATCTATATGTGCGTTCAAACTTTTCAATTATCAAGTCAGCAATTTTCGCCTCTGATCGCGTTTACTATAACAATATATAGATTTCACAACCGATCGATTTGATTATTTAGTGTCATACACATGATCACCATAGCCATGAAACCGACGCGTACGTATTATATGTATTCTTACCAAATAACAAACACGATAAGAAACCGTCCGAATGCCAACAGTTTCTCCCACGGAATTCAATATATATTTTGTCGATCCATTTCTCTGAGTTTGGATTAAATGTTAATTTTAAATTGTTTATTAATAATAATACTGGGTATTTGATAAATTTCATATCACTTACATGACGACACCTACTTTTTCTGACAAAAGCCTCAAAATTTTGGAATGATCATAATTATTTTAATCATTTTTGATTACTATTCTGATTATCATAATTGATGATGCATTAATCGTTGTAGATTGTTTAGTAAATAAGTCCAAGGGAATATAATTACAAATTACTTATAATACAGTAGTGCGTGTCATAAGCATAAGACCAGTAATCGAAATGAATATTATTAATCGTTTAATTTTTTCTAAATTTTTTTGGAATTAATCATATGGTTATCAGATTATAGATGCGGAAATATTGAAGATAAATTACAAGAGATACGAAAGACCTATCGACATTGCATAAAAGCTAGACCTGTGATTACGAATTCTATTGTTCAGATGCAACTACTTCAAACCGTGTATTGAAGAAATAAATGTGCATCCGCTTTACTGTAATATGTAGCGATAATGAAAGGGCGACATTTAAGGTGGGTAGTTTTATGTGTTGGTGAATGACTCTTGACAACAATTCTTTTGCTATAGCACAACTGTATCGCACCCGAATACCGATCCAGTGAATGTCAATTTTGATCATAATCTTGCATTATGCAGTCTTATTTGCTCAAACCTGTATGTGAATGTAGGTACCCCGAACAAAAGGCTACAATATGAATTGTCATTTGTAATTTATTAACCTTACAACAAATTATTAATATATAATTTTGACAACATTATTATTATGTGTAAATTTTATGCAGACACAGAAACATACGATCTAATAATATTTGAAATAATATTAATCTCCAATATGTGTTTTATTCTTAAACTGCTACTTTACATATATTATATTAATAAAATATATATTCTATAAATAATATAAATCATCATATCTAAATTATAAATAAATAGGAGAGCATTATTAGTTCGTTTGTCTGCGTCTATTTAAAATGTAAAACATTTTCGAATCTGAATTTTCCATATCCATATCATATGAAATTAATTTAGTTATAGATCAATTCAAAAAGCATTTTCTTAAGCTTCCATAGAGAGTATAAAATAAGATAATAATAATTATTATTTATAATACATAGTTAATAATAAAATCAATAATTAAATATAAATTTGTATTTTTCTCTTTGGTTCACATATTCTTATGCAAAAAAATAATATTTAGTTTTCGAAGTTATATAGTTAATTTAATCATCGATAGCAATAATACAACGATCTTCATCTGTGTGACCAATACATTCAATAGCCGGACGGTGTCCAGAATCCCACATACCAGGACCACAACGTTTACACAAACCAGATAATGTACATGGTATTTTTTGTAATTGTCTAAATTGATATAGAAGACCACGTGCTTTACGTAATATTAACTGTCCATCCATATACATAGCTAAATAATAAATATGGTTAGCAAAACCGTTTTAATAAAAAAAACTGAACTGAACGGACTCTATATATTTACCTAAAGAACTAAAATGTAATAACATTTCATCCGTTCGTAAATCTTGTGCAATAACATCATCAGCATAAACGGCAATAATTGCTAAACATAAAAATAAATGAAAATAATCAGTTAAATAATTGGACCAACAAGCTTCCCACATTCGTATTGCAACAGCTTCTGTAAATTCACGTTTAAAACATCTGTATAATAAGATAAAGATAAAAATAATATATATTTTATTTAATAATATTAATATTTTAATATGCAGTAATAAATTTAATAAATTATTCAATTACAATAAAATCCATCGATGACAAAATAATAACTCTTTTGAATCAATATGTTTGTCAAGATGATTATGAAATTTCGGTAACATAATACGTAATAATTCACGTAAAAATGTTAAATTCTTATCAATATCATTGTCCGTTGGTGTACAAACAAAAATGGCACGCTGCATTAAACCAACAAAACACCAAAATGTTTCCGATTCATTTTTTATTTCACATAAAACTGGTGCAAGTAAATCACTCATTCCTTGTGTGTATCTAAAAAAAATGTAAAAATATTAATTTATTATTATTTATTGAATTACACACACACACAATAGAATAAAATGTAAGGAGAAAGAATAGGATTACAAGGGAATTGCAAAATAGAAGATTGCAGACACACCGGAATAATTAGATTATCAGTTCTAGTAAACTGGCAGTGAATTATATTCCGCATATAAAACGAATAGTATCTTGTTTTAACCAACACAATCACGTGGACGTTACTTAAAACAATAGTTACTACAAGACCTGCGTATAATTTTCATATATAAAATTTTGTCCGCAAGTGTGTATTTAATTAATAATTAATTAATATATTTTATATAATTTTTAGGAATTGTATGTATTAGCATTTCTCTTAATGAATTATGCAGCTATTCCCCGTGCTTTGATAAAATTAGTTTCATTTTAAGATTCAATATGATTACACCATATATGAGTACGACTTCGAATGGAAATACTGAACGATATCCAGGTTATAGTTTTTTTGATCAGTTTTTGCTATGCTTCTTCAAGCAATTTGGTAATTTCTCTTCTAATTTTCATGGCATTTTATGTGAAGACGGATATGGGATTATATGAACAGTTAATATGAAAATTTTGTAAAATCAATATCCAATTCAGTCTGCCAAACAGATTGCAGAACAACCTGTTGAATTTGAACGAAATTGGGCGTTAGGTTTAGAATGTTAATATATGCTGCTTATGCTCCGAACATGTTTGATGAAAATTAATATCCCGTACATTGGATTTATAAGGTTGCTTCCCAACAAGTTTCGTGAAAACTGATACCTGAGATTTACTTCAATTATTTTGATTACAGAACTGAACTATTTAAACTGAAACCTTTACATATTAAAATTACATTAAAATAGAATATGTGACCTATATTAATTTGTCCATACCTCAAACTTAGAAACTAACTGTTGTGGTAATAATAATAATAGTTTAATTAACCATAATTATAATATAGATTTGGTAAATTTTATATAATTTAACAAATTATATATCAATTAGAATATATACTTACGATAATCCAGGATTATAATATGCATAATTTAATAAAATATTTTTCATAATTTCAATATTTGGATTACTTTCACCAGCAAAATATGGATTACCACGATCAGTTCGTACAACATCTTTTTCAATGACACATTGTACAGTACGCCAAAAATGTGCTTGTTCTTCCGGTGACATTGAATACAATCGACGTCTTGTTATCGCTTCGTATTCCTAAACAATTTAAAAATTACATACTTTTGAATAATGAATGGTCTAACCCGTTTAATTATACATATTATATCAATATAATACAATTCATATACTAACCTGTTTTCGTATATCGGCTAACACTGTGCGATCTTCAAACGTCGAACTAAACGAGTAGCAATGCAATAAAAAAGGCCATACAGTTTTACGTAAACTTTTTTCTAAACCACCAAAAAATACACATTTACGTAATAATAAATCATCTTCAATTTGTCCCTTTTCATTCAATAAAACACCATAAAAATAATCGGTTGTTATTTTCTTAACATTTCCTTCGTCTGGATGTAATTCAGATTTTTTGACTTCTGGACGACATACCATAAATTGACGATATGGTAAATTTTGTTCTTCATGACCTATAATACCTTTTTTACGTTTAGTATTTTATCCGTATGTGTATTGTATAATTAATTAATATTATAATAAAAATCAATACAAATCTAAAGATGAAAATAATTCAATTAATTACCTGGTGCTAATTTTATGTTGTGCAATAAACAATGCCATTGATGTAATACTTGTGCTAAATGATCAAGACCACCATGATGAAAATGTAAAATTTTATATTGAGATTCACGCGATGCAATTACCAGTTGACCCGATGTACAATTTTCATCATTAAAAAACAAACGTAATGATCTCATTTGACTTAAGTCAACGGAAAATCTGAAAAATATACAAAAAATAATTTAATATTAATTTAATTAATTTACACCCTGTGTACAACATTAACTATAAAATTACGAGTAAATACAGGCGAAGATACAAAATGTAAACAGATAGGTATTATGGTGAACAAAATATTGTCAAAACAATTGAAATCAATAGATTAAAATGGCTTGGTCACGTATTAGGTATGGAGAATGAACGTATGCCAACAGAAAAAAACTGTTGAATAGTGTTCCAGAAGGGCGAAGAAAGAGCCGGAAAAACTAGGGCTAGAGGGCTAGATGGCTAAATGCAGTAAACGGTGATTAGAATCTTTTAAATTCTGGATTGAAAGACGTTGGCTGCAGATAGATCCGGATTAAGAAGACTAAAACCGCCGCTAGCTTTTAATGCCGCATACAGTAAGTATACAAGAAAGGAGAAATATTTTTCATCAAGTATAGAATTATCATTCGTTGAGAAATTTCACTTTGAATTTATAACCCAAAATGATTTTTATAATAATAATATATTAAGAAATACTTCCAATTGTTATTAGTGGATAATTGCATATCAATTGGTGAGTGATGAGAAGTAATATGCCCAGTTGAGTGTAATGAATGTATGGTAGATGCCATAAGCTCCACTTGGATTAACTTGACTTTCGTATATAATTGAAATAAAAATTTAATATAAAATATAAACCAAATTACTTTTCGTTTCTGTAAAGTAAAAATACATTAATGAATCGCGAATGCAAGGTAAAGCATCGCATCAACATCAACAAATCACAGAGCGGTCTATATGGAAAGGACTCTGTCACAAAAATCGATCAAAACTACAAGTATTCACAGAAGCATATATTTAGAATAAATACCACAATTCTAACGCAAAATATTGTGGTGTTAATAGAATAAATACAGAACATCACTGTAGGAATGTAGTAGCGTAGGTGACTGTGATGAATTCAATTCTTCTCGTTATCTCTAGTGAAAGATAAATTAACGGCAATGCAAGGTGAGGTGATAAAAAAAAAAGAACTATGAAAATTCATTTCATTTCATAATTTTGTTTCAAATTTTTAAGCATATCTTTTCAATTAATATTATATACTCACACACACATAACCCAAATATCAATAAATAAATTAAATAATTATAAAATTACCTACGACATTTTAATGGTACTTTACGATTTATAATTGGTGATGCTGTTGCACTATCTGGAAACGATAAATTATGTTTATATGCAAATAGTTCGGGTGTCATCCAATTTGGACTAATATCATCTATTGAATTAATCGATAATGTTCTCATAAATTTATCATTTTGTTGTAAAATACTGTCAGTTGGTGATATATCATGATTTTGTATACATGGATTTGCAATTGTAATATTAACAGATGTAACCGATTGTTGTGATATTAATGATTTTGATTTTCTTGAAATGGTATCTAAATTATTAATATCATCAACATCATCATCATCATCATCATTATCGTCGTCATCATAATCATTATCAATATTATCATTATCATTTTCATCATTATTCTTACGATTTGACGAAATACTATTATTTTTCGTTGCTATTAATGGTTGTAATTCACGTTTCAATTCAATTTCTTCTTCAGTTTCTTCACGTATCAATTGATTACTGATTGATGATTCTACAGATGTTGTAAACATTTCATCATCATCGATACCATTACCACCATTTCCACTATTATTATTATTATTATGATTATTATTATTATTATTATTATTATTATTATTATTATTATTATTATTATTATTATTATTATTATTATTACTATTATTATTATTAGCACAATAACTACGTGAACTATGTCCACCTGTACTATTTTTATCTGAATTTGAACTTATAATACTCATAGCATCACAGTGATCATCCATGTTATTATTGGTACTGTTGTTGTGGTTATTGTTGTTGGTTTGAATCGATTTTATATTTGGCGTTGAGATTATCGTTGTTCCATTATTATTATTATTATTATAAATATATGTGTCCAAAAATGGATTTGTATTATTACTTATCAACGAAACAACAGAACCATTTATTGCATTATTCTTTTCATTTTTATTATTAATATTATTACTGTTATTATTATTATTATTAATATTATGGAAATTAGATGCATTCAATATATTTGCAATAATTGTATTTTCAACAGTTGATGGACATTTGCGTAATGTTGCGTTTGGTATCCAGGTCAATAGAAGGGTTGGTCGTTTAGCATTATTATATTGATCAATAAATGTTTTTGTTGTTACAGTTAAATAACCTGGATAATGTAAAACATCCGATTCTTGACGTGCAAATGCTGGCGGATGTACACATACATTATTTTTACAAAATAATATTTCATTATCCTCATAAATTATATTATCTCGATCGTTGTCGTTGACCTCATCATTACCCAAAATATAATTAGATGCGCGTTTTATTATATTAACAATAGGCATTTTAATTAATTTATTATATATATGGCACAGTTTAAACAAAATTTAATAGTTTTTGTATTTAATTTTTTATTAATTATTGTGATAATTTTTTTTTGCGTTCCCTATAGTTCCTGCTATACAAGCTGATAATAACATATAATTTATATATAGTTAATTTTTAATATCATTTTATTGACTGCTATCAAACATAATAATCACCATTTTTATTTTCTTTCATTTCTCATTTCAATACCAAATTTCTTCAGCTTTTTTATTTCCTTTTTTAGTACAGCACTTTATTTTATCAATATCTATTATAAAAATAAAAATAGAAAAGAATATGTTAAATATGCACACACAACAAACAATAACGTAATTTAATATTATTTTAATGCTAAATTAATCAAAAGTTAAATATAAGTTAAGATAAAAATATATAATAAAATAAATAAATAAATATTGATTTTATATTTCAAGCAATATGTGAACTACTACTGTAATATTATACACTCTATCAATATTCCTTATGAAATTAATTCTATAGTTTTTATAGTATTTGGAATGAGCACAAATTGTGTCGTATAGGTATAGGTTTAGTTAATATACTACTATTGGGGTCGTAAATAAAATGCTTTTTTGGAAAAGATTCTATGCTGCTGATATTCATTTAATATTGTTTTTCGTAAACCGTAAGGGAGGTTAATTTTGTTTGAGGATGGGTATAATATAATCGTGACGACATTTACAAGTGGGGAAGAATACATACAATTTTTTCTTCCACACATATACGAAACCTTCATGGTTTTTGGTTAAATATAATATATTTTATATATATATGTGTATTCCTTCGCAACATCCCTATTTACGTTCGGTATATCATATATATTTTCACAAAAGTGTGTTACCCGAACCGATACAGCTATGTCTCTGTGTAATAAATTTAAAAATTCTATATCACGAATACACATCAATAGACAAGCTTATTGTATACATGAGAGATTCTACTGTACTCACTCGCATTTATATCATATGTTTATACATTATGAACGTATTTTACATGAACATCGCATGCGTGCGAAGGATGTGCATTGTATATAAATAATACCCTAAGGATATAATACTATATATGAAAAAAAAATAATAATAAAAAAAATACTTGAAATACTTTAGGATAATGATAAAAATAAAATTTTGTACCGGTTATACATATTAATATGGAAATAATTTATTTTAAATTCTGAATGTAATTTTTGAATCACAAACATAAACAATATTAATTTTTAAATATGATACATTTTAATGGAAAATATAAATAATTTATAAAGTTTTTATATAGATCAGAATTATCTAGATACATCATAAAGTTCTGTCACTTACAGAATCAATAAATGAAATATCATCTTATATTCAAAGGATTTAGATGTTATGTCCATCACGCACTCTTCACCTCCGGCTGTATCATATACATTTTTAGTTGCTCCGCATTTGATTTGATTATCAATGTAAATTTGGGGGGGTGGAGGCTTCGTACACGAGGGCACATTTTAAAATGCATTTGTTTACAAATACAATAATAGGCCGGATGATAGTTACAGACACGTGACATCCTCAAGTTCAACATATCATTGATAGGCTACCGCGAGGATTTTCATATATTTTGTCTTATATACATTCCCGTCGACTGCACCATCCTCGCAGCCGTTGTTATCATATGGCATCGATTAATTTTGAATGGAACATATAACCAGCGTATACAACAACAATTCATATAGATAAAGAATATATTGTAAGTGTAACAGACTGCAGTGTTGGATATATTTATGTGTAATGTTTTTATTTGTTCTGTACATAATTTCTTTGATTTTAAAATTTAGACTGCACCACATGTTGGGCAAGGAAATTCATATATATAAATTCTATTATGTAAAATTTGTTTAGATAAGGGTGCTAATGTTATTACATATACGTTTTTTAACCTTGTTTGTGTCCTCTTCCACACAGATATCTGGATATTCAACTATCAGCTTCTGCTATGGATACCAACGCGAACATCATCACACAAAAAACATTATAGTCAATTGACAATGATCTTCTCACCGCTTGGCATTGGGTTAGATGTGTACGAAATGTTAAATATAAAAATATATACGTAATTAAATTTCATTTTATTTGTAAGTAATAATAACATCATTTCAAAATTGAGGTGACACCTATTTCAAAATATGTATATATTATAAAAGTGAAAAATTATATGAATCTGATTATAGAATTATACAATTTTATGAATCATTAATACCAATTTGATATTAATGATATTAAAGTTATACAAAAAATTTAATTAACACTTTCCCTCATAATAACACACAATTTTTTAATAAATTTAATGTATTATTTTTTCTTTCATCTCAACCATAATAGCAGAGTAATGAGAACCGTTTTTTTGTTTTCCCATTGATCTCATTCATTTCATGTAGGCTAAAACAAAAAGATTTTAAATAAGTGAACCGCTGCGTGTAAATAAGTACAATGCTATTTATTTTAATAATTCCGTGTAAACTATGTAATAATAAAAAATGATTTCATTTATTATTTTTTTTAAATTATTAATATATGTTTTATTATTATTATTAATATTATTATTATGATTAAGAAAGTATATATAACATTTAAAATAAATTATAATATAGAAGTACACCCGATGCCTATATACGAGTACATGCACGTTTTATCAAAAACTAATTTGTATCCATATACGTAAATTAGTTTTTAATCTATTCAGTTAATTCATTTTTACATATCAGTTACCTGCGATAACAAAAATTATGGCAGACAAAATGGATTTGATTTAAAATATTTGGTTAAAAATATTAATATTAGATTCTATAAATTTTTATATAAATTAATGTTACATTTACGGTTCATTTATTTACAAAATAAATTAGTCACATATCGCGATCATTAAAATCTATTAATACAGTCAATATCAATTTTAAAGAAAACAATGCACAAATATAGTACTTTCAGAATATGCAATAAAAAATGTTGCATATCGCAATGCTAAACCGTATAAATATTACAAAACTAAAATATCCTCACACACATCACATTCAGAATACATCTGCAGTCGCTATGAATTTTCTTATCAAAATCATACGCAAAGTAATTGATTATGGGGGGCTTCAAGAAGAATTTTTTATGATAAAATACACCCATCATTTGTTAAGTATATATTTCAATAGTATAGCAAGTCACACAGTCCAAGTGGAACTTATAGGGCATCTATCAAACAGCATCATTACAGTCAAGTTATGGTAAATTACTTTGCATGAGAGTATATAACAATTAACCAATTGCATACTGCAAATTACGAAAGATATAGATGTTTTCATAATTCCATTATTTTTATATGAGTGATTAGCTCATAATGCGGTGTGTGCGTGGTGTTGTTAATCTTTGACTATAGCATTCAACACCGCATTTTCAAACTAATCCTTTTATTTTATTTCATAAACAAACAAATGGTCACAAAGTATTAAAATAATTTCTCATGTAAATAGCGACAAATGATCTCGGTATTTACTGCACTATTGAATAACATGAACGTTAAATACCACTTGAAATTTGTCCAAAAAATGTCCATAAATTTTTCACTTAATATAATAGTATTTTATTTAAATCAATTGAAATCTTTCGATTGTCTGGGTAATATTTCCAACATATATCCACGCAATATTGTATTCATAATTTATTTCACCAATTATCCTAAGACAATGGTTCAAATTTTGTATATATTCATATATAATCACTCACTCTTTTTAATTTATTTCCGTAGTTTTTAAAACAACCAGCAACTCAAATCGATATATTTCCGAGGAATATTGTAAGATTTTTCATGGATTTTATAAACGCGGTTTTTTTTTTCTTGTTCATTACAAAAAATAAATGTACAATTGATCAATTTTTGCCATCGTTCAGCGTTTTCATTCCGTGCTCATGGTGAACTTCTGGTCTATCGGTAAAAAACTGAATCAAACCGCGATTTGACTTCATCGTCTTAAGAAAATTTATCTTGCTAATACGGACAATTCACGGGTATTATACTTGCCAAAATACATGGACGATCCAAAGATATTTTTGTCTAAATCTGTGGATGTGTTCACAAAAAATATCAATATAAATTCTATGGATATTCTGTGGGATAAAAGCAACGAGAATTACTTCTAAGGAGAATCCGTAGAAATTATCATCGGAAATATACGGATAATTGAGGGACAATTTTTATAAAAACCATGCACAGAGTTGCACTCATCATATAAAATTCCAGCAAACATCCGTAAGAAATCCATATATATTTCCTCGGATTGAAACTACGGAATACTATATCTAATGCGGAAATTTTGCGGACAAACTACGGAAAGTGTTACAAGCGTATGCACTGCGTAATTCGGCGATTACATATAATAACAAAATAAAATTCTACCTTATAATTCTATAAATTGCGAATTTTTAATGCAAACCTAAATGAGATTATTTCGATTACACAAATAATTGTTCATGTCAGTTATTCAGAAACTATTGCGATATAGACAATATGAGTATTTTGCTAGACACAGGATGTTTTACCATATTTTTTATCTATTTATATATGCACTTTATATATATATAATATACTAGAGTCTAGATATATAAATCAATGCACCCCGAACACATACAACATTATTCAACAAAACACACAATATTATATATAAAATTACAATAATTGTATTGACGCATTGAAAAATATGTACAATGGAAAAAGAAATAAATATTATATATTCTTAAAACACGTGTGTTGTGTGTTACATTTATTTTACACTTCAACTATAAACACGATCAATTATTATTACATGTGATATATTTTTATATATATAATTAAATATAATTTTATATAGTTACAATATTACTTATTTTATTATAATTATAAGCTAAGTGTAAGTTATATTATAAATTATAAAAATTGAATTTCATCTACACGCTATATAGAAAAATTGCTCACCATTATGGCGAGCTATATATATATAAATCTTATTAAATTGTCAGATCTTTTATACGAATAGCAAAGCAAATGGCATGTGTCTGTGGTTGTGTGAGCGTTTTTTTTTTCCCCCACCATCAATGGTTTAACAACTTTCCAAGTTCTTTAAAATAAGAAAAATAAAGTAGCACTTAATTAATATTATTCATATATAATTTATAAAATAATAGTTTGTAAAATAATTCTAATTATTCTAAACACATACTGTGTAAACTTCGTGTAACAAATAAAATCATTTTTCCAACAATTAATATTGTAATAACTGGTACAACAGCAATAAATCTGAATCCATCTTTAAGATTTGCAATTGATTTTACAATTTCCATGATTCCAATTTTTTTTTTTTTTTTTTAATATTACTCGTATATAACAAATGTTAATTTAACAAAAATATTAACAATAATTTTCGAAATAACCCAAAAAATAAAGTTTCGTTTGTTAATTGCAATTTTTTTTCGTTTATATCAATTTCAATTTTTTTTCGTTTATCTATAAAAAAATATTTGGTGTGATATTGATAAAGGCATAAAAATATAATCCATGATATATTATTATATAAGTTGATGATATGTGTGTGTGTGTGTGTGTGTATGTGTGTGTATAGATAAAAATAAAATAAGATAATGAACTTTTTATAAGTGCAATTTTTATATATGTGCAAAGTTTTAAGTAATTATAAATATACCATGTATTTGTATTTGTATGTATTATAAGCGTAGGTGTTTTGATAAGTGAAAAGAAATAAAATGTACAATATTAGGAAGTACGTGGAGAAGGGGGTGAACTAAAAGATGCTAGAGATAGAGAGATTAAATTGCTTTAAAATTATAAGAAACCATATTGGCTAAATATGATCCTGTCTATATATTAATATAGTATAAATTCAAATTATTAAGAATATATCGGATAAATTGTTTATTAGTTTTTTCTATAACATTTCTATTTTTTTTCAAATGAAACGACATATACATAATGAGAGCATACACCAAAATATTCAAAGTAAAGAATGATGCCATTAATAAGCTGCTATTCGATGATCCGATGTGATTATTAAAACAATCTTCAATATAGGTATAGATAACCTAAGAATACTCATAAAAAATCTATGCTGGATTGACTCAAGTCTATATAATCGGACCTCATGTACGTGACATACAATTCAATATAGACTAAGTTATTTATTTAATTTATTTATACATGAAATAAATGGGCAAAGAGCTTTGCTTTAATGAATGGACTTTACATATAATCTTATATACACAGATAATAGCTCAGGCAAAATCACACGCAACTAGGATTGCGTCAACTAAAAGACCTATGATAAAATAAGGATCGCAAAAATATTACAATTATTTGAGGCAAACCAAAATATATTTCTGTGCATTGCGGGTTAATTTTATATTAAATAAAGTTCACCGATGGTCTGCATCATTTATCAATAAAGGATGAAATATAACGATGGTTAACAATTTTATATGTTGTCCATTTAGCAGAACAAATGTCATAGAAAAAAACACAATAATTGTAACGTTCCCCGCTCAAACAAAACCAAACATCCATATAAAGACGTACCGAAGAAGAACGGCTATTGAGAAAAGAAACGTGAATTCCTCAAAAAATTTTCTCCGATAATCACCTCACTTTGGTAAATTATTTTCCTAATACAAACAAGAATACACACAGTTATGTCATAGAAAAAAACACAATAATTGTAATGTTCCCCGCTCAAATAAACCAAACATACCTATAAAGACGTACCGAAGAAGACCGGCTATTGAGAAAAGAAACGTGAATTCCTCAAAAAATTTTCTCCGATAATCACCTCAGTTTGGTAAATTATTTTCCTAATACAAACAAGAATGCACACAGTTACTATCAACTCTACCACAATGATGATACCGTTGGCATCGCTTTAAAAAAGCCCAAAATCATATTTGATTATAATAAAATAAAGAAAGGATTTGACACGATTAGTTCGAACTTATATAGCTGCAAAAAAAGAAAAAAACCAAACGATGGCCCATGGTTTATTTTTCAATATGATCGATATAATAAGTATGAATAGGAGCTTACATTTTGTAAAAGTGTGCCAATCTTAATCTATTCATTCAGTCAGAAAAGCTACGAACGTAAAATGTTTTTTAACAAAAATGTCTTTGTAATTGGTAAGGGATTATAATTTATAGAACCGATTATCGAAACCGTGGGCAATGACAACCTGAAATCACTATTCATCAAATAGGATATAATGTAATAAATCTTAGACGCATTTCAACAGGCGACGGAACAGATAATATAGGAAGCAACCACGATTATTATATTTGCCCTGATATGAAAACATGAACACTCAACACAATTCTAGGGCTGCAAATTTATAACAATTATATCAGCAGTTATTCATCTTTAGTTATTTTATTATCGCATTGAAATCATTAAATAATAAAAAATATATAGGATTACGTCAGAAATTAAACATAACAATGATAACAGAAGACCAATAAAAATATGCATGAGTTAGATCAACGCAGGTGAAGCCGACACTGTGGCAGAAGTTAATATACACAATCTACACAATCAATATTGTAATATATTGTATTCCGAGATTAAGGAAATTCTATAATATAGTTGTTTGTTAAAGTGAAGCGTTGCAAAGGAAGTAGTTTTCTACTAATATTAAAATAGTTGTCATATGTATTCTGATTAAATCGCGTATGTAACAGCGATTGTTCAAGCCCATAGATGCAGCAACAAGTAAATCATGCAGAAAGAATTTTTTAGATGTATGAAGTTCAACTTCAAAAATTCAGTTCATTAGAATAAACAATGAAGATATAATTTTTAAATGCTTAAAAAAAAATCATTTTGCTTCATTTCTCCGAAACTTTTACAGAAACCCTCGTTGACTTCTATTATTATATATATAATTTTCTAACGATTATCCTGTACTTATGTACATTCAAAAAATATAATTAAAATGACAATCACACGCAAAGGCGATACAATGAAAAGTGCATATATGTAAACAAAATGTCATATGTGATCCAATTTAATATTTTGATAATCTGTTATGATTTTACAATCCACGGGATATTTTTTTAAAAGAAATTAGTTGAAATTTATTTTTCTGTATAGATTATTGACGCGCAGTACAGAATAATTTACGGATGATTCGGTAAATATATATATTTATTAGGTTAAAGGTTTTGCAGAGATGTAGATTATATCATATATATATAGAAGTAAACCAATTTCTTGTTGATAATTTAAGTTATGGAATCGTATTATCTTGTTGACTGCAGCTAGAAAAAACATCAAATCATAAGAAAATTCTTCATTAATTTGATAGACGTGACAGATTGATGAACAAAATGAATACTTTATGAAAGGAACTAGTGCACCTAATAAGAACATATAAACGTCTAATAAATTAATTGTTATTATCTATTGTAATAAAATGCCGCATAAATTATAAAAAAAAATATTTTAAATTCAAAATTATTACATGGCCAATTTAAATTAATGTTTACAATTTTTTACAAAATATTCATTCAATTTATTAACCCTATAATTTAATATTTATAGAATGTATATAAATTAAAACGAAGAACAAAGGATGATACTAATAATAGTAATAGATACAAATTTAGTGAATAAAAATTGGAATGTATTTTGAATTAAGATTCCGCAGGCATCAAAAATATTATCTGATCTCTATCTGTTCTCTTATAATATGTCTCTCTATACTATACACATCTCTAACATGGCAATATAACCACCATCAGCCCAACAAAATTATTTGTGCTATAATTAATTTGATATTATTTAGTGTATAAATATTATATGGTAGAAGTTTTTATTTGTAAAAAAAATTAGCTATAAATTAAAATACAAAACAGCGAGCGAGAAACAACAATAACAACAAAAAATTAATAAATAAATAAATAAATAAATATGAATTTATAATACCTTAAACAAAAATTAATAAGAATGTAAACTGCTGTGATGAGTTCCATATCTACAATATATGATTTTAGAGTACAGGTATATTAAAAATATACATTTGTAATATAAATATATAGTATTTTTATGCACATGAAAATAAATAACATCGAACGAAATTGAATTAATATATAAGTGTAAATTTTTGTTAATATTTGAAACAAACGAAGATCACTTAAATTGATAAAATATTTATATAAAATCGTTTAAATCATTATTAATCACATATTTCATTGTATATATAAATTGCGAGATACACAGAAGGAAGCCGTTTCATATATTGATACCGAGTCATGCGGTGGTTAATGAAGATGGACTTATATTATTATAATAAAGTGACAAACCATATTATCATTGCCATAACGAAATATTCATTATACGAGCAGTTAAAACATTATTGCTGTTAATAACAATTAATCAATTTGAATCAAAATTTAAACAAACATAAAACTACAAGAAATCAAATCGATCACTTCAAAATTCATTAAAAAAATTATTATATACTTAACTATGGAAAATGCTTCAATTGAAATAAATATTTATTTTATCTGCCATCAATAAACTAAATAGTCAGAGAATCTATGATGTCGTACCCTAGTGTTTTCAAAGCATAAGCCATCGAAAGTATATACACTGCGTATTTTATATAGTACAATCCATTTTCTTAATATGAAATGCTGCAGCAATACCGATTGAAATCCTTTATATGAGCGCAGTTATTTACTTTTGCAAAATGATTTACGATTGAATTAACTCGATCAAAATAATAACTACTGGTAGCCGAATATATTATTAGTATTATAGAAAACTAATAACGTGCGATAGCCTATACGAAGCAACAAATCACCATAACACCAATAGGAAAACCGTGCTTTTCAGGAAAGGTTTTATATATATATATATTACTTAACCGGGTAAACCTCTGCAGATGAGTCTTAAGGGGGGAGGGCGGTTAGAACAACAACGGGACAACATCAACATCATCATAACAATAAATAATATAATATACATATATACTTATATAGTTATATACAAGAAGTTCACGAATGCAGTATGGTAATCTTCCAGAGGTTGAACGGCGACATAATTCAAATTGTAAATTGAAAATACTTTTCTTGGATTTAGTGCACTGTTTTCGATATACAAAGGTAGTCTCATCTTTTAAGTACCTATATAAATTCAAAACTTAGCTAATTACAATAAATAGAATTTTTAGAATATTTAATTCTAGTGGTCTAATGTCATTACAATTTTTCAACTTAGACAATTATATGCCGCCTATCAATCCTCTTGAAAGTTTGCATTGCACTCATATAATGACATCCTATTTATCTAAAATTTATGTTATACAAAAATTTATCACTTCCATCAGAACAAAATTAATGGATGAAATGAATTCCATATTTGTTGCGTATTTATTATTATTAATTGATATGATTATTTTGTCAAAGTTAGAGTTGCAACATGTAATTGTTAAAATGATAATATTTAAAATGTAATTGGTGTAAATGTCTGTGCTTGTTTTTATATTGTGTTGTCAAGAAAAACCTTGTAAGCAACACAATAATTATAATTATTATTATTATTATTAAAGAAAAAAAAAATTGATTATATTTTTTGTCTTTCCTATTTTTTCATACCATTTTTTTTTATAATATTAATTTTAAAAAATTTTTATTATGTATATAAATAATATATATACAGACATATTTTAACAATGATGAAGATCATGATCATGATCATCTTCATATATATGGTATACACTTACATATACAATTATATATTATATAGTTAAGTTATAATAATAATCATGATTTTATTGGAAGACTTCTTAAAACTTCTAAAGTTATATTATAATTTATTTATTATTAATAATAATAATATAAATAATAATAATAATAATAATAAATAAATAATGATCTGTTGTTAATTTAATCTATTATAGCAAAAAAAAAAAAAAATAATAGTTTTTTATTTTATTCTATTAATAATTCAAACATCATTTAACAAAAAAGTAACAAACGAAAAAAACTATTAAACAATCGCTAAATAAAAATTCAACTAAAAAATGTATAAATTACAAAAGATCGAAATAAAAAAAATACCGCATCTACTTTAAATAAATATAATTTAATATATTTTCCTTATGGTATTTTTTAGTACAATATAATTCTTATAATTGTAATTGTTAGAAGCAATGATAAAATTCTATATAGAATTTTAATCTTTGTTAATTAATGAATTCATATATATATTCTTAGATTACACGTTGTGTGTGAGTATGATCGACAGAAGAAATGAAGAAATATTCATAGATGTTTTTAAAAAAAAAAAAAAAAAAGACACTTTCGCTAGGTCGTTAGCTGTGCTAATATGTACAGAAGAAGGGATGAGGTCTGGATTCGTAGAAGAGGATAATCAACCAGGATCTAAAGTTAATCATTTAAATTTCATATTTTTATCCGAATCCAATAAGTGGTATAAAATAAAAGTAAAGATTATCTTCTGTACAATTAATTATATTTGAATTAACTATTGTATTTTATTTTGGACAATTCTTACAATCTGATACACTTATACCACCTGCAAATGTTAAATGCCACGGTGGTGACTTTAATATGAAAGATATATAAGAAAATAGAAAATCACTGTATAATTAAAGCAATAAAATTCATGACAAACAAAAACATTTATACATTCAAAATTTGATGTACTTTTTTCGACTATACACCTCACATGAATCGCTTCGTATATAATATAAATTTTACTCTGATCCCATAAATCATTGGAATTGGGATTGTTTTCTACAGGTCACGCCAATACACAAATAAACAATTATCGGATATAGTTATATTGTTAGAAGTTACAGTGAATTAATTGACACTTTGTTATTTTCAGTTAAATGAATTCAAAGCAAAGTTTAGTAAAGCTTTTTCATGAAAAAAATACCTGTTAAGCAGAGCAATGGCTTCAAATGTGTTACTCTGCGCCATATTAACAATAACAACCATCAAACGTAGTTTTGCTGAATTTAACCGTCGTCGTACAGACTCCGATGATGCAAAACGTTCTGGGCGTCTAAATGTGAGACTGTTAATCCTGAAAACATTCTAAAAATCATTATGGGTAATTGGACAGTAAAGTTACAAGAGATAGTTAACACACACTAAAGTTATCAAAAGGCAGTGTTTTCAATATTATACACAAACATTTTGGTATGAAAATGTTGTTTTCCAAATGGGTGCCGAGTTTGCTCACACCGCACACAACAACGAATTGATGATTCAGAACGCTGTTTGGACATGCGTTTAAATGGAATAAGCTTGAGTTATTGCTATGATACATCACAATGGATCCACCATTTCACTCGAGAATCTAGTGTGACGGGCAACCGATAAAAGCCGTACAAAGCAACCAAAAACGCAACAATCGGCCGATAAGATTATCGGCTTCCGTATATTGGGATGCACAAAAGATATATTTTTTATTAACTATGTTGAACATGAAAACACACATTTGATGAAGAGAAAAACAGAGACATAATGCACCGTCGTGTTACAAGTCACTGAAAACGATGACAAAAATACACAAATTCGGCTTTTAATTGCTTCTGCACCAATCGTATAGTTCAGATATGGGCCCCAGTGACTATATCTTTTCCAAATTCAAAAAGGTGCTTCGTGGCAACAGATTTGGCTCAGTCGAGGAATTCATCGACGAAACTAATGTTTATTTTTAAGGCAAAGATAAATCGTTTTTTACTAAAATCAACTAATGTGAATCGTTTCTATATAGTAATACAATTGAATCAAAATTGAGTAATAGAGTATCCACTGTATATATTTAAAATACATATTATATGTTGTATGTTTAATAAAATTGCATATATACAATACATGAATGTTGGAATTTTTGAATTAATATTATGGTATAAATAATAATAATAAACAAACAATTAAAAATAACCACAAAAGCGTATCCACAAAAATAAATTGGTTACAAATTAATATAATAATATGGTTTTGTTTAACTTTATATGGGGCTAATATATATATATATATTTTATATGTTGCATATACGTGCGGCGCACAATTTACGTTCTATGTTCTTCTGGAGGAACACAGAAGTTACTGTGATATTTTATTTATTTATCATAAAATATAAAAATAAACGCAGAAAGAACATATCAATCTTGTTTTATTTCTTCATGTTTGTATTATTATTATTATTATTATTTTAACCATCTTCCCGCAGAAAAAAGAATATCTATACCATCACCATCATCAGTATTATCGTCATCGTCATCACATATATAATCATTAGTAATTATAAATCTACAATAATCTACCTGTTTTTTTTTTTTGTAAACTTTTACTTCGTACATATATATTTTTATACACATATTCGTTTTCTTTCTTACCCATATATATTTGTAATAAGTTAAATTTGGAATCAATTATTAATTGTAAGACAGTTAGCCGGTTTCTTTCAATAAGTGAAGATGTATCTTTATAGTAGAAAATATTAATATAAAATCATAATCCTTGAGAAATTGTTCATATTTATAAAAACTACATTATTTTTTAAAAATATAGTTGTGAATAGAATATAAAAAAAATAAATGTTTAAATAGTGCGTGTGCCAGGCCAAGAGAAATAGAGTGATAAAATAAAGTTGTGCGATTATAAGAAAGAAATTTAAATATCGTATTAAAATTATTTTTAATTATAAACTTTTATTATAATAATAATAATAATAATAATGTTATTATTCAATTTACTATTATTTTTTTATATAAAATTTACAACTGTTAATGTGATAATTTGTAATCCATTAACAGAAAATCAAATAATAGAAGATATTAAATTTTTATCACAAACAAATAATGGGATAAAACCATCAAGATTACGTGAATTACTATTAAATGATTTAAAAAAATCTTTAACAATTGTAAGTAAATTTTTAATATTTTAAATGTATGATAAAAAAAAAAAATATACGGAGGAGGAGAGGCAGTCTCAGAACCATTGAAATTCTAAAGAGTATACCGAAAAATCAATGATTCTGAAAACTATATAGAGTAGCTGTCTTAAAAAGTATTTGTAAAACCACAGTATACTCTCGTTAGATTTGGGCTAGGATACAATTTTATTTCAATTTCATACATAACAATTTATACCAATTGATCAGAAATAAAAGAATGATTATATTATTAATAAGTTTTAATTTAAAATTACTAATAAATTTGCTTTATGTTCCTATAATTAAAACTTCTAAAATATTCAAAATGATTTAATAAAAGAACTCTTATATATCCAGTAAAACAAAACAAAGAAGCTTTTAAGCTTTTAAATTCATTTCATTTTATATACATATCTTCATATAATTACATCTGATTTTGAAGATTTTAAAGTTAACAAATATTCCGTCGAATAGATGGATCAAATTTTCTGTAGTATATTTTGAAAATTTTCAATTTTAATTGACCAATTTGTATAAATTTAAAAATTTAAATTATAGGACATGTGAAAAAAAACCACTTTATTTTTTTATTTATATTATAGATCAGAAAAATATCCTCCGTATTCGCTAGCACCAACTCCCCAACTTGAAAAACCTATATGCTAACACACAAACACAACCGATTATTTGTAATTTTTTAACGACTTAATTCTTTTAACTTTCGATAAGTATAAATTTTGTATTGTGTTGTAAATTTTAAAATAACATGTAAAATTGACCATAAAGGATCACAAATATTTCGGAGGATATCGAATCAGACCATAATTTGATCCCATTTCGTCGCCCTACCGAGTGAACTATATATACAATATATATGGTATATATGGGTAGATTAGTCAAACTTACGCCCGCAATATAGTATCCCTCCCTCGCTGTATGGCATAAGTATATATTTAACACTTTAGTAAAGTTGGTAAATTACTCCGTCCATAAGAATATAACAATTCACCAATTGCGGTCTGTAAAAATGATATGTTTCGATAGATGCTTTTATATTAATTCAATTATTATTATTATTATGAGTAAATCGATCATATTGTTGTGTATATAAAGACATTGCTAATCTCTGAATTGAGTCTAACACCAAATTTTCAAAGATATTAGCTTTTAGACTTTAAAGCCATCGTTTTTGTTAAAAAGAAATTTTATTTTGGAAATTCATTTTCATTATGTTAAGTACAACCTTACTTAATTGTCAATTTATGAATACCATCAACATAAAATTTCTAATTTTTTGATACGATCCAAGAATCTAGCTATTTTAAGAAGTCTTCGTAATTGTAAAAGTGCTGCGTGCACAGAGTTCATTTGCAATCGATCTGAAAAAGCGGTAATTTGATGGACCAACATGTGGATAAATTGGCTGTGGTAACATAGACCATCCAAATGCTGCTCAAGTTTCTTGTATTGATGAAAAAGTATAGCTACGTCTTTGTGAAATTTTTGTTGTTTTTGTCTTGTCACAATTGATTAGTTATTGATAGTATGGTTCAATATTAACAGATTGGTTCGATTTCAATCGGCACTCCATCCTATGATGCCAAACAAAATACGGAACCATCCACCAATTCACTACTTTCGAAAGTGTTAAAACCACTTCGCTGCTACTTTTTTCAGATAAAGCATGTTTTCCATAAGCTTCGAAAAATATTCCAATACATTTAGCAAACAGTTTTCTTCAAATGAAACAATAACAACCTACCCGAAAATTACTTTTTTTCTATGGTTTAAAACACAACATTGTCAACAAACGAAAAAAATGTTTTATTATACGCTGGGGCTATGCAAAGCGATTGAATCAGTGAGCTGGTTGGTTTAATATATTGATATAGCTATTATATAAGCATTTGATTGGAACATATCACTTTGTTAGAAAAATGAATGGATTAAATTTCCCAATTAATAAAGATAAAATGGGTATGTGAAAATGCGAATAGATTGTATAAGTAATAAAAAGTATTATACAACAATGATATGACAATTTACTTTAACAAAGTACAAATATATGGGTGTGTAACGTCCTTCATCACACAAATAATTTATTCCATTTGAATTTTTGCATTGCATTATTGCTTTTTAAGTTAATTTTTGGTTTTTTTTTCCATTAAATACCAAATATTTACATTCAACAAAACCATAAATAAATGCGAAAAGATTCTTACAAAAATTACAATAATAATAATAATAAAGATGATGATGTGATGATTTGTGATTTTTAAGACACCGTTTAATCATAATTATGGACAGATGCATGTATAATTTAATTAACATATATTAAATGTATTATATTAATGTATATACAAAATTTATCACACCACAATATTATTATAAACAGCACCAGCACAGAGCAATGTTTGCCAAAAACAGAAAAAAAAAATTAAAAAACAGTAATGAACCATCGAAAAAATAAACAAAATATATATATAAAAAAAAAAAAAGGTAA
This sequence comes from Bibio marci, assembly GCA_910594885.2. Classification (NCBI taxonomy): domain Eukaryota; kingdom Metazoa; phylum Arthropoda; class Insecta; order Diptera; family Bibionidae; genus Bibio; species Bibio marci. Next base: position 36,293,031 of record OU343118.1, on the reverse strand, counting down.
CCAAAATAACGAGATCAAAAAAGCTTATTGACCCGAAAATGTCATTAATCTCTGAACAATATTATTTTACTGTTATTTATTTTCTCCTTTTTTCGTTTTTTTTTCTTGCTGTTATTGTAATGACTTGGAATTGTTCCTTTTTTGGATAATACCATATAATATTTATCATATAATAATAATAATAATAATATTTGTACGGCAACTGCTGCTAAATTTAACGTTTAAGAAGATCATATTTTGGTTTTGTGTGTAAAATATGAATAATTTGTGTTGGGGGATAATGGTATTTTATGTCATGTCATTACTTGTCATTTTATATAATAAAAATTTTTTTTTTGCAACACAACTTGTTTGTTATTATTATAATTTTATTATGTTTTATAAAACAAGATTATATTGTTAGTATATTAATACAATGTTTGTAATGATTTTGATCAGCATGTATTTATAATATATTAATTTATTTAATGTTTTTTCATTACATGCTCTAATGACTTATTAATTTTATGTATATAGTTTTTGATTTTAAAAATATAAGATTATATTTCAACAGACATTTATGTCAGACACACAAATAGACACATATAAGTTATTATTTATATTTTACAATACATATTAATAGACGTTTAATTATAAAATGATGAAGATGATTGTAAAATATACAGCAAATCAAATAGTTAAAAAAAAAAAAAAATATTGTATATGAAAGAAAATTATTAGTAGGTGTTTTGGTTGTTGAATAATAAATAAATAAAAACAAAGCAAACAAACAAATGTACGAATTATTATCAAAATTAATCTAATTAATGATGCAATGTAGTTAAACGCATGCATGAACAATACTACAAGCAACCTAAATTTAAATTAAACATATACTCTTCCTTGTAACATTCAAATTTTATTCAAACAAATAGTATTATTCTGCATTAAAGAATCTCTTCCATCACTCTAACAAATACTTATTTATCAAATATTGTTGATAATATTTAAATAAGTTTTGGAATCAGATTATCGTGAAAATACAACAACTACTATAGCAACTGATCTGGATCCTTGAATCGTGAAATATTTCCATTACAATTAGATTATTCGTCGTATTTCCTGAAAAGCTCTTCTAACGATATTAATATAATTAATTCTATAATTTGCCGCATAATTCTAGAGTATGTTATAGCCATTTAATAATAATATTCTGTATGGGCAGTGCTTAATGAGAATATGTGCAGTTCTATTTAATAGCATATATATTCAAATTCTGATCAAAATAATTAGATTGTGTTAATAAAAATGGGGTTTTTTTTACGAAAGATTTTAAAATAGTAATTATATTAAAATTGGAAGTTAAAAATATTTTCTTGCTGATTAAGATTTGATGACAATTTACATTTTTCAGAGATATTGTTAAATTGATAAAATTGTTTGCCAAAATGTTATTATGGAGAAATTTCCGTTTTCATTATTATTATTTTAAGTCATATAAATTCGTTAAATTCTGTTCAATTAAATAATATTTTTCAAAAGCTTTTGTACTCTCTCTTCGGATGTTATACTGGGTGTTATACTGGCTCTATACGCATAATTGCAAAGCCACAATTGAACGATCTGTTATGGATTAGCTACGAATAATAAATAACGGGCAATCTGATGTATTAGAATTACTAAGGAGTTCTGTTAGAAAACAGTATCTGCTTAAAACTTACTTATAATAAGTTAGTGATTATACACATTGAAGGCGAGTCAACAGCGCCATTATAACTGCTTTGGGTCTCTACATCTCTATGAAGTATACCTCTGTAAATATCCTACGAATTTACACAGAATGATTAACTAACAATAAGTTGGTTAACAGCCAAATTCGAAAAAACAACCAGTTATGAACTCTATACAACACAGCCTTGGATCGGACAGGATAAATGGTAACGACTCAGTCAACAATTTACTTCAGTTTGCAATTTACTCATCTCTTCTATTTTTGTTCTGCAGATGTAGTAATGACGGCGTACGAATGCACTTCTATCGTGTACACAATAGTTATATGAATTTCTTTATGTATTTTCTGAATATGAGATTGAGTTTTCATTGAAATTATATTAAATTATTATAAATGTTGAAATTATGAAAATGAAATTATATGACTAATTAATTAATTATTCATAAGCATTTACTTGTGCAATTAACATAATAAAATTATATATTTATATTGATTTTAATTTATATAAATAAATATATAAAAATATAGCTACCAGAAATAAATAATTCTGCTGATGCTGACCTTAAGGTTTCAACACAAAATTGCACCTGTATTGATTACGCATGCGAACGATTTATTAATTATGGCAAAAGGTTAAGGTAATTTTAAAAGAAAATAACAATCTTTATTTTATTTTTTTTCTCTCTATACACAAGAAAAAACAACAAAACAATAATATAAACGAAGATTTATTTATAAAATTTATATTAATTATTATTCTTTTATTATTATTATTATTACTAATTTTTATATTAATATAAAATAAACTATAAGCAATGCACCGCGTGCGAACAATTATTTATTTATTTTATTCTTTCTTTTTATAGGATACAAAGAAATTGTGAAGATTATTGTTGTAGAAAAAAATTCATTGTAAAAAAATTTGCATATGACGAAGATTATGAAAATGATAATGGCTGTAAAATTTCAAATGTATATATTTATAATAATTTCAAATTTTTATTATAATTAATTTCAAATGTTTATTAGAAATGGTAATAATAATTAAAAATTAAATAATTTAAATTATTTTATACAGTCAGAATCACCGGATACATTATTATTGCCATGGACGGTACAAATATTTTCGGGAAAATATAAAAATCAAATTTGTTTAGGAACATTAATTCATCCACAAATTGTATTAACAACGCTTATGTGCAGTGTTTCAATGTAAGATATTTATTCAATTTTATATAAATTTCATTGTTAGTAAATATCTATATGTGGATGCAATATTTATCTGAATTTTAAGTTCCGGAAATGATGTATAGAAAAAGTCTATTAAAATACTAATAATAAATACTATATGTTAAAGAAATGGGTTAATTATGTCACTTCTCCAAAAAAAACTAGATATTTTCGCGTGCAAAGTGTGAAATGGTTGTTTTTTTTTTTTAAACACAAAATGATGGTGTTATTAAGAACTTTAACTATAATACGGATGTAAATTATATACTTCTTAATAAGCGATTACTAACATTTCTTATTTATATTCACATTCTATAAATATGGAAACTTTTTTCTCGTGTGTTTTTATTATATCAATGATTTTTTTTTACAAAGAAAAGAATACAAAATTATACTTAATTTATTTAGGAAGTGTAAATAGAGAATAATTTTTAACCAGTTTTCGTATGTTTTTTTTTTATCTTTCTTTCCATTTTTCAAAAATTAAATATTGTATTTTTTTTTGTAATGGTTCATTTTAATTAATTATTTATTATAACTTATACGTAAAAGTCAATAAACTTATATGTATTTATATAATAAATAAATATTTATAAATTATCTAATGTGAGAATAGTTTGAATAGTTTAAGATTAGCAATAATATCGTTTATATATTAATATGACGTGTTTATATAGAAATTTGATGTTTAATTTAAATAATAAATCCATAATCAAATACAATAACATCAACTTATAAATTGGTGTGATTATCAACTGCAGTCATGTTGACTAAAACAAATAATATATATACAGAAAGATGATTCAATACCAGTCCCGGTTATTTATTAATTTTGTAAAATCGATATTTCTATTATGAAATTTAAATCTGCATACGATGTTCAATAATTTAACTCTGAAATATTCTCTATATGGTCTTTTGCCATTTATCTGGTAACTAAGAATATCACATTGTGTTGTCTTTGTAGCAAAATAATCATTTTCTCTGGTATTTTTGGGTAATCTTTCGAATGGTATAATCTAAAGGCGTCATATCTATACGTTAAATAAACTAGTGTAACGAAGAACACTTCTCAAAAGTATCGGTCAAGCATAGAGCCTAAACCGCGCAAGTTCTTTAAACCAAATTTGTTTTCACAGCAGAGAATTTTACTTTCAAAAATATTTGACTTTATACATAGGATATATTGCATGTTTTCCTGGGAACAAACCCATATGGTATAAATCACCATTTAGAAGAGAAATTTGCGAATAAGTATATACATTTTTTTTTTTATTACAGAAAACGTAAAATTCCTAATCATTAGTATATCAATAACTTTACACACATGATTTATAAATATATTCAAATTAATTTTAGACAAAATAATAATCAATATCAAATACGATTTAAAGAAAAAATAACAAAATATCAAATGCGTTATCATATGAGAAATGTTACGAAAAAAATTACACCCGACAATTATCCAGATTTATATGATAAATTTGGTTTCAATACAGCTCTATTAGTTTTGGATAAAACTATTGAATTAAATGGGGAACGACAAAAAGCATGTATTGCAAAAATACCATTTAATAATTATAATAAAAATAAAATACCAAATCAAAATTGTTTTGTTGATTCAATTGAAAAACAAAAAAACGGAAGGTAATTGAATTTTTTAATAATAAAAAAATTAAATAATTTATTCTTTTAATTTTATAAATTAACATATAAATATAGATATGTTGAGGTACGTGTTCCAGTAAGAATTTATTCAAATGAACAGTGTCAAGAGATTTATCAAAAACGACAACAAAGATATTTTCCAAAAGTTAACTTGTGTGCTGTTGCAAAATATGAACAAGAATTTAATGTAACATCAAATGGTGCTCCACTGATATGTTTCACTGACACACAAAATGGATATTATCGTTATGCCCAATACGGACTAATGACATTGCCAAATATTAATCGATTACCATTTTTATTTACAAATATTAGTTATTTTAAAAATTGGATTGATAAAAATATTAATAATTTAGAATTAGTATAAAATAAATAATATATTAAATGTATTTTTATGTTTCGGGTTTTAATGATTCCAAACAAAAAATAAAAAAAAATCTATAGTGGCAGAGGAATAAGAGGCTATCTATAAGACAGTTCCATTAGTAGTAACAAACTTGGGAGAACAAAAACATTGACTTCTAACTTAAATTGAATATTGCTTCTAATGGGTATATTACATCAAATATAATTCTGCAATGTAAAAATATATTAATTTTAATTAAACTAATGGTTTTTTTAAACAGTAGTTTAATTTCATTTGGTTATAAAAATCAAGGTATACTTGAGTAGTTGGACTCTGCTTATGCCACAGCAATTATATATATTTGTTATGAATACTTTACTTTAGGTTTTAGTTTATATTTTAAAGAGAATCTATTATTAAACGCAAAACAGATAAATAAATGATTATTTACATTTTTCCCGAAATTTACATTCAACCAAATCTAGTACAATCTTTTCGATATTCATTCAAAAATATTTATCGTTTTTTTTTTTTTTAAATATAATAGAATAAAAACTATTCCATATTTTACGTGAAATTCATTGGTAGTCAATGTTTTTCAAATTTTTGACATTTCAATTGATTATTTTGTTCTTATATATTTTTCATGTTTGTATTTTTTGTCTTTGTGTGTGCACTTGAATTTGAAAACGTCGATGATTTGTTGGTTGAAAAAAAAAAAAAAAAACGTATAATTGCAATCGTGTCCAAAAAAAGTTTTCACAGTTTTTGTTGTAGCAATTAAATAGAAAATAAATATTTCATAAAAATTATATAAATTAATTAACAAATATATAATAAAAATTTTAATGGCTGACGAAGAGAATCAACTTAAGGGAGGACATCCACCAGCAGGTAACAAAAAATAATCAAATTATTTCTAATTAATATTTAGAAAAAAAAAAACAAGAACCTAACATTATTCCGCCTATATAAGTAAATTATTGATTGATCTTATTCACAAATCTTTGACATATCGGTTAACAAAAACAATAATGCACGAATAACCTTGAAAATATTTTCAATATATTTTTACATGTACGCATTTAAAATTTTTACTTTGGTTAATGAATATTCAAAAAAAATATTAAAATTAACTCGTCTTATCTATTAATTTATTTATATTCTTATCATTTAACCATATATTACAACAACAACAACAAAAATTTATTATAAAAATAAATGATAAAATAAACACTTGACATTAACATGAATATTTATATAAGAAAATTTGTTGTGTATTTATAAACCCGAAAACAAAAAAAAAAAAAAAAAAAAAAAAAAAGAAATATGACCGGAAAAACGACTAATTTTTTTAATGTAAGAATATTTTTTTTTGTGCTTTTAGACGAAATTTATTTTTATGTTCTAACAATATTTTATTCTAAGATAAATTTTTTTTTTTTCTTACCATTATTACCATTTAAATAATATTTATTTCAGAAGTTTTCTCAAATATTTTAATTACAAAAATTTTATTATTTAAATTCACTTTTTATATTTCAATTCAATTATAATTAATTAATTAATAAAAAAAAAAACAAAATGTTTTTTATTACAAAGAAAAACTACAAACAGTGCAAAAGCAAAACAAAAGTTAATTAATTGTAAAAGAAAACGTCATCAAATGAAATGTGTTTCTGCGCGTATATAATTGTGTATTTGTGTGTATATGCGCATCGAATCGAAATTCGATCGATGTCACCGCAAAAGGAAAATTGTACTAATATAAAAAAACATATGTAAATAAACTTTGTAATAGATTTTAAAGAGTACATGTAGGAATGCATAAAAGTGAACACTTTAGATTAATCACCAAAAATTGTTCCGATATATTTTCCAAATATTAACCAATTTATTGAGTAAAAATCATGAGTTGGTCACATATTTTAAAAATTAATTAATATTTTAATTTGTTTTTTTCTTATAATTAATTAATAATTATTTAGTTCATATATATTATCAATTATTATAATAAAAAGAAAATTGATGGCATAAAATAAAAATGTTAAATTTAAATTATATAATAAAATTAAAAGAAAAATTCAATAATTTAAACATAATTAATTCTTTGTTCTTGAATATTAATTAATTATAAATAATATATTAATTGAAATAATAAATTATAATTTAATTGTTTCTATAGTCAAAGCTGGCGGTATGAGAATAGTACAACATAAATCACCGTCAACAGAACGGGCAGCAAAGGATCAAGAAGATTGTACGGGATTAACAGTAATATACAAGAAAAATTAATTAATTATCAATTGTTAACATTTTTTTCCCGATTATTCATTTGCTAGACTTTCTAATTAACGTGATTTTTTAACACGGTTTCCGTAACAAATATACATTTCGGAATTCATTTTGAATTACCCAAATTTTCTTTATTCATATAAAACTATTCTTCGTTTACAATTCGTCATATTTAATTATCCAATTCCCACTGATTTATTAAAATACACAATTGTAAATATGCGTTGCACAACTAATAAAATTAATAATTTTTATTTTTATTCACAGAATCCACCTAACATTGCAAATGCATTAACGGTCGGCGGAGCACCGACAAAAGGTAATGCTGATTATTCACCAGAAGCGGTACAAGCAACACATGCACCAAAACCAATTAATCAAGTTCCACAAAAACCAATGCATAATATCAATCAACCTCGTAAATAGATTGTGCTTCACACACATACAGATAAATACAATGCATATATAGAATTGCAAATATTTTTGGTGTTAAAATTGTATAATAACACAATTACTTTTTTCTTATTTTTATTTTTACATCGATTAAAAAGTTTATTCTTGACACCAAAGATAATTAATTTATAGATTTTCATATATTTTTTTCTGTTGTATTTTTTGAGAACGACACAGAAATTTTGTTCTAATTTAAAAAGTTAAAGCGTTGTGCAATTAAATAATAAAAAAAAGAAAGTAAAAAAGTATTAATATTAAATTTTTTTGGTTATTTTTTTTTCTAGTTTTAAAATTATCTTTGGTGCAATATATAAAGAAATAAAATTTTGCATTTATTCAAAAATAAATTTAAATTCCTTGTTTTTACTCATGTGAAATTGTATGAATCGGTACAATTTTGACAAAAAACAAATAAATATATATTAATTAAATTTGGTTTAGGATTCAATAAAAATAATATATTTTATTAATATTTTTTTTATAAATATTTTAAAAAATTAATCAATAAAAAATTTTATAAAAAATAAAGTTTTTTAATGTGAACCAAAAATATTACGTATAGTATAATAATGTATTCTACAAGCACAGCTGTATTATGAAAGGACACGTTTTTAACGACTAAAACATAGATAAAATATGAGTTATTACCATTTAGAAGGTTTTAATTTAATGTGTACTGGGTACGGCAGTAAAGTGTTATTAGATATAATTTAAGAAATCCTATTGCATTTGGTGGTTATTAAAATTGCAGATAAGTAGAGACACAATATTATGCGTATACATTCCAGAGTATTTTCATAACCGATCCGGATGTGATTGACACTACGATTACACGACAAGAATATATTGCTTACCATAAGTGCATATGTGATCTATCGAATAGATAACCATAAAACAAGACGTTGATTATGGTTAACAAAATATCGATTTGCTTAGAATCAGAATGTTATTATATGCGTATGCATAACAAAAACCGTCCATGATCAAAGTGACGATGGTATTGGATTTAAGAAATTTTTGCAACTTTTTAGATATAGAAAAATAATATTTGTTTTACAATAAATGATAATTAAAATAATTATTTTATATAAATATGTGAACGGCTATACAAATCGTTTATAGCAAATATATATAAATGTAATTTGATTGCATCATTTAAATTTCGTCGTATTTGTGTGTATTTGTTTTCAAATTTGTCATAATAATTTCTTATCAATATAAAATATTTTATATTAATATGTTTTTTCAACCTCGACACGATAATGTTATAAGAATATTCAGTATATGCGGCAAGCATCAACCGCTAATATTATTTTCTCTATTGCAAAAAAAGGTGGTATTATATGCTTTTTATATTTATAATATTATAACCAACCTTTTGGCAAGTATGCGCTATACCCGAATATACCATCCGATATAATTAATTAATATGATACAATAAATATGAATTCTGTGCGATTGATCATAGAAATTTTTGTATTTTATATATATATATTATTATAATCATCATCATCATCATCAAGTCATGTTACTCCAAACTGGAAAACATTCAATAAAGTTAAGTTAATAAATTGCTTAGCAGTAACAGTAAGCGAGTACACAACAATATTATCGAAAAATATAGATGTTTCCTTAATTCCATAATTTTTATGAGCTTAATCTTTGACTATAACAACGTTCAACACCAATATTTTCAAAACTATACAGTATTTTTAATTCTATATCAACGAACAAATGGTAGCTTCCATGTGAAAAATTTCCGATATTTAAACGACGATCGGTGGATTAGCATGAATGTTATACACGCTGCACCACTGAGTGAATATAATTATAATACAAAATACAGACTTTTATATGAATTGTACAATATGTGCAAAACAAGTCAGCAGATGTTTTGATTTTATTATTTTATAATTGTTATCTATTATAATATTTTTAAATATTATTCAAATTTGTATATTATGAATACTGCATTTAAATAATCCGATAACAATTCAATTACAAGCCCGCCCCTTTCTAAATTTGAATATTACTTTTGAGTAAAAAAAACATATGTTAAAATGAACATTAGATCTTCAATTCATTGTCACAAATAATATCAAACGTTGTTATAACACCACACTCATTAATATTATAATCCATAGATGTCCATTGAGAATGTAACAGAAGCTATAACCACCTACTGTCAACTCACCTCTTTGAACAATTTTCATAAACATATTTAAAATATATAGTTATGCCGAATGTTCTCACAATTTAATTGATCACATTTTCATATAACGATCAGATATATGATGATAACTGTGCTATTGTATAGGAACCACCTCAGTCAAGTGGTTCTCATATATTGTATATTAAATCATTTATAAACAAATGGTTGAACTATTATTTGAATATGCGTGTATAAATTTTAATTAATGCTAATCTGTTATTTCTTTTCACTATAATAATTAGTATTTAATTAATATAAATAATAAACATAAAACTTTGACTATTTTAATGTTAAGTTTTTGTTATGGAATTCCATAAATGATTTTTAGTTTTAGCATTTTGTTTATCAAATTTACTTAATGGTCTTAAATGTGCTGCATCAACGATATCTCTATAAAAACCAAAAAAATGGAAATAATTTTAATTACACGTACATAAAAGTTTGACCCATTTTTTTTTTTTGCACTTACTTAAATTCATCATATGATTTTGATGAATAAACAGCACGTAATTTTGCATCATTTCGTAATTCATATAGTTCATCGTTTTTTATCGATTGCAAACATAATTCTTGTAACCGATTAATATCATTTATTGTAATTTTATCTTTATTTAAATCAGATGGAAATTTTGTAGACATAATTTAAAAACTTATTCGTGAATAAATATTGTTATTATATTATCGTTAGCACGCTGTGTACTATTATTTTTGCTATGTTTTCCGAGGAATTATTAATATATATTTATCATATGTTTTCCAATGTTATCAGAAATATTAAATCAATTTAAAAACGGGTTGCTATAGTTAATTTTGTTTTTTTTTTAATAAATGTTATTGAAAAGTACAGGTGTGTGAGTGTTTAGGAGGAATACACCACAATGTACCAGTTGTTCAAAATTATTATTTAAAATGAATGGAACGTCAAAGTATATTGAAATATATATTAAAATTTCATTGAAGAACTTTCAAATGATACCACAACACAGTAATATTTCAGCTTTTATAAAGAATATGTGGCGACTATGATAAAAAAAAACAATTTTAATAATATGAATAAACAATAACAAAATTAAAGTGACTGTTTAATTGGGTACAAAATCGATTGATGTTATACAAGCCTGTGTATTTATTTAATCCCAGTATAAAACCCGGACAAAGCATTATAGTTTTTTTTTTTGCTTAAAACAACAAATACATTACATATTTTATTTTTCTTTATTAAAATAAATGTAATAAATATTACAAAAATTATTTCATACCATTACAAAACTATTATCAGAAATCATTTCTTATTTTCTATAAACTCTAAATAATGGAGAAACTTCATATTTTGGTTTTAACAATAAAATCAGAAAACAAAAAAAAATAAAAAAAAAAAAGTAATAATAATGAATACGAAAAAGACCCTCAGATTTTGACGCAACAAACAATCGAGATGAAAAATAATAAGACTAACAAAATTTGAATGACATCACACAAAATAATAATTTGTGATAAATTAATTTTAAACTAATGGATAACTTGAAAATGTTGCAATACCACATTGATTGTCTTTATTACGAGTCATTCTAATATAACCTTGATCACCCCATGATGTACCCCATGAATTTTTAACCAGCCAATAATCTCTACCGTTTTCATCGGTACCATAACCAACGGCTAACACACCATGATCTAAATTTTGTGAATCACATTCAGGTTCATCATAAACACCGGTCGAATAAAATTGAAATGATTCATGGGATGCATCAATAGCAACGGATATGGGTCCAATTGTGGCCAATGCTTGTTTCATTTTTTCTTCACTACCTTGTGGTATATCAGTAAAACCTTTATCGGTTGCACCCGAATTTTTCGAATTATAACGACATGTATCATCTTTACCTTCATACGGATATGTTTTTTCTGTATCAATACCACCATTATCTTTTATATAGCTAAATGCATTATCCATTAAACCACCATTACAACCATTATTTCCGTATGCACCGGAACAATCGACTAAATTTTGTTCCGATAATGATACAAGAACACCAGTCTTACGAAAATGTTGTCCTTCCAACGCACCGGTTGATGAAAATGCCCAACACGAACCACAATGTCCTTGATCTTTTACCGGTGTTACAGCACCTTTTTTACGCCAATCGACTGATGTTGGTAGAACAACATTAGCTGGCGATATAAATGTAACTGCATTATCAATTTCTTTTGTTTGTCCCAATTTTTTATTTCTAATACCAAAAATAACAAAAAAAAAAAATGATGGTAGTAACAATATTCAAATTATTTATATTTCATATAAATATTTCTTTAGCATTTATTTACCTTATTGAGGTACTATTAAAACCATTCATTATTGCTACAAATTCATGATTTAATAAATCTGCATATTTATTTAATCCCATTTTATAACTCACTTCTCCACGTTCATATTTTTGATTATGTTTTGCAATTTTATGTTTATTATCCAAAAAAATATTATAACGAAAATCACGTTCAGTTTTATCAGCATACACTTTATTGTGTTCAGCCTAATTAATTATAATTGATATTATAATATTTGCTATAGGAAATGATTTAATGGCATAGTGAAAAGCGTTTGAGGTGTTGTTGTGAAACTTCGTGTGACAATGTACGTTTATGTGTATGCTGTTGTGTATTAAAATTTAAAACTGAAGCGTGAATCGTGAGGTGTATTTTATTAAATGTTAATGATGGTATTTTATGTTAATGGTTAATTCATAGTGATTGGTTTAGTTTAGTATCATACGCCAAAGCAATAGCAAAGGAAATAAAAATTGCCTTGCATATGGGAAATGTGTGTTTTGTATTTTTACGCAATTATTAATAATAATGTTACATTGTTAGAGCGATAAGTGGGTGTATTAGCCAGCCCATAATTATTATGTGATGATTATAATTAAAGTTTTAGTAGCGTAATGAAAAAAACATTATAGAAGAATTGAAAGCATGATAAGTGTTGTCAATAGCATATAAGAAAATATGTTAATTTTTAAAACAAAAATATTATTGTTAATAATATTTATAAAAAATAAATAATAAATTAAAAATAAAAACAACATGAAGATAATAAAAGCAATTACTAATTTTGTTTTATCAGCATTATTTTTATATTTTATAACACAATTTTGTATTTTTTTTTTAGTTTTTTGCTGTTGATCATAATAGAAATTATAATAAAATTATAATAAATATTGCGCGGAATTAATTAATAATATTCATCAAGACAAAAAAAAATGAATAATAGCAACTTTTGATAAAAGTTCATTGTTCCATAATTTTTGATGAAATCTTTTATTTTATTGTTATCATAAATTATTATAAAACAATATAAAAATTATTATAATATTGTATTAGTTTTTGTCAATCAGTTTTCCTTATGTAAAGTACATCTAATTTTGTTTACAATTACACAAAATTAGGTTATATGCATAAATAAATAAATAAATAAATAATAAATATTTTTATTAAACAAACAATAAAGAAATCAATAATAATACTAAATAGTATTTTATAATTATGACATAAATTATATGAAGGCGGGTTATTAAAGTTTACTATATTTATTATTTATTTTAATTAAATTCAAAGTACAATTATTTAGCATAGCTCGCGTTTGTTTATTATTATAGATTATTCTTTGAAAATTGGCTTATCTATATAAATTTATAATAATTATATGCATAAGTGTAATATTAAAATGATAAATTTTACGATTTTGATGTAACCTAATTAATTTTGAATCAATACATATAAAATTGAAACTATTTTATAATCAGGTTGTAATAAAATATGATCAACATCATGTCTCAGATATAATTCTCATAAACTTAATGGCTATGTTATTGGTTAACAAATGGAGTAATTGTATATTGAATTATTAAAATTTGCTATTATAAATCTTATAAAATTATTTTAAATTCACACATTGTAATTGTATGAAATAAATGTATATTAAAAAAATATTATTAAATAGTTAAATCGAGGCTTATAAAAAACAATAAAGCATGTAACAAGCCCAATTAATTATAATAAGCATATTCGCTGTATACCGTGTAAATTCTTTTTGCATACAAACCCCCATATTTAAACGTACACTGCTAATCGATCATTATGTCATTAATCAAAACCTTTTTTTTTTGCATTGAAATTAATTTCCATATTGTTATTCAGAAGAACGTATCTTCTCATTCTATACAAGAAATAGTTTAACACTTTGATTTAAAAAGCATTTATTATTTTATTTCTAAATAAACTATAGTTTAGCAACGTTATTGTTTGCATGATCAACAAATATACTTTAAAGGTTTTTCAATTGGTTGTCAAAATCAATCATATAAAAATATTGGAATTAATAAAACATTAATCTTTCGCTGGTTACAGATCATTGTTATATACATTACAAACTTGATTGTAATGAATGTTTGGTATTTGCCATATACACTATGACCTGGACTATGGATTTCTATTTATATTATAGTTTCACTCAAAAGTGAAATAAGTAAATATTCCTATTCCAAACAAAATTGTAATGAATAATAATGCATGTGATTTGTATAAGAATCACATAGCCGTCCTGCCAATGGTGATTTATGCTATTTTATTAAACTAACAATGACAAACGATTTAGAGGGGGTGTTAATTAGTATAAATTATATTAGCAATGTATATACGGCTGGCATTAGTATGTAATATGTATATTAATGTATGTATGCTTTTAAAAATATATTAGATTACTACAATAATTATTCTAATTGTAAATATTTATGTTTTTATGAAATAAATATATATGTATAAATAAAAATATTGCTAACCTGGAATGCACTAAATTCTGCTAAAAATAATTCTGTTATTGAGACTGCACTACTAAATGCAAAAAATCCAAATAATAAAATTATACACTTCATGATGATTGGGTGGGTTTGTTTTCATATATTATCCCAATATGAAAAAATTGAAAAAACAACAAATTGTTTTTACTTTAAATCTGTGTAAATGAGATAAAATAAAAATTTTGTTATTATTTATTATTAACAATAAAAACGTAAATAAAATTTAATAAAAAAAAAAAAATAAATAAATAGATTATATTAATTGGTTTTATTATAATAATATAATTTTACATTTAGATTCAGAAATATCATATAAATAATTTATGTTGAAATATTCATGTTATTTAATTACGGTAACAACTAATTTCCTAAACAAATTTAACAAATGGAAGTTACTTTTAATAACGATAACAAAAGTTATACAGATACAGATTTTGTAGCTGTTAATTTTAACTGAGTTTAACTGACATTATCATTTTAGAGATGAAGAACTATTCCCGTTTACAGTTTACAAATAAAAAAGAATCAATATTTTTGGATTATAGAATGTGAACATAGCTCCACGGCAATCAAGTGAAAGATGTCAGTGTCGAATTATTGTTCAACAAAACAACTGCAACACTTATTGATTTAATATATTTTTTTCAATTTTTTTATAATGTAATCGATTTTTTTTATATCATATAAATTGTATTTTCTTCCAGTTCTACTTACTATTTTGTAATAAATTGAATGAAATTAATAAGCCAATAACCAGTTAATTAGTTAACTAATCAAATCACAAAACAGAAAAAGAACAATTAATCATCGATCCATTAATTTTTTTGTTCTTTATTCATTAAAAATAAGTTTTAAAAAGACAAAAAAAAAAAACAAAAAAACAAAAAAACAAAAGAAACAAAAATTCCAAAAATTTAAATTTGCAAATAATTAAATATGAATCATCAAAACTCCATTGAATTACAATAAATTTCTTTTGTTTATTTATTGATGCGTCGTAGTTGTTTTTTATGTTGGGTTAGGGTTACAATTTTTTTTTTTTTATCAAATGAAAAATACTTGTAATTGATATTAAAAGTGCGTAATATTACGAATTACATAACAGAAGTATTAATAAAATAAAAAAAATATATAAATAACTGTTATTGAATTATAAAACAAAACAAAGTCAAGGACAATTAACTTAATGGTTTTTCTTTCTTTTTGTTCTGAAACATTGGATTTTTTTTTCTATTCATTTTCTGATAAGGAAATGCCTTGTATTCTGTTTTCTCATTTTATATTCAAAAGCTATACTTACAATATTAAATAACTTAAAAAATAATTAATATAAATGAATATACTTGTATATAATGTATTTCGATCACAATTTTAATATGTTTAACTTGTTCAACGTTTAATTTATTACTACGAAAATTTATTGTCTAATTAAAATAAAATCACTTCATTTCTTGCAACAAAAAAAAATCAATCAGAACTGAATGAGTGATAACTGGTGAGTGAAAAATAAAACAAAAATTTTGATTTTAGAAGAGACAAAATGTTGTGTCAAATGTTTCATTGACCGAAAGAGAAAAACACATAAATGAGTGCTAAGTAAATTTTCAGTTGCAGATGGAGTAACATAAAATTTATAAAATATTATTTCGCCTAAAATTATACTTTATATTTTATTTTTTTGTATTTGTTGATTTTTTTACGATTATGAAGAAAAAACAAAAAAAAAATAGTAAATTCAGAAATTTCCTTTTATTTTTCAACATTCCTTTTCCGTGTTATTATTTACCCATTAACGTTTGTTTTCTCGAGGTTGATCCATATGGAAAAAAAAGGAAATTTAGAATTACAGAAAATTTTCAAGTTTTTATTATTGTATTTATTATTATATAGTTATTTTAGTTATTTTATTAGTAAAGTAAATTAACACATTGTTGACCGGTAACGAGTTAACTCGTCATTGCACTTGCATTATTAGAAATTGTACGGATAATATAGTAAAACCTTCGTGCATAATACAATACAATAAACACATGAAAGGATACTATCGTACAGATCAGTATTTAGCGAACAGCAATATTTTTCGATAAAGTGGTTTAAAATTACCGGTCAACAATATGTAAAATTAACTATTCTATTATTATTATAAAAAAATCAAAATAGATAAAATTAATTAAATTAAAATGTCCTTCCTATTCTATTGTAGCGTTATAAAGTGTGTGTGTGTGTGCGTATTTTATAAAATTTGTTCCACAATACCACTATAAAATATTAACAAATTATTTATTGGAAATGTGAGATTTTGTTTCAGTTCCTTTTTTATTATTCAATTAATAAGTAAGTAAGGATGCTGTGTGTGTGTGTATGTGATAGATAATTAAATTTATAGACTATATAGAGTATTATTATACATATATTACATATTACGAGGCATTACTGTGACTGAGAACTGGTGTAATGACATTTTCTAGAAATGGTACTTGATTCCAAATATTTTGAAGCATATAGGATTATCATATCATTGATCTGACTTTACAACATATGTTTTCGGTGAAGTAATCAAATTGTCTCAATATGCAAATTATAATAGAATAGATACAATGCTTCCGTAGGTAAGAGATATATTTATAGGAAGCAAATAAATCTTATCAATTAACAATATTGGCACATCTTTGTCGAATAGTTTTAATTCAGTGAAAAATCCAAATCATAAAATTAATTCCAATTAATAAATAATTTTTATTTTATCAAATTATAATATTTATAAACATATAAATAAATTTTTTAACCAATAAATTAAGTTTTATACATATTTACAAAACACTAATATTACATAAATTTTGAATTTTATCTAATGTATAAGGCGAAGGTGATCCTGATTCATAACATAATAATTTTTACAAATAATATATGTAAAAATTATAAATTACATATAAATAATACTATCAGTTCCACAATCAAAAAGGACGACGGCGTTGATTCAGTATAAGTTCGAGAGATTGGCATGCGCGTATTACTTTGGCTTATTTATTTCTTTTTATTATAAAGTCTAATAAGTTGACCTTGGGCATCAAATGCATAAATTGGATCACGTATTGGTTCAACCGGTGAATAACGTAATTGTGCTGTAAAACCATTATTTAATCTATCAGCTTCGGTTTGTGTTGTCATATAAACAACACGTTGAAGTGCATTGTCTTTGGAAAGAACATAATATTGTCCATTTGCAAATGAATTTGCAATAGCAATAGCTGGTCCATTTTCATTATTCGATTCATCATCTTGTTGGGATTGTTGTTGATCATCATAATCATTATTATTACTATTATCATTATCATCATCATAATTGTTTACCGGTGTTGTTTCATCATATTTTGGTTGGCGTTGTGTCGGTACTGCTGTTGGTGGTGGTGGACCATATTCAGCAAAATTTGTTGGTTCTTGTTGTTCCTGTTCTGGTTGTTGTTGTTGTTGTTGTTGTTGCCGTTGCTGTTGTTGTTGTTGTGGTGCAAATTGTGTTGAAAATTGTCTAACATTACCTGTTGGTTGTAGTTGAACGCGGCCATTTAGTGGGAAACGCGTAATTTGTTTTTGTGCTTGTTGTTGTTGCGGTTGCGGTTGGATCTGTTGGGGTTGACGAAATTGTACGAAACGTTGTTGTTGATTGCTTCTATTAATAAATGTTCTTTGCTGTTGTTGTGTTTGACGTGTTGGTATAAATTCACCAGTATTTAATTGACCATTTTGTGAATTATAATAATTAGGTGAATCAGTTGCTGGTAATCCTTGAACTTGTAAATTATTTTCGGTTGTTGGTATCTTGTTTATAAATGTAATGATAAAAATATAAATTATTTTTATTATCCAAATGGTGGTTTAATATTTAATTTGATTTGAGATTTTTATTCAAAAGTTTGCGTGTGGGGATCCGACGATAAAAGTTATCGTGCGCGGTTGAAAAGTATTTAGTAGTAGGATAATTAACTAACTCACATTATCCAATTATTTATTTAATTAGATGAAAATTCCTAACATACTCCTTATCTTTATCTATGTTATGAGTATAGATCTATGATGCATGAGAGTTAAACTACATGTTCCCCTCCCAAAGATTTGAAATATAAATAGGTTTACAAACAATTATAGAATGTACGTTATAATTTCTCAAAAATTGAATGTGATTCTGTATGATTTTTCAAGGAACCAGATCATTTTCTCCAATTAATATATTATATTATTTGTCGTCATATTTATTTTAATAGATACAAAATACATATTTTCGATCGAGATTTAGATAATATCGCTCATTTATTTAATCTTACCTCAGATGGTATTTCACTATCTGTATTATCAAATGACGATGGAAGATATGCATTATTTGGTGGCAATTGTTCAGTAGTTGTTGATTCAACTAATTGTCCAGCATATTCAACTTGTTCTTGTGTAATTTCAACATCACTACTATCCGCTTGTTGTGCTGCTGGTCCATATTCAGTTGGTAATTGTAAACCAGATCCTTGTGGTTTCCATCCAGATGGTGGATATGGTGCTCCATTATATGAATTTGTTGGTAATTTATCGGCTAACGTAATAGTTAACATTAACGAACACACAATTAACAATTTCATTTTTTATATTTATTTAAATTTTACACAATTTTATATTATTTAATAACAATTCAATGGATAAGCAACTACTGATTGTTTTCCATTCAATTAACCATTTATTTATATATGATTTTTAAAATTAAAAAATTATTTATTTCTATTTAATATTCAAGAAGCAAAATTACATTTTTTATATTAATATATTTGCGTTGTTTTAATTTATATATATATATATTTTACACATACACTAAAAAATAATAATTACACGACAAAATAATCAATTATTAAAAAAATATACGCGATCACGCCGCAAGGATTCGAAAATATAAACTCTCAAATGCGATTTGTAGAATTTGTAATTTTTGTACGTTATTTTATTGATAAGATAAGATCGGAGGTTTTTTTTTACTGGTGTTTTTATTACATATTTTTTTTTAATTTTAATATTATTGTAATAAAGAGGTCATTTACATTTTATGATTTTATTTTTAGTATGCAAATTCACAGTCGTATATATATATAAAAACAAAAGTTCATAAATTTAATATTAGATTAAATATTATTCGAGTTTCCTTATATTCATAAAAATTATCAAAGTATTGTTTATAAATTTTTGTCTAATATAAAATAATTATGTATTTTTTATAAAGTAGAGCTTAATGTATATAGGACAGTAGCTTGTATCCTTCAATGTGATAAATTATATATTAACTACTTCCGGTTGCGTATCTTATATGATTTACAATTATATGTATAAACACTTAAGAATTAAGAAATATCAGTAGAATTACAGATAATTTAATCGATTATAAGATAACATTTAGAGTGCGACAGAAAGTACAATGTAATTTTGTTGATGCTAACTTTGTTGAATGACTACGGAACGTTTCTATAATTAATACTACTTTTAGCAACTTGAATGAATCTATTACATATAATTAATATTAGCCGGTACATTATATATAGAAACTATGGGTGTAAATATACTTAAAATTCAGTAATCTTGATGTGATGTAGAAGCTTGCGTCGCTAGGATCCGATAGATCATACTGATACGATTTATCCATGTCAACCAAAGCTGACAGTGAGCGACGTGCTAATAATATCCAATCATCACAATAAAGAGTTGTAAAGCGACTCGGGCCGATAAAAAATCAATAATCAATCTAAAATAATTGATATAAGAAAAAAGAACTCATTTCCAAAATTATATCCTTAGAATAATATCCAGCTAAAAAAGGCATCCCACCTAATGGTAAATTAGCAGTATTAAAATAAATTGCTGTTAAAGGTATTTGCTTTATAATCTTTCTATAAAAATAATATAGGTTTAAAAAGTGCATGAGTTAATAAATGAAAAAAAAAGGTAACATTCAATATTTTATAGAAAGAATTCTTATTATTAATCCCATTCGAAATAGAGGTTAAGTATATCCCACTCGGTAGCGCAGAAATATATATACCAGGTATAGTATCATTTAAAAGCAATGGGAAAGATTCAAAAGTGTGGAAAATGGGTTCCACATGCATTGACTGAAAGGCAACAAGAAAATCGAAAAACCATTTGTGAATTGCACCTTCAACAATACAAAAAGAAGTCTTTTTTGCATCGAATCGTCACTGGTGATGAAAAGTGGATATATTTTGAGAATCCTAAACGCAAAAAATCATGGATTACACCAGGTGAAGCAGCAACATCGACTGCAAAACCAAAACGATTCGGTAAGAAGAGAATGCTTTGTGTTTGGTGGGATCAGGAAGATGTGGTGTATCATGAACTTCTGAAACCTGGTGAAACTGTTAATACGGTTCGCTACCAACAACAAATAATCGATTTGAACCGTGCATTATTAGATAACCGACCAGAATGGACAGAAAGAAAGAAAAAATCTGTTAAGGTAATTTTGCAACATGATAATGCACCAGCACACAAAGCAAAACCAGTTCAGGATACGATAAAGTCGCTCGGATGGGAGCTGTTACCACACCCGCGTTATTCACCAGACTTGGCTCCTTCGGACTACCATTTGCTTTCATCGATGGGACATGCTTTGAAAGAACAGCACTTCAAAACATCTGAAGAAGTTGAAAATTGGCTATCTGAATGGTTTTCGTCCAAAGTAACACCATTTTTTCGACGTGGTATACGAAAATTGCCTGAAAGGTGGTTAAAATGTGTAGAAAGCGATGGAAGTTATTTTGAATAAAATATTTTTGATTTTTCTATTCTATATAATGTGTTTTTCTTCCTTTAAAAAAGGCTCCTTTCATACTCCTATACCTGATATATATATATATATTATATACAATATATTAATCATTAAATATAGCGGGTTCAATTCCGCTATTTTTCATAGGAAATTTTTTGGTTTTTATTTTAATACTAAAATTTTTCTGCTGGGTGACCATTTGTTCGTTGATGGAATAAAAAGAATATTTTTGAAAATATGGTGTTGGACGTTATTCAAAGATTAACAATGTCTGCACATAGCTATGGGCTAATCACTTATATAAAAAATAATAGTATTATAAAAACATCTATCTTTCGTTAATTACAGTACAGTACAGTACACAATTGGTAAATTGTTATATACTCCCATGCGGAGTAATTTACCAACTTGGTTGTAATGAAAGGTTTATTAGATGACATAAAAGCTCCACTAGGAGTAAAATATGATTTAAAAAAAAAAAACAATTTCCCTGTAAATGCCCTACGAATTTACAGAATGATTAAGTAGGTTGGACGTAAGGTTAACTACCAACTTAGGAAAAACAACCAATTATCTACAACATGGTTTGGGATCGGACAGGCGATAAACGGCAACGACTCAAGCAACGAAAAAAGAACAACGATTTAAAACTTGCATCTTGTGGTTAGATGTAGGCAACTGTAATATTAAGACCCTTAAAACTCGAGATCACGTAAGCTGCAGATAGGTTGAATTATGATTAAAACATTTTAATATATCTTTTATATATTTTATTTATAGATTTTATGCGTGTAAGCACATTTTTTAAATTTAATTATAAACTAAATTCTATGAAAGTTAAATTCGCGATCAATAAATTATATATATTAATATTATATAGTCATTAGTAATTAGTATATATAAGTATTAGTTAATTAGTCCATATAATATCTATATAAATAACAACAAAATTTCCTCTGTTCTCATATCGCAAACGGCATATGTGCAAATATCACACAACATAGTGATTTATATATGTTCGTTAAACATCAGTGCGAAGAGACAATTAAATTAAAAGTATTCTGTAATAGTTTTATGTTACAACATTTGTAATAAATTAAAATTGTATACAAAATATGTAAAAATTATTAAATTTTATTAAATATATTTATTTAATAACTAATAATAATAAATAAAAATTGAGAACAATTAAAAGTGTGCGTACATAATATTAATACTATATAATATGTTTGTTGTTACATGTTACAATATGAATTTATAAAAATTAATGACGTGAAACATCACCTTTGCGGTGACAGTCTATACGAAGCGCTAACCTAACGATATTATACAATCAATCTTTATAGTACATAATATTACATATGTATTTTTAATATCGATATTATAAAAAACCATAAATTAATAAAAAAAAAACACTACAGAAAATGTGATCCGAATTTAAATTTAAATTATATTCGTCTCTATGGCGCGTATATGATTAGAGATTACATCACATATTCAATTGAAAAAAGTAAATTAAAATACCAACAAACAAACAAACAAACAAACAAACTCGAGACAATAATAAATGCATGTATTAGGCCAATGTCAATAATAATAATAATAATAATAATAATAATAATGATATTGTAATTAAACAAAATATGTATTATAAATATTATTGTACGTGTATTTATATTATAAATTTTGAGCACTCAGCAATCAGCATCGAGTTACATATGTGTTATATTTGTATATGAATATATGACACCTAAAAAAAGGTCATTGCATCTTCCAAATATAAATGATTTTTTTAACCTTATCAATGTGCATGCACATTCGTGTGAATAAAATTAAGGAAAACACAAAATTATAATATCAAATTAAAATTACTACATGCCTATAATTAATATTCCAAAGTTAATTGATTACTCATGAGTTTTTTAATATAAAGTAATTAATTACAATACGATTTTATATTATAGCAAATTATGCATTATTGAATGTTATTTTATATATGGAAAAATATGGTTCCTTAT
The DNA here is from genome assembly GCA_910594885.2 of Bibio marci. Taxonomy (NCBI): domain Eukaryota; kingdom Metazoa; phylum Arthropoda; class Insecta; order Diptera; family Bibionidae; genus Bibio; species Bibio marci. The sequence goes on along the minus strand of OU343118.1, from coordinate 36,269,431 downwards.
ACAGAGAGTATAATAAAAGGATCGGATAAAAATAGTAGACAAAATTAAAAACTGAAAATGGACAATGTGGTACACACGAAGAGCATCAATATTCATTCATAACAAATTAGTAAATCAGATTCTTTATAAATAAAAGTATTAAATATACCATAGATGTTACTATAAGTTCCATAAAACTTAAATAAGTGCCTTAATAAATGACTAGTTTCATTGCAATTGATATCAGATAATTTCCTTATAAATATAATTTTTTAAATTGACATGAAAATTATTTAAATTTATTATTCAATGAAATTGTGATTATTAGATTTTGTGAACAATTTTATTAATGGAATTAATATTATCAAATCAGTTTGTATAGAATGTTGTCACATATAGTTTATGAAAGTCTCTTGAATTTATCTATTATCTATTGCCGCACTTTTTACTAGACTGTTTGTTTTCTCATCCCATGTGTCCATTTATACACTAACCGAGTCGCAAAACTGTTGAGTCTCTAGCACATTGTATGTAACACTCGTTTCTCGTTCCAAGCTTCTAATCTTTAACCGCAAGTGCCACAAGAATTTTAATTCCATTATGATACAAACCATATTTATTATACGCAGTCAACATATAAGCATTATCATCACCGTCGTCAGCAAAGCATATCACCAGATAATACTCAAAAGCGGAGCATATGGTATCTACCTAATATTAATTATATAGTGAAGCTGTGGTGAATTACTTCGGCGAAATTATACACAAGCATAAATGTATCCGTAATGCCATATTATTGTTTTTATGACTGATTAGCCAATAATGGGATATACTTGATATAAGCATATATAGGGATATATATTTTCCACACTATATGGGAGGGTAGGTTAAATTCCATGGAGTAAATTTCGGCATACGCGTTGCACCAAATCAAGGATCCAACGCCATGAAGGTTATGATTCCTTCAATCTCCTTTCAGGTAGTCGACTATCATACAGAATTCAGGTTCCACTATATCAATGAACATTTTATGAAGACGATTTAAATTTCCTAATCGAATTTATAAAATCCGCATGACAATTCGATTGTTCACATGGATTGTTCCCAATATATTGGTACAATATATGTAAATTCACACGAAGTACCATTCTAAGCGATAACAAACCCAGCAACAATGCCAAAGTAGTGGTTGCAATGTGATTTGTTATTCATAATTATCGGGAATATTGTCTAGTAGTTTGTGTTCGATAATTATTTTATGCGTTGGTACGTTCTCTCTATGATTTAATATACTTGTCTGGTGTGTGTGTGTGGTTGCTAGTTTTTATTCGGTTGACAAATGTCGGTTTGAAATCAATTCAAAAAAGATTTCTCAGTTTTGATCTGAGGACTCTTCTATACATCCATCCAATAAAATTGCCTGCTTATAAAGATTTAATATGCCTACACTTAAGAGACATACGCAGGGAATGTGCGTTTGTCTTTCATATGTAATTTGTTGAATTACAATATTAACGGACTGTCCAAAAAAACTATGTATTTTAAATTGAATTGTAGAAACATCTTTGGTCTATTATGATTACTTCAATTTTGGGTAATCATCGTATATATAGCAATTATGGGCGGTTTTAATCCGTTGGATGTTAAGCTTATATGAATTACAATTCTTGTAATACATTTTTGTTATATACGAGTAGATAATAATAATGTTACAAGAGTGTTTTTAATTAAAATATTCATAACTTATAATTTTTACCTATAAATTATTATCAATATAATTTAAAATATTTTGATTTTTGTATATTAGAATTTTTTCAAATAAATAAGATACGTATGGATAATCAAAATATAAAAATAGGAAGGAAACATTTATATATTTTTCGATAATTGTATAGACCAAGTGATTAATTGTTATAGTATATATTCATGATTGGTGGAGTAAATAATCTACTCGACTACAATATAAGTCTGAGATATATATACTACAATCGATGCAATATATGCGCTACACATATGGTCCAATGACAGGAACGACTCGTGAAAATAAATTGAAATTCACATATGTAAAAATATACAATATTTTTCCTAGAAAGTCACTAATAATACTTAATAAATTGTAGTTCGGAGACTAATGGAAAATTACCTGGAAAATCACTTTTCATGAAATATTATATTGTTATTCGAAGGGTTATAGTTTAAACAGATTTACAATTTTTATTACATAATCACAAAATTTAATCAATCTTTTATATAGAAGAAATTTTTAAAATCGTTTCACGCGATCAGCAAATATAGTCGATTTTCGAATCGTTGCCATTGAAATTTTGTATGAAATAATGTTATTTTTTGTACCATTTTTTATAATTTGGAATACAGTACCCATTATTTTTATTTTAATTTCTCTTACATCGGCTATATTTTCCAAATGGTATTAGCAATTTTAATTTAATATTTCTTCTATAAACGATTGGAAATTGATTACATTTTTTTAATTCTGTAATAAAAATTGAACTATGACTCTTATAATTACTATAATTTATAAAAAGCGATATTTCCTAGAAAAATTTTCCATTTGCCTCTGAGCTAATAATTTTACAATTTATTAAGTATTAGTAGTGTCTTTTATATAAAATTATATATTTGGAATAAGATTATTCAAATATTTCGCTGGAGCAGTCCGCCAACGATGCGGCCAATGCTGATAAAAAATAAACTTAAAACAATTTCTTTTTGTTGTATACGCAATTGAAAATATATATTTATTTAATAATAAAAAAAAATAGTAATAATCAATCACAGAACAAAAAAAAAAAAAATTACATAAATTATACGATTAATTTATAATTAATTAATTTACTTAAAAAAATAAAATTTTTCTATATAATGATAAAAATTTAAATTATGGCAAAAATATAATACAGTTTTTATTATAAATTTTTAATTTTTTATAGATAAATAGAAGAGCATTTAATATTGTTAAATTAAAAGTAAAAAATTTTTTGACATATCCATAACAATTTCTTTACGTATGAAGGCGAGATTAAATTTTAATAATACTTGGCAATTTGGTCCCTTTTTTAATTCGATTTTAATGATTGATGCGATGATGCATTGGTTGTTGGGTGTCGTCGTGTGTATATTGCATCGATTTCAATGTGTGATGATATTATAATTTTGGATTAATTGATGATAATTTAAAAAAATTGCGTAATTAAATAATGTCAAAAAATTTTTTCTCCTATTTTTTTTTCTCTATAATCTATAATCAAATGAATAATAAATAATTAATTAATTAATTTGTTTATCAATTGATTTTGTTGTGATACATTTGTGTGTGTGTGTTTTTTTTCTTTCTTATAATTCTTAAATACAAATATAAATATATACAAATTAAAAAAAAATAGAAAATCATTTTTCCAGGTTCAATTGCGAATGTTCGTCATATATAAATATAAATACGGATAGAAAATATGAAAATTAATATAATAAAGCTTTAGATTCGAAAAATAATTAAAATAAATAAATTACTCGTAAATATACAATATTATAAGAATTATAAAAAAAAATATAAATATATATCAAATTCGATAAACTTTTTCATTAATTAATTATATATAAAAAAAAAATTAATTAATTAATTAATTAATTAAATTAATCAATATCGTTTTTGTTTCGCCAACAAAAAAAAATTTCGAAAATAAATATATATACATGAAAAAAGAAACCACTTTTTATGTACAAAAATGTGCATTAATTAAATATAATTTTTTGAATTATTTATGGAAATGATTTATATAAAAATGAAAATTTATTTATACGACCAGCGTACAATAAAATTTCTATAAAATATATAATTAAATTTGATTGAAAATGAACATTATATGGAATTAATTTTAATTATATTGCACACATCATTTTGCTTCCATTCTCTAAATATTATAATTATTTTCAAAAATTTTTCCTAAATTAATTAAATAAAATATTTATAAATATATAAAATAATAATTATTTGCGTTGCCTGTGTGCGCGCGTTAATTAATATCCATTAAAGTGATTTGATTGAGCATTACTATTATAACCACCGGCTGCTCCACCAGCACCATTATTTGTTTGTTCGTATGTAATTGTTGGTCGGTATCCATTTTGATCGGCTTCATAGTTGACGATCTACATATGCGTGTGCGTATCATTAATATTTGTTTGTTTAATTCAAAATTTTTCAAATTATTTTTATTTATTTAAAAACACATACTTGTTTACGACCATCAGGTAATAATACATAATATTTGCCAGTTGTTCTGTCACCATCACGTTGTTCCATATGACCAAAATCATTACCCGATTGATAATCTTGTACATTATATTCAAAATTATATCTAGCCGGTTCGGTATTTTCATAACCACCATTTGAGTATCCATTATTACCACCACCATTTGAGGAATATCCATTATTTGATGGTACCCCATATGTTGATTGTGGTTGTTGTTTAAATACGGCCGATGTTACCGATGGTGCACCATATTGTGATGATGGTGGTATATATGAATTACTTGGTGCCCCATATTGACTGGACGGTTGTTGACGGAAATTTGAAAATTGATTTGATGATGATGATGATGGTGCACCATATGATGATGATGGTGGTAAATAATTACCTACTGGTGGTTCACCATTTACAATAAGCATACATGCTAATGTTGTGAATACAGCAATTACCTTTAGATATATATATATAGAGATATATATATTATCAAAATAAAATACTTATAACACTAATTTATTTGATTAGAAAGCAACACTTTTGTATAATTTTGTCATTTATAAAAACACTGATTAACAATGTGCCATTATTTACGACTCTGTTTCCACAATATAAATTCATCATTAGTAATAGTTTTTTTGAGTATATCACTAATCGCGTTACTGAACAACTGCGAAATTTTGCAAACCAGAAAATATAATGTAGATAATCATAACGTATGGGGGAGTAATCGATATGGCTATATAGCAAGTTATGTTACCGCAAAACTTATAGCATCGATACCAAACATTCATTACAACCACCAAGTTGAAAAATAAATCCGCATGGGAGTTTATAAAAATCTACCAATTAACTGCCGATAAATGTTTCCTTAATTCCGTTATTTTTATTTATGGGTGATTATAGCACATAATGGTGTGTGTGCAGACATTGTTAATCTTTGAGTACCGTCCAATACCATATTTTTCAAAGATATTTTTATTCCATATAAATGAACTAAGGGGGAAACCACAGCACCAACTGAAAAATTTCAGTATTTTTAATAAATCCCGAAAAAACTTCCAATTTAAATAGTATGAATTGAACACCGATTTATTAACATTAATCGATTTTCACTTACGCTTACGTTAATAAAAATGTACCAGTATATAATTTCGGAATAATATATTTTAGCGATACAATTATTTTCATGCAATATATAAAAGAGTTAATTATTTACAATATAATTTTCATATTTAAATTTCTTCCTAATTCGACTTATATGTTTGTACGACAGGTTTGTTTGTGTGTATACATATACGTTTAAAAACCTTGTGTATTATATGCTTTTAAAATATTAATATTTATTGAAATACAATATCATCAATTGTTTATTTATTTTGAAAAATGAAGTGTTTGTTTATATTTAAACCAAAAATATCAATATGTTTTCGTTTCATATAAATAAAGAATATTGAAAATTTGTAAATTGTTACCAGATTGTATCAACAACATATATTTTGTACACAGAATTTAAATATATTTTTAAGAAAAATTAAGTTCACTAGTTATATGGAATAAAAAATTTAAGATGAATATAAAAGATGTATAAGAGAGTGTACACACACACAAATCCAACAAATCCTTGAAAATATACTATATAATATGTGAATTTATTTCGATGATCATAATAATTTCTAATGATCATAATTATATTATTGTTATGTTATGTTTTCTTATAGACATACATTTTTAATACATAACAATAAATAATTAAATGTATCCATGTGATCGATTGATATTCATATAAACATAAGATCTATATGATTAAATTTATATTTGATCGTAAAACAATTTTAATTATATACATTTTTGTGTAGAATAATTTGTATTTAAAAAAATTTTAAAATTGCATATAATTATTGTGCGGTTGTTATAATAATATAAAATAAAATAAATAAATGATTGATATCTATTAGATAATATAAAAAAAACATATAAAAATGTTATGGTACAAAAGAAATTAAATTAAATAATAGAGTACACGTCGCGTCGGTCTCGTACATTCGATGAGAAAAGATTATCTTTTTTATCTATTTATTGTAAATAATTCTTTGGCTTGTGGTTTTTTTTTTACATATATTTCAATAAAAATAACTATTAATAAAATTTGGTATTTGTGTTGTTACCTTCAAACAATTACTTTTATATAAAACTTATTATTATAAAATATTATAAGAAGAACAATTAAAAAAAAAAATGCGATGCACATTCTTTTACATGTTAATATTGTAATTAAAATACTGTAATATGTTATTGAAAAAAAATTGTATCATATTGTATTGTATTGAGAATTTATAATAATGTTAATTATTAGTTTTATTATGCAAAAAAATAGTATCAGATAAATCATTATCTTCTTATATAGTGTTATGATGCGATGCTATATACGTTTTATAATAGATAATGCATGCGGTGGTTAGTTTTTTGGGTAAATTAAGCCATGGAGTAAAAGAAATATTGTAAATGTGAATAATTGATCACATATTTTTAACTATTGTGTTGCTTCTATTCCAAATTTCCTATAGTTTTTGGAAATTTGCAAAAGCCATATACTCGCATTAATAATGGGTTTAACTTTGGTTAATCTTTGTGATTACTGCTACTACTGAATTTATAGGTTGCTAATATAATTATTTTGTAGATCGTACAAAGCGCTATTATATGAAACGATCAGTTTTTTTGGGGTTGATTTAAATATCGCACGTGATGTTCCAGTCAGTGTTTGATACTCTTATCCTATTTTCCTTATTTATAAATGATTTGACTCGTGTTCTTGCGTGTTACTCCTGCAGATCATTTTTACACAGATGCATATATGCATCTTGCCATTTTGGATGATTTCTGTTCATATGAATTGTACATTTAAATTTAGCTTTATCTATGATAATCTGAATCGATTTTCAAGATTGGTCGCGTATTATTTATCCGATTCCGCATGTTATCATTTGAGTGATATAAGTTGTTTATATAATTTTGCCAGTACTGCGTCAACAATCAATTCTCGATCAACATCTTTCGGTAACACATCAGATCAAACAACACTGTGACTCATTAAAATATATCGTGCTTTGGATGTGTTATGGTTTTATATGTTTAATAATAAAATATTTGAATTTCTTAAAAAATTATATACAATGAAATTTTGATATAGTGTCGGGCAGGTAAATTAATCACAACAACTTAAATATGTGCATGTAAATATTTACTTTAAAATACAAAAGCTAGCACATGCAAATATTATTAGCTAAATCTTAATATCAAATTGTAAATAATAATAATCTTTTAATTGTTATTGAAAAATGATATTATTTATGATTTGATTTTAAAATTATATAATTATAAGTTATAGAACTTAATGTAGGATTTGTGGGCAGATATCTTAATGTTATATACAATTTATGAAGATTATATGAATATAATGCAATTCCTTGATTAATTGACTAATTTATTGTAGGCAGATTAGTTATTTTATTATTATACAAATTTATAATTGAGATTATGAGCGCTTATTGCTATTTATATATGGTATATGAAGTTCTGGATGCATTGAAATTTCCATAATTATTTATTCATTGATTTTGATAAAATAATCCATGATATAGATATTTATTTTATGGGATTATCGATAGTAAAGCCCTATTTTTAACTTCAAAATTAATTTGAAAATAATAATTTAAAAGTGAAGCCGTAAATAATTCGAATGTTATTTCCATTTTTAAACGAAAAAATAATAACACCAGAATGTGTCAAAGCTTTAATTCCGTATATTATTTTGGTGTAATTTCCATTTTTCTATTTCGGCAATTAAAATTAGGGTGCGATAAATATCGGGCGTCCTATTTTATCTATAATAAATGCATAGGCGACAATCGCATTATAGAACTGGTTATGATGTAATGACCATATAGAAGAAATTGTATCAATATATAAAATTGGAACAAATGGCAATATACAGAGTTAAAATAATACTTAATTCATTTCTCTATCTATAATATTATATTATTGATATGAACATTTTTCTATACAATTAAATATTGTACTTTTATTATTTATATTTTTAATATAAAGAATTATTTTATATTCGGCAAAATTATTAAATTTAATTAAATATATTGAATGATTGCGAAACACTTTTCCATCACATATTCAATATTTATAGAAAATATTTGCGATATTAATTAGTTATAAATTCAAAATAGGGAATTGAATATTGTTGTATGACTATGGCTTGCACTATAAATATATAGAACAGAGATTTAATAAATGAAAATTTATTATAATTTAATATATATATTTAAAATGCAATTAAATCCAAATATAGGAATTTCGAAACGATTTTAAATATAAAAATTGAACGTTAATTTTGGTTCAAATTAAATTATTAATAATTAATTTTGCAAATTTATTAAAATTCATTCACAAAATTATACTATATTGGTACTATTGAAACGAAATATTTTTTTTGTAAATTTTAAACGTGATTATAATCATAATATTAATAAAATTATCACACACACACGCACACTATTTTTCGTTACAAATACATATTATATATTTTTTTAATTTAAAAAAATGAAAGTGAAACAATAATTAGTCTGCTATATATTTATAAATTAAAATAATTAATATAAATTATATAATTTATTAAATTTAAAATTAATTTAATTAAATAATATTTATATAAAATATAAAATTTATATTAAAAAATGATTTATATACAATAGATAAAATATAAAGATTATAATATAAATCATTTGAAAAATTTCACATTAACATATAAATATTAACAATAGCATTTATTATATAAAAACAACACATAACAAAATCTACATGTAATTAATATATTAAATTAATTTAAATTTTATGTTAAATAGAAAAAAAAAAAGTGAAATTAATATATTGTATTTATAAGTTAATGAATAGTGAGTTTATTTATAGTTATCAATAAAAAAAAATAAATATTTTCACCACATAAATTACCTTCATTTTTAATTAAGTTATTATTTGTTTTTATATCACAAATGTTAATTATTTAAAATAATAATTTTATTATTTATAATTAATTTTTATACGCACACACAACTTTTTGGTATAAAAATATAAAAACTATTTATTTTTTTTTCAAAATATATGCGTACAATGTTGTAAATAAATTTATTTAACTTTATAAAAGATTAGCTAGATTGTTGTTGATTGTTACTCGACTTATGAATTAATCCATTCCCAGACTCCACTATTTATATATCTTGAAAAATCTCTTCATTCCATTGAAAAATGTTTTGAAGAATACAAAAAACAAAAAAAATAAATAATACAAATCATCTCACATACAATTTACATACAAACACACACACACACACACACACACATACGAACATTATTATTATTATTATTATTTTATAATAAAGATTTGATCGTGTTTTGCGTTAAGATGCAAAAATGTTATATTATATATATATATATATATACCATCTATTAATATATTAGATTGGTATATGGTTAGGTGTATATATGGCGAGAGAGAGAAATTGGTGCACATTCACATAATATAATAAATAGAAGCATTTAAATTGTTTTATTTATGTATACAAATTTAAAAAAAAAATTAACTATAGCATAAAATGATGGCATAGGAAAAAAAAAACTAATACAATCTATACATTACAAGAAGAAGAAGAAGAAGAAGTGATGGTCGGCCGCATCACTTCTTTATTATTATAAATGGATTTTTAGGTATTATACTTGTTACAAAAATATATAATTTTTTCTTGTACTCACTTTTTTGTTTACGTCTTATTATTATTATTGCTGTTGTTGGCATTGTTGTTGTTGTTGTTATTACATAAATTAATCTATTTAGAAAAATACAAAAAATAAATAAATATATATTTTAGTTTTATTTAATATATGCGCAAAATAATGTAAAGTGTATTATTATTATTATTATTATTAATATTATTTATAATATATTAAATAATATTGTTAACAGTTTTTTAATAGAAAAATAATGATGTAGAATTAAACGAAAAAATTTAAAATCTATTTCATAATTTAATATGCAATTTTAGATATTATTGTGTGTACAAAATGTACATGATTAAATCGATGCCAATATTTATAATTATTGCAAATTGATTTATTCTTACGTAGTCTTTCTATAAAACATATCGATCAGAGATTTTGGAAAAAAAAAATACAATACAGAGAATTAAAGATCAAAGAGTTTTTACAAAATAATTTTTTTTCATCCATTTATTTAACTCTACATTCCTCCTAACTCCTAACCAATAGGCGGTAATCACTTTTATATTTTCGATATGCAAAATTAAGTTCCGTTTTTCTACAATACAATATATGGCCAAATTCTTATGCTAATTATCTGTATAGATGATCTGGTAATACATGGTCTTGAAAACTTTGGTTATAAATTTCAAAACCTAAGTTATGTAATATTTGATAGGAACGTGTAAACAATTAATTTTTTGATTTGCATAAAATTGGAATGTGTTGTTCCAAATAAAAACGCAACATTTGCGCGCAAAGCATTATATTATTTTATTTTCATTTAACACTAGATTTATGAGAACCGACGTCAATAATTTAACGGGTTCCGTTAAATCTAGTTTAAATAAATCAGAAAGCATAAATATTTTGTATTAGAAATATATAAGGATTATTAAGGATATACTGAAATGTGTATTATATCTGAATATGTTATCGTCCAAGGTCCTCAAATTTCGAGTATCTGAATGTCCGTCAAATTGACGGGTTCATAATATTAGCAGTTTTTTGGTTCTGATAACACACGGCCGCATATTTATACATTATAGTTGACTTCGTTGCCAACATATTCTCACAGGTTACAAAAGCAAACGTAACAAATAGGTACTTATATATTTAGTTCAAAACAGAAGTTTGTAAAAATTGAAGTAAACTTATGCCCGAAACAATTGCATTTTATAATAACACCAACTGTGGAGCAGATATTGTTGACCATCAAATGGCACGAAAGTATATTGTGAAAAAACCGGATCTCGTAGATTGCCTTTTCAAATCTTCTGTAATATATTGGATTTAGTCGCCAGCAATACATGGATATTGTATAAGAGGAGAATACAAGAGTATAATTATAACAAGAGAACATTTTATTTTTCAATTGTTCGAGGAACTAGCACGTGGTAATGAAGAAACATTCAACATTGAGATCCCAATCCACAGTCAGACACACAAAAATTCACTGTACGAAAGACCTGTCAAATTGGATGTTGTGCGAAAAATTGCAGATCGAACAATAAGTGTATAAAAAGTATGTTTGTGGAAAATGCACGTTAAAAATGTCATGTATATGTAAAATTGAGGTATACAATCAAATCCGGTAAATCTAGTGTTCAAAAAAAATATCCGTTGCTGAAATTTGTGACTGGAGATGAAAAATGGATTTATTTATTACTGTGATTTATTTATAAGCGTAAAAAAGTTTGAGTACAGTCTGGTGAAGCTAGTCCATCACAGCCAAAACGAAATATTCAAGATGATAAGATTATGTTGTTGTGTATTTGATTGGCATCAAAAAGGTGTTGTGTACTATGGATTGCCAAAAACCTTCAAAAACAATCACTGGTGATACCTATACCGCTGACAACTATGTTTTACGATTGAAGCAAGAAGTGCAAAAAAAAATCCAGACCAGAATGGGTGAATATAGACACAAAACAAATTAATTTTTCAACATGCCAAAACTCATGCAGCAAATATGTCGTTTAAAACAATTTACAAGGCTATAGAACTGGGGAGTTCTATACCAAAAGTCATATATTTTTCCTTTGGATCACTATTGTTATTAGCCCTTCAAAATGCACGATGCACATCTTATAACAGTATCAATAAAAATTGTAAAAAATATATTTCCAAATGGTATGCTGAGATAAATTTCGATAAAATTAGAAAGCTCTAATAAACCTATAAACTTTTAATTTAATTTTTTTAAACTTGTGTATTTGCGTAATGCTATAGTTTTATGATTTTTAAACTTAAAAAATTGGAACAGTATATAAATCCTATAAATCCATAAATTCTATTGTAATTTAAATATAAATAATTTCTAATTTGTATAATTTAAAGAATTTAAATTCATCTAAGCGTATGTGTACAAAATAAGGAAGTAATACAATTTGTTAAAATTATCAACGTTAAATCTTTTAATTTTTTATAAACAATATATGTGTTCACCTTTTAAAAGATACCAGTTCATCTGGAAAATTTTTCACTGGCAGCTTTTATATATTTGGAGTAATAATTTCTTATATTAAAACTGCTATCTTTCGAAATTCTACCAATTCGATCCCATAATACAATTCAACATTACGAAGGACTATATGATTTTAAAAATATGTGTTTGAGCTATAGATTTGTTGCACATTTGATTTATGATTTATGGGTCTATAATAGTCGTAAGTAGTATTGCTTGTACGCAGTGTGAAGTGGCATTCCTTCGCTATTGTAGTAGTTGAATCCACCTTTCATATTCAGTATATGACATTCAGTTGAAGTGTAAACAAGTATTTTTTTAGTTGATTAAAAATGGAATATGTTGTACCAAGAAAACAGCATTTGCGGGAAGAGTTATGTTAAGTAATTTTATTTCAAAGAAAACAGCAGCAGAAGCTTATCGCTTTTTGTTACAAATTTATGGTGAACATTCTCCATCACAAAACAATTGTGAGTATTGGTTTAGACGGTTTAAAAATAATGGCGTTGGAGCACCAAAAAAATTCGAAGACGAAGAATTGGAAGCTTTACTCAGTGAAGATCCATGTCAAACGGAAGAAGAATTAGCATTGGCATTAGATGTTACCCAATCAAGTATTTCCAAACGTTTAAAGAAGATGGGAATGGTCCAAAAGCTATTTTATATTGGGTACCACATGTATTGGGTACCACATGAATTGACGGAAAGACAACAAGAAAATCGAAAAACAATGTGTGAAATTTTGCTTCATAGACATTATAAATGAAAATTGGATCCATTCCGATAATCCAAAACGTCTGAAAGCATGGGTGAAGACAGGTGAACCAGGTCCATCGACACCAAAACGCAATATTCATGGTTCTAAGGTTATGCTGTGTATCAGGTGGGACCAGTTTGGTGTAGTGTACTATGAGCTGCTTAAACCGAGACAAACCATCATTGCTGACCGTTACCGAGAGCAATTATTTCAATTGAGCCAAGCATTTGATCAAAAACAACCAGAATATGCCAACAGACATGACCGTGTGATTCTGCACCATGATAATGCTGGACCACACGTTGCAAGACCGGTCAAAGAACGTTAGAAGCACTTGCCTGAGAAGTTCAACCCCACTCGCCATATTCACCAGACATTGCTCCATCAGACTCCCATTTGTTCCGGTCGATGTAGTCAACCATTTCTGCACAGCGGTTCAATTCATACGAAGATATGAAAAAATGGCTGGATTCATGGTTTCTTCAAAAACCTAAGAAGTTCTTCCATAATTTCAAATAAATGTGTTTTTCTTATCAAAATATTCCCAAAACTTAGCTATAAACCCAATATTTAGACAAATTTCCTATAATAATATAATATTTTTTAATTTGATATAATTTTAAAAATCACATCACTTTACATTTTGTATCTGTACTCCGTGTGTATCGAATACATTCTATTAGTATATACATATACTCGATGATATTGAAAGGTTAAACATAAAAACTTATAGAATCTTATTCTTTTTCTATATTGTAAATATCAATAGAATACAGCCAGCCGTCTCTCTGTATTTCTGTTGCATTAATAAAAACTTAACTAATCGTATCGTATGTATGCAGATATTACAATATAAAGAACATTATTAACAAATTATTCTTATTTTTTACCCGCAGCATCATATCATCATATATACAATATTTATACTTGAGACGTATGTTTTCGCAGATGATTTATTGACGTTAAAGTGCGTGATGATGTGATCATTATTATATAATATACGAGTTATGTATAGATAATAACATATATTGTATGTGTCTAGTCATAAAACAAAAACATTTGTACATAAAAATTAATTGATTTAGTAATTTAGTAATTAGTATAAATTTAAATATATATAATCATCGAAAATATTATTGCACAAAAATATTTGTTTTTTACACCGCTTACGTAAAATATGTAATCAGTTAAAAATTATCTCGTAAGATCATGATCTAGATTTAGTTATTTTTTCTACAATATAATATTAAAATTGCGATTAGAAATAAATATAAAGAAACAAAAAAAAAAAATAAATAAAATATATATAAATTTTTTATGGTCCATTACCAAAATAAAAAAAAATATGTTTTTTTTTTGTATTTGTTATATGTTGTTGAATTGATGATGATGGTCACGATCATTTTCTATATACTCTCTAAAATATATAAGAGTTCTTCTTTGCATCTTCAAATTACGTGTGTGTGTGTGTGTGTCTGTTTGAGACTTTGAGTATTAAATGTTATTACATATGAAATAGAAGATTTTTGCATTATAGTTAGATGAACGAACGAACGAAAAAAAAATAACAAATTATTATGAAATTATGAAATAATTTAATGTTCAATTTGTTTTGTGTTTTATGTTTTATTTTTTTTTTTTTTTTTTAAATTCTTTATTATTTATTATTAAGTGAATTATTATTTGTTTTTGAATTGTTATTTTGTATTTATGATTTTGCAAGGCTATTTTTAGTACCTACATATTATACGTGTCAGTATTTATCTTAATATTCGAAATTTATACGATAGATTCATAATAATAATAATAATAATAATAATAATAATAAATGATGTACATGAATGTAATTATTTGTATTACAATTTTTCTTTATTTATATTTTATTAATAAATAATTATAATGTTACTTATTTTTTATTTTTTTTATTAAAAATATTATTTATTATTTATATTTAAAATCATTCGATATATATATTCTTTCATTAAATATAATTCCTTTCTATATTGTTATATGTACACCAATTGTATACTTAATTAGTTTTATTATAATAAATAATTTAGTAGTACTTAATTGGATTTTTATGGCTCATCCATATTTCAGCATAAATATATACATTCAAGGATAATTTTAAAACATCGCATCTACATTCGCGCTAATAAATTTATTGTTGAAAAAAAAAAAAACTATTAAAAATGTTGATGATTTGTTTAACAATGATTTAGCAAAACATACGACGACGTGTGCGATAAAAATAGATTATATATAAAATTCTGCACTGTATGAAATTATAGTTAATAATAATTGAAAATTAGATTTTATAAATTTAATAAAATAGAAAAATGTATTAAACAATTAACAATCAAAAAAGACAAATATAATCAATCTATCAATACCATTTTTGTTATACGATTCAACACAATAATTCTACCTTTATGGCTATCCTTTATAATTTACGGATGATCAATAAATACAAATCATATATTTACTCATCTTGTCCCACAAGGAACACCCTCAATTTTAAAACCTTTCATAGTATGTATTGAAACCATCAGATATATTATTCGCCCTGGAACATTGGCTATTTGATTAACAACTAATATAATTGCAGGGAATGTTTTACTTACCCTACTAGGAAATAACGGAACTTCCCTGCCTTTAATAATTCTTTCTTACAACATTACAAATATTATAAATACATGTTTTGCAAGTGGTATATTTACTAAAATAATTGAAACTATAATGATAATCAATAAAATAATCGTCCAATTAATACAATACCATATTTATTGAGAAGGTTATATAGAAAAAAATTGTTTGCAAACAATTACTTATATTGAAGATCACGTAAGGTATTACATGTGTAAGAAACAATGTGGTTATACCTTCGACATTCTTGTGAATCATACCATAGAAATGATGAAATGTACTTAGCTATAAAAGAAATTAGTGGTCTAGACATTATATCTCTGATGCCGCATGCATAATGACGATTAATTATATGTATAATATAATAATTTTGCAAATTAATATCTAAAGCATCAGGAACAACGAATAGAATAATACAATGTTAAAAACAACAAAAATATAATTTTACTTTAAGAAACTTATGGTATAAAAAGATAATGAAACGATGAAGAAATTTCAAAATGATTAGGTCTATAATTTAAATAGAAAAACTGCAAATGATGGTATTTCAATTTTAACCATAGAATACATTTTAGGTAAGAGAAAACAAATTAAAGAATTAATTATAGGCAAATAGAGGCCAAAAAAACCGAAATAAAGAAATAATAAGAATAATACAAGTGTTTTTCTATCTATATTGTGGTTATTTATTTTCTATAAGATGTACTCATAGGCATAGAGTTGATACGAATTCAACAGTTTTTCTGGCATATACCAAAAACACGTGTATTGTTCAGTTTTTCACCATTTTGGAGCCCTGTAAAAATGTGTCTCAAACAAGAAGCAAAGAAAACATTTCTATATTATTCTTATACACCGTTAAAAGTGTATATTTTTTTTAAGCTCCATATAAATGAGGCCACCCCGTACTTACTTATGTAGATTCAATCAATTGAAATTTTGATATATGTTCGAAATGGTGAATTCTATACAACAAATGGCATACTTATCAATTGAACGGAGTTTTTTTTCACACTATATATAGTCAACGAATAGGTCCATTTCAAAGACCAAAATCTGCAGCGGTGAAGAGAAATGCATCGGAAAATTGAAACATTACGGTTAAATAAGATCGATGTCAATAATAAAATGTTTCGAATTATCGGTGATGTTTATTTTCACCTCAACCTGGTATTGCCATCTTTGGCAGATATGTATAAATCTTCATATAATTTCTCCGTATATGATATTCAAAGGTGTTTTTACCACCAACAAAAAGTTTACTATATAACATAAAATAATTAAGGTCTAATATAAATGTTGAGTGTACTCAAGAATATGTTTTTATTTATTTTTAGATGGTGCGTTATATTATCGATGTATGAAAATGGATTAAAATGGAATAGATCATCAGTATGTTAGTTTCAGTAAAATTACTAATCAGTGATCATTAACTAACTCATTTAATTGAAATTTAATTCAAAATTAATATGGTGTTATTAATTTTAGATGGTGCGTTATATTATCGATGTATGATTATAGAAAATAAATAATCAGTATGTAGTTTCAGGAAAAATTACAAATCAGTGATCAATAACTAACTACGTTTATCACTATAGAATGTATAATTAGATCGATAGTTTTTACAGTATAAATTAATTATGTGACAAATATTATTGTTTTTAACATTTTTCATATATTCTGGCATTTTATTTTTACAGAACATTAACATTATAATATAACCTACAAATTTATATAAATGTAAAAGCACAATGTTAATGTTTAACTTATATATTATTATTGACCAATTTACAAAAACAGACATTTTCGGAAGCCTAGGAGTCAATGTAATGACAATAAGATTACATTTTATATATAGAAATGTGTCTAAAGCTATACGTTGTGGTATAAAACAGAATTTACTAACAGAAACGGCCAGAGATCTGAAACAGAGACGGTGTTGTACGGAGCTATTTTGGTCCAGATTCTAGCGTTGCAACAGAAACAAAAATAATATTTCAATATCATTTATTTTGAATCAAAAAAATTAACAATGCGAATGCAATTATGTTGTTATTTTATTTTATATTATTTTGAATTAAAAAAATGTGTGTGTGTACAAACAACAATGCAGTCAAATAAACTACTTTGACATTCTGGAATTAGTTCCAGAAACAATTCAAATTGAATTGTTCGTTTTTCTGACGATTTACGGAGTTAAAACGGAGCTATTGTTGTGTGGTACAGAATTTAACAATAGAATCTGGTCCAGAATTTTTCTGCAGCTATAATATATGAAATTAAGTTTTACACGACAACGTATATAGCCTTTAATGGAATAGAATAGATTCGTACATCAAAAGGTTAACCAATCTAAAATAAATGAATACAATAATACATTGAAATTAATTCAAGCTCACAGATTATAACTTTCTATATATGTATATCAATGTAATATACAAAAGAACAATTGATTTTGATATTATAAATACAATATTGAATTAATATATATATTTATAGTTTTATAAGCTGATTTCAAATGGAGCCATAAAGTATACGCACATATTTAAATTATACCGTGCATATATTAAGAAAATATATACCTTAATTGCAGTAAGCGCACTACTTATTTTATTATTTTATTGATCTGTATCTGCTGTAAAATATATTATTGAATTAAGAATTAATTGTTGATTAAATTTAGCACAATTATATTGTATTTTAATTTATCTCATTGAACTGATTTTTTTTTTCTTATTCATATGATATTTTAATAAAGGTTTTTCGCTGTTACATAAATCTAAATTCTATAATTATAATCGCATGAAATTAGTGTTTGTGTGTCCTCGACATTTTTTTTTCATCACATCTGAGCTACATAAAATTTAAATGAAAATTGGTTTTAAAAATTAAAAATAACATAAAATAAATTAATAACGCATCTAATAATATAATAATAACAATAGCGCCGTCTATAATAAAATTTTAAATAGACAAAAAAATGATGAATTATTATGTAAAGCCTTTTTTTTCGTTCTTGTTTTTGTTAAATAAATACAAAATAAAATCTTACATTAAGTAATTATATTTTTTCTATTAAAACCATATGAAATAAATTAATACTCTCATTGATCTGTCACTGTTTTGACATGCTATAGTGCATTTGTGATCGTTCGTTCGTTTTTTTTTTCCTCATCTTCAATATTTATATTAAAAACATAAATATTTTTATACAATAGAATACAATTTTTTTTTATTAATATTTTCTATTATAAAATGTTTTATTGGATCATCTCGCACAGCATCGAACACACATAGTTTTGTAGAAGCACACACACACACACATATATGCAGTAACTAAACATAGACTAATTGCCATAATTTTTTATAAAAATCAAATTTGGTGAATTGCGTTAATGAAATTGATCTCAATGGTCCATCATCATTATATATTCGTCTATAGTAATATTATGATTTTATTTTAATAATAATATTATTATAAATACGTATTTGCTTTTATATAATGTACGTAATACGAGATGTATTTAATAGCAATGTGCGTATATATGTCTTTAGTATTGAAATTAAAATAATATAATATTTGATTTATGTAATGTTGAGATAAAATATAATTTTGATACACCTATTATTTTTTATTATTAGATAATATATATTCTTAAAAATACATAAATAATGAGTGGTAATTTTTGTTTTTAAATGTCATTCAAGTAATCAATCTCAGCGTATATATTCTACAGATGCTTTATTTTATATGTTAACATAGAAGATCGGTATATACGATTAAATTAAATATAGTATAGGTTAAGAATTTTACCAAATAATTTAAAATAAAATTACATAATATTTATAAAATAATTATGTTTATTTATTTATTAATAAATATACAGTGGTATTTTACTGCTTTTGTATTGTATATTTACAATGGAAATTTCAATTATTCTTCGTATTAAACGCTTTTTATAAATTTTATTATATAAGGTTGTCAAATATCTCCCTTCCGCCTTTTTGTCTTTTTAATTTCGCGGCTATGTACAAAGCGCTACAGAGCTCGTATCTGGCAACACTGTACATAATTTGAAAGCTCTTGACATAACAAACAAAACGACGCTATGTATGATTAGTTTGGATATTGCGTTCAACAGTTATAGACGTGTAAACATGGAGTTCACTAACGCCGAAATTCGCGCTATTTTAAAGTTTTCCTTCGTTAAAGGCAAATCCGCTAGAGAAACGTTCCGTGAGATTAATGGTGTTTTGGGGGATGGTACTCTATCACTTCGAACCGCGGAGGAATGGTTTCGACGATTCAGAGCCGGTGAAAACGACACCATGGATAAGCCAGCCGGCGGAAGACCTGTGACGACAAATACCGATCAAATCATGGAATACATCGAGTTAGACCGGCATGTGGCATCTCGTGACATCGCCCAGGAGATGGGAGTTAGTCACCAAACCATTTTAAACCATCTGCAGAAGGCTGGATACAAAAAAAAGCTTGATGTTTGGGTGCCACATGAATTAACAGTGAAAAATCTAATGGACCGAATTTCCATTTGCGAAATGCTGCTGAAACGGAACGAACTCGACCCATTCTTGAAGCGGATGGTGATTGGCGACGAAAAATGGATCACATACGACAATATCAAGCGAAAACGGTCGTGGTCGCAGGCCGGTGAATCGTCCCAAACAGTGGCCAAGCCGGGATTGACGGCCAGGAAGGTTTTGCTGTGTGTTTGGTGGGATTGGAAGGGAATCATCCACTATGAGCTGCTCCCATATGGCCAGACGCTTAATTCTACCATCTACTGCGAACAACTGGACCGCTTGAAGCAGGCGATCGACCAGAAGCGTCCAGAATTGGCCAAAAGGAAGGGTGTAGTGTTCCACCAGGACAACGCCAGACCACACACTTCGTTGATGACTCGTCAGAAGCTACGGGAGCTCGGATGGGAGGTTTTATCGCATCCACCATATAGCCCGGACATAGCGCCAAGTGATTACCACCTGTTCCTGTCCATGGCGAACGCCCTTGGTGGTGTAAAGTTGATCTCAAAAGAGTCTTGTGAAAAGTGGCTGTCCGAGTTCTTCGCAAATAAGGAGGGGGGCTTCTACGAGGGAGGTATTATGAAGTTGCAGTCTAGATGGAAACAGATTATCGAACAAAACGGCGCATATTTGAACTAAATCCGATTACTGTAACACTTTTTATAAAGCATTGAATAAAGAGCAAAAAGGCGGAAGGGAGATAGTTGACAACCTAATATTATTTGTATATTTTATAATTAAATTTATAAATCTTTTTGTATATGGTTAATTTATTATACAAATATATTATATGTTGTTTATATGAAGTATTTCACGTTAAATCTTCTCTGTCGTATATAGAAACAGATGGATTTTGAAATAAATGGATAATTTCGTTGCGTACGTAATATATTATTGGTAATAAAGAAAAATTTGTTGATTATTTTGGTTGTGATATTTAAGGCAAGAAAGAAATAATACGTATTATTACCAAAGATATATTTATGGTGTACAAGGATGACTCTGGCTATCGGTTTGGGATGCCAATTCATTTTGCATATATATATATAATCTCTTGCCTATATATTTGGCAGGAAATAATTGTTGATCTTTGTGACAAAATTTAAAGCAAAAAAATATAGTTGTGATCTATACTATATTTATTGATGTGTATAAGACTCGGTAGCGCAGTTGCATAAGCGCATAGGAAATTTTTCGGTATTTATTTTAATACTAAAATTTTTCTGCTGGGTGACCATTTGTTCATTGATGGAATAAAAAGAAAAACGAATATCTTTGAAAATATGGTGTTGAACGCTATTCAAAGATTAACAATGTCTGCACACGCATAACTATGGGCTAATCACCCATATAAAAATAATAGTATTATGAAAACATCTATCTTTCGATAATTACAGTACAGTACAGTACACAATTGGTAAATTGTTATATACTCCCATGCGGAGTAATTTACCAACTTGGTTGTAATGAAAGGTTTATTAGATGACATAAAAGCTCCACTAGGAGCAAAATATGAGTTAAAAAAAAAAAAAAAAAAAAGACAAAATAGGCAAAGTAATATAAACTAGATTTTATTTGTATTTTGAATATTTTTCACACGGTCGTAAAATACTAATATATATAAGTCTGTAATCCAAGAGACTAATTAAATATATACTCCATCTATATATACCCTAGTAACACTGTCCGTAGTTTGTCCGCAAAATATTCACATTATAAGTAGTTGTCCGCAGTTTCAATCTGAGGAAATATCAATGCATTTCTTACGGATGCCCGTTGGAATTTTATATGATGAGATCGGCATATTTCCGATAATAATTTCTACGGATTCTCTTTATTAATTATTTCTCGTTGCTATTATTCCACAGAAGAACATCCATACAACATTTTTTGTGAGCAGATCCACGGATTTAGACAAAAATATCTTTGGATCGTCCATGTATTTTGGCAAGTAATACCCGTGAATTGTCTGTATTACCAGAATAAATTTTCTTATGACGATGATGTCAAATCGCGGTTTGATTAAGATTTTTTTACCGATAGACCAGAAATTCTATGAGCGGGGAATGAAGATTTTGCCTTTTTTTTACAAACAAAACTCGGATAAAATCCATTCAAAAAGTCTTATAAAATTTCTAGGAAATATATAGATTTGAGTTGCTGGTTGTTTTAAAAATTATGAAAATAAATTCAAAAGAGTGAGTCGCTAGATAAGTGAAATATACAAAATTTGAACCCATCTGTCTCGGATAATTGGTGAAATAAATTATGAATACAATACCGTGCGGATTTATGTTGAAAATATTACCCAGACAATCCAAAGATTTCAATTGACCTAAATAAAATACTATTATATTAAGAGGAAAATCTATGGACATTATTTGGACAAATTTCAATATATCTTTCCCATATGGAAAATATGTGGGTTTTATCCACAGAAATTTTCCTCATTTTTCAAAGTACGGACAAATTGTTACTAGGGTAGGCACTTGTATATATTGTATAGTATAGTTTTGATTACACACATTTGTCTATTGATTTGAATTGATCAAGTTATTATAGAACATCAACAACGCCATCCATTGAATTCAAATAATTATGCTGATCAGAATTGTGCTCATACCGCCGTTAAGGATTGCTAAAAAAAAGGTTTATTTATTTATACAAACACACTGGAATTTAAAAAAAAACATTTTCCTGAATAACATCGTTAATTTGTTTTTGGGGGTCTCAAAAATTGGCAGATTGATCAAAATACTGTTAATAAATTCTTGTTTTTAGTCAAATTATCAAAAATATATTATATTACAATTATTTATTACAAAATGTTCGTGATCTCTGATCAATATGGTATTATAAGACTTATCATTGAACTCTATTGGGTCTAATATTGCTGATATTTACACTTATTAACTGACATTTTTGGACGCATGATAAGGTATAGTATCACTGGCATCAATAAAACTGATATTGGATGTGGTGTTTTAATTGCCATTAAATGTTTGTTATATTTGATATGTGCGTGGTGAATATTCCAACAACACATTTAAACAAATCTGTATCGTTTTGATTGTGTTTTGTTGTTATATATTCCGCCATGCTATAGAGATTTAATTCTTTGTATGGAATTGCTAAAATGTGTCACACACATGATTGTGATATCAATCTACCTCATATTGATTGGATAATGAATATCTCATACCTCATAATGTATCAAGTCAAGCAATAAAATGGTAACTATTAATGGAATTACTGTACTTGAACTTCATCACAGATTAATCCAATAAAATATAATAAAGTGATTATATACTAATAATTAGGTGGTTATTGAAGATAGTCATCATTCTATGCATTGATATTATCATTTAAACAAAATAATATATATATCATTCTAAATGGATTCATTTTGCGGATGGCTTCAAATTGTATAGCATGCCATTTTTTTTTCGACAATAGAACATTAAATTATTTTAAATATTTTTCGTGAATAAAATTAATAAATTTTTTAAAAAATTAACATAAGCTTTTTAAATTGCGTACACCAAAAAACATTATTGGTTTTAAAAAACTTAATTTTATAAGATAATATACTGGATTTTAATTGGTATATACTTAGAACTGTCATCACCATATAGTTTATCATTGTCTGATAAACTTAGAATATATGATATTGTGTGTTATGATGCACATATGGTGCTTGGTGTGTGAAATAATCGAACATGTACCATATCAATTCATATATTACTCCAAGTGGAACGTATAATAGTGTCTACTAAACTAATATGTTCATAATTCTATTATTTTTATATAGGTGGTGATTAGTCCAACTCTAACACATTACGGAATACATTAAATTGTCAAATTTGAATAAATATATTAAATATTTTATGTTTGTTTATATCATTATAACAACTTGAAAAATAGTATTATAGTTACAATATGTATATTTTGGAAAACGAATCGCTACCAAAAATATCTATTGAAAAGAAATTAATAGATTGGTATATTAGGAATAAACCATTCCGTAAATGTTTCGAAGAATTGCGTTTTATTTTATGCGAGAAAAACTTAGATGTGGCACGTAAAACTAAAATGGAGCCGTTGTAATTTAAGAAAAGGTAATAAACTATGAAGCACCAGTTGCAATAATTTATAATATATTATATAAATATGAAGTAAATTATTATTTTGTATTAAAAGCTATATAAATTATATTAAAATATATTGTCTACGTTTTTTTTTTTTTTAATTAAATACAACTTTTTTTTTTTTAAAGAACTAGTTAAAGTACTGGTGAAAGAATACATAATCTAATTCAAATTAAAATTAACCAGTTCAGTAAATAGTTGCAGAAGAACTAGCACTAGCACTTAAGTGTTTACATTTGAACTAGTTCAGTAATTTTGGTTACAAATTAACTAGTTCTTCAACTAGTTGAAAAGTAATGCAGAAGAGGACAATTGTCTTTTCGTAGCACATCTCCATGTTAAAAGAAACAGTTCGCAACATGTAAAACGGGTTTAGCGTGGAACCAGTTACTATTTACTTAGTAATTAGTTATACTACTAGAGTCGAACTAGTTCTCTTTCCTGCAGGGTTCATTTAATTATAGATGGTGGATATGTGCAGTTTATTATATGGAAAATACTTAAAATTATAATCAATTAAAAATTAATAAATAATTTACTATTAATTTCAATTATATTATTGAAATCGCGTATTTTTTTATTTCCAATTAACTAAACTTCATGCCAATTATTTAAGAGAATGGTAATTAATTTAAAATATATAGTTAGAGGTACTGCTTTTTTTTACATTTGTACGTACCATACATTTACAATATATGCACATGTACCATTTCGTAATTTAGTATTTATACAATATATATTTATGCAAATTAATTTTAATTTAAAATAATGATGTTTTTTTTCATCTTGTTTTTGTAGCAATTTTAAGAAGATTAATAATTAAAAAAAAAAAAAATATTGAATTTATTAAATTTTTAATATTAATAAATAATGTAATAAATAGCCATCATAAAACACTTCGTTCTTTTTTTTTCTTTTCAACTTTGAAATTAATTATATTAAGCTGATGATGATATTTTTGCAATAGCAAATAGTTATTATACAGAGAAAAATTAAATTATTTACATATTCACAAATCACATAAAGGCGTATAAATGGTTAATTACATCTTATTATTACGATTAGTATTTCATATATATATATTTAATTTGATATTTATATGTACCCAATTAAAATATAATATACAAAGATTATGAAGCACGCATTTGTGTGTAGTTAATTATTTATGGTTAATTGCGATCGCAAATAATAATATTTGTTGTTAAAGATAAAAACTAACAAACATTTATCGGTTGCATTTATAATGCATTAAAATTATGTTACTAAATCAAATATACAATTGCAGGGAATTTCGTTTTGACAACTTTAAAGTTTTATTATATCGGACATGGATAATGTGGCTTCTATCAGCAAAGTCATTTCTTCTTATATAATTATACGGAATAAAAAATCCGTCGAATTCGTTGAATGTTGATTTTGCAAATTTTATATTTTTGTACCTTATACTCAAGTTACTATTAGTGAGTTCGTTATTTATAGATTTAGCAATCTGTCTTCGGATGTAAATCAATCTGTAAAGAAAAGGAACGCACAATTTCGATGATATATCTTTATTTTTATTTACATTTCTTATCTATTTCTTGTATAACCTCACATAAATTTTTAACATATTTATAAAATTTACAATCATTAAGATCTAAATGATTTTACAATATTCGTTGATTAAATAAATTGATCTGTGCGTAAATAGAGATCATTTATTTAATCATAAATGTAGATAACGAACGCAAAATAATCATTTACAGCAATGCGATTGATCTGATCAGAGAAAACGAACGCACTTATATATAATTGTAGCAATAAATCGTAAAAGTTAGAACATTTAAATTTATTTTTTATGAAAACAATATTCATTTAATTATTATTTTAAAATTTTTAATTAATTTAATATAAATTTTCTAAAAATTCCATTTATTTTATTGCAACATTTCCGAAGAAGTCATTTCATTACGATTAATATATTGTATTTAAAAAATATAAACTTTTCAGAGGTCGTCTTATTGCATAATTTTGACTATATAATAATTATAATGGCAATTATTTTGAACTATCTTCACTTATGAATATAAATTTGGATTATCACTACCAAAAACATTACTTATACATTTTAACTAATATACTAATAATAAAAGCATAATTAACAATATAAGTTTTATGTATAAGCAAGGACTCTTTTTATAGATAATAAAAAGTGTATATAAAGAAAAGGAGTCATTTCATTACGATTAATTAGAAAAGGATTAATTTTTAAATAATATATTGTATATAAATGAATCAGACGATAGAAGCATTAAAATAGTTTTTATATATAATACTGCAAGTATTAGTATCCTAGTAACAATTTGTCCGTACTTTGAAAAATGTGGAAAATTTCTGTGAAAAAAATCCACATATTTTCCATGGAAAAGATATATTGAAATTTGTCCAAAGAATGTCCATAAATGTTCCTCTTATTATAATAGTATTTTATTTAGATCAATTGAAATCTTGTCTGATTGTCTGGGTAATATTTTCAACATAAATCCGCGCGGTATTGTATTCGTAATTTATTTCACCAATTATCCAAGACACTGGTTCAAATTTTGTATATTTCGGTTACCCGAAATATAATCCACACTCTTTTTAATTTATTTTTCATAATTTTTAAAACAACCAGCAACTAACTCAAACCGATATATTTTCGAGAAATTTTGTAAAAATTTTCATGGATTTTATCGGCGCGGTTTTTTGTTCTTGATTGTTACAAAAAAAAAATGCACAATTGTTGCATTTTTGTCATCGTCCAGTATCTTCATTCCGCGCTCATAGAACTTCTGGTCTATCGGTAAAAAAAACTGAATCAAATCTCATAAGAAAATTTATTCTGCTAATACGGACAATTCACTGATATTATACCTGCCATAATACATGGACGATCCAAAGATATTTTTGTCTAAATCTGTGGATCTGCTCACAAAAAATATGAATATAAATTCTATGGATATTCTGTGGAATAATAGCAACGAGAAATACTTCTAAGAAGAATCCGTAGAAATTATCATCGGAAATATGCGGATAGTCCAAGGATATTTTTTTATAAAAATCCATGGACAGTGGACATCCGTAAGATCAATATAAATAAAAACTTTAAAATACTTTTCATTTTCATTGAAATTACTTTGTATATAAATTATAAAAATTTTTAATATGGTTTATAGTGAGAGATATAGTTTTATTATTTGGCATATAGCTGGCAGACACACATAAAATAAATAATTAACATATATTTAATAAAAACGTTTACACGTGCTTACATCAGCCACATAATTATTATATATATTATAATTATATTCCTATTATTTACAATAAAAATACTCATACATGTATTTTATATGAAAATTAATATATTTATACACATGTACTCATAATACTATACAAATTGTTATGCGAAAAAATGATGTTGGATACATAATTTATACATAAATATATGTAAATTATATATATATATATATAAAAGTTAATTACAATAATTGAATAATATACATTTATATTGTACACATAAACATTACTTAACCAAAATGATTACATATTTAATTTTTGTTGTACAACATATATAAAATATTCTCATCGGTACATTAAATTAATTTTCGCATCTCGTCCATGTATGCCCGTACACATATAAATAATATGATTATTATTATTATTATTATTATTATTATTATAATTTATATAATGATGATTATGTTCAAAATGTGAACCATAATACAATATATTTATAGTAAAATACAATATAATTTAATTTTTATTTACATTTTTATACATATTTTCCATCGATTATCAAATATTTGTATATTTGGAATTAATGGGTGCGAGAGTGGCGGATGTGTATAGGAAGGACATTCAACATGATGGTGGTGTATTTATAGAAATCATTTTAATTATTTCTAAGTAAGTAATTTTTTTCCTATATAATATTATGTAATTTAGAAAATTATACTCTAATCTAATGTATTATATAAATAAAATTTAAATTGACCTTTTTAATTAATTTTTTGAGTACATACATATAGTTTATAAATTGAAATGAATTATTATAGATGTAGAAATTGAAAATACCCGTTTTATAATAATTAAAGTATAAATATAATTTGGTTTTTTATTCGCATGAAAATGGAAGGCATTTAAAAAAAAATCCGTTGCTGAACTTCATGCAATGCTACAAGAAGCTTACGATGAACATGCTCTATAGATGAGTGTATAGATGCAACAGATGGTTTATTTAAAGAAGGTATTTTTGATATTGAAGGCGCACAACGCCCAGGATTTACTAAATGAGAATTGTAATCGTAGAAAAGGTTATGCTGTGTATTTGTAGCGTATTTTGTACTATGAATTGCTGAAACCTTCAGAAACTATCACTGGTGATGTCTACCGACAAGCTGTTTGAAGCAAGCCCTAATGGAAAAACGACCAGAATGGATGAATAGACATAACAAATTAATTTTTCAATGTGGCAATGATAAAATGAAAATACTGTAAGTGTCGTTTAATCTATTTACAAGGACAGAACTGGGAAGTTCAATCCAACCGGCTATATTCACCAGACATAGCTCGCTTAGACTACCCACTTATTCCGGTTGATGCAGTTCACCCTTCTACACGTACGATTTCGTATTTCATTTGAAATCATCAGAAATTGGCTCAATGAATGGATCGCCTCAAAAGATGAGGAATTCTTCACACAATTGCTTTAAAGATATGCGAATGTGGTAGCTGTCAATGGATCATACTTTAATTAAAATATTAACATTATATAATTAATGAATAAATGTGCCTTGTTTTTTCCATAAAAACGGATATTTTTAATTTCTACGCCTAAAATATGTATATAGTTATGGCCACCAGTGGATTTAACATAATTAAATATTTACGAAGAGACCTTGTTGAAGATTTAATAAATTTATAAACAAAATAAGTATAATAAATTTTGACTTTTCATTAATTTTAAATTATAAATAATTTATTTTTTCATTTCAATTTTCAGGTTCGTCGCTTTTATTATTTATATCTTTTGTTTTTCGTCATAAATCTAGTTAATTCGAAATTAAAGAAAAAGACACAATTTATTATAAATAAAAGTTTGTTAATATTTTGTGAAAAAAATTCGTATTCTTTTAAATACTGTATAGTGATCATATTGTACATTGTGGCAAAATATTTCTATATGTGTCTAATCTTATCGGGTAATCTTGTGATTCACTCAGTTTGGCTATTGACAACAGAACTAAACACTTTGATACTTTGTATGTTCCCATAGATTAAATTTAAAGTAAAACTCTATTTATGTTGTTATACTAATTAATTAATTATTTAATTGTATTTATATAATTACTGAGAATATAATAATGGTATTGCTAAGAGAATGACATCAATTTATGAATTAGAAAAACTGAGAATTTTTGTACTTGCATTCGGAGGAAGCCAATTGGTTTATTTTGTTTATCGTACTTATGCCAAATGAACTATATGCGTTTGAAATATACACAAAGTCAACTTGCGCAATAGTGTCTCTAGCCTTCCTAAGGCATCCACCATACATTACGCACTCAAGTTGGTAAATTACTCGCTGCATGTGAGTATATTTAACCATTCAACAATTAATTTGTAACTATATTTTTATTAATGCTTTATTTATACAATTATATTTAAATATGTATGCGTTTTAATGTACTGAGTATAAATATAGAGACATATTTATTGTTGTCCGTTTTAACTCCGTAAGTCATCATTTTAGCGGCAGAATAAAAAAACAATTCAATTTAATTTGTTTCTGGAGTTAGTTCGAGAATGGCAAAGTAGTTTATTTGATTGCATTGTTTATATACACAAACATTTTTAAAATAATATAAAATAATATAACAAATAACTGTGTGACTGTATTGTACACTTCTTTGATTCAAAATAAGTGATACTGAAATATTATTTCTGTTTATGTTGCAGGTTTATACTGCAGCGCTAGCAACAGAATCTGGACCAGAATAGCTTCGTTTAACACCGTCTCTTTCGCCGTTTCTGTTACTAAATTATGAACCAGAAAAAAATTCTCTTTTATACCATAACGTAGCTTGAAGGGAGATCTATATTTATTCCCGATAATATTCCCATATAGTATAGTTAAATGATGATTTTTGTTCAAATAAG
Organism: Bibio marci; assembly: GCA_910594885.2. Lineage (NCBI taxonomy): Eukaryota > Metazoa > Arthropoda > Insecta > Diptera > Bibionidae > Bibio > Bibio marci. Next base: position 36,238,624 of record OU343118.1, on the reverse strand, counting down.
TTTTGAATATTATAAAACAATTTCATTTTCATTTACAATAACAATATATTAAATTTTTTATCACAATATATCACATATGGGTTTTTAATTTCAAATACCGAATTTTCCAAAATCAAATTCAGTATTTCAATAAAATCAAATTGAATAATAACATTTTGGAAAAAATTGGGAAATTAGTGGAGGAAAAATCCATGCATATATAAAATTAAAAAGACATTCGCGAAAAAATTATGGAATCAGAAAGTTTAACTTCAATTAATAATGCATTTAAAACAATTACGAATTACACTTAAATGTGCGACCATCGCAATATCGACCAATTAAATTCTCCTGAAACCGTTATATGAAACGAAAATTATATTTCAAGGATCGTCGCATGCTCCTAAGGGCAAGAAAAAAAATTATATCCATAAATAAATCTGGTTTTAATTACCATCGGCATCCAACGACGAAAGCACGTTCCAAAGCAAACACATTTGCATACGTTAAATTGCCATTAGTACGAGATCGTATAACGAGTCATTAATAGCAGCCAAGAATATTCAGGGAATATTATATATAGAAATATAATTACTACGTCATGTGTAAACTGTGATATTTTTTGTGGATTTCTCGATGAATTATAATATTAATTAATAAACTGCAAGAAGAAAATATAACTAATGCATGGTTTGTATCGGGCAACGCATCAATTCACAAGACACAAAAAATACTGAATATTATGAATGTGACGAATCACATACCTTAGTGCCTTTCTTTTGCCATATATTTTCCAATGCTGAATCCAATTGAAAAAGTTTTTTTTTATCTAATAAAACAAAGCTGAAGAATTGTTGGCGGATTCTCTAAATAACCAGAATTTACTTACTATATAGTTGAAGAATCTGTGACAACAATCACTGCTGGTGATTGTAGCAATTATTTTCTGAGTATGACAATGAAATTACCTTCTCAGCTGTTTCTGAACATCCTTTGCATTTTAAATTAAAACATAAATTTTAATTCAATACATTAATTAATTTTTAAAACCTTTTTTTTGCCTATTTTTTCAACTGTTAATTATTGAAATACTGAATTTAATTTTTAAACTACTGAATTTGATTTGGAAAGTGCTGAATTTTAAGTTAAAAACCTATATATGAGTATATGAGTAATTTCATATTATATATAACAATTATATGTAATATATATTAAATAATTATTAAATAAAATATAGCAACTAACGAGTAACGAGTAAGTCTATATATAAATTCATTTCAACATTTCAAAAATTTTAATTATTTTTCGTACATTACATCTTAAATTGATCAAATGCGATCTCATAAACACATATACACATAAAAATTCATATATATCAATATAAATTATTAGGTACCCATATCCATTTCATAAAATAATAATTTAAATAAACATATATAACATTTGCAATGTGTGTGTGTGTGTGTGGTGGTTAGTTTACAAATAAATAAATAACATTTTTTTTCCTATACTATAATATGTTATAACAATTATATGATGAGCATTTGTGTATTGCTAAGCTCTATCTATAACTATATATTACAATATACCATATATATACAATTAATGTATAGGTATTATATTGTAATGTAGTAGACATATCGTGATAAATACATCATTAATGTTTAAATTAAATATTATGTTTAGATTTTTAGATTGTTAAGTTGATTTTGAGGTATGCAGATTATTATAAATATAAATTCTTGTTTACTTTTTTTCTTTCCATCTTAATATATATTCATATATCTTCCTATATAATACATATAAGTGATTATTTATTTAGTTTGGTATATACATTCAATATGATGCATATATATACGCGATGGATATCTATATTATATATTGTATATATATATAAGTTTAAGTTTACATTCAGTATATATAGTTAGTTAGTGGAGTTATCTATTTGAATAATGTATATATGGTAAATGTTGGGTTAGGTAAGTTCAGTAACGAAGCTTGCTTAATTGGTTTGGGTAGACATATTTTATTAATTATTATATATACACAATTATATATATTATAAAGTAAAATAATTTTCCAACTACAAGCTAACACCTTCATAAGTAAAGTACCAGTAGATTTGGCTATGGAATAAGATTTTTTACTTTTAACTTATCTTCAATGGAATTCCATTTTTTCTATATTTACTTTTACAATAAAGGCAACACAATCAGAACTATACAATATATTCAAAATAAAAAAATTGGAAATGCAGTTCTTGCAACACCAAAGTATTACAGTTCGAAAAATAAAATCCAAAAAACCAAACAAGAAAAGAGTCAAAATTCACAAATAATAAAATATTAAAATTCAATCAAAATGAAAAATCGTTATCAATAATCAATGCCAAATTTAAATTCATAAATTTTGAATACACACAATTTTAAATAGATACGCATTTAAAATTTATATGCTACAAAAAACATATAAAAGCCATTCTTCATATTTGACTCATCTCAAATGCATATTGATATATATGATTGTGTTTGCGATGATTGACTTTTGTATACATGTTAGTATGATAATATTGGGTCTATAATTTCGTTTTGAGGATTTTCCCTCATAGAAGAACTTCTTAGGTTTTGAAGCAATCCATGAATCGAGTCATTTTTTCATATCTTCGTATGAATTGAACCGCTATGCAGAAAGGGTTGACTGCATCGACCGAAACAAATGGTGGAGTAATGTCTGGTGAATTGGGCGGGTGGGGTAGAACTTCCCAACCAAGTGCTTCTAACGTTTCTTTGATCGGTCTTGCAACGTGAGGTCTAGCATTATCATGATGCAAAATCACACGTTCATGTCTGTTGGCATATTCTGGTCGTTTTTGATGCAATCCTCTACTCAATTGGATTAATTGCTCTCGGTAACGTTCAGCAGTTATGATTTGTCCTGGTTTAAGCATCTCATAGTACACTACACCAAGCTGGTCCCACCAGATACACAGCAAAACCTTAGAACCATGAATTTTGCGTTTTAGTGTCGATGGACCTGGTTCACCTGCCTTCACCCATGCTTTCAGACGTTTTGGATTATCGTAAAGGATCCAATTTTCATTTACCAGTCACAATTCGATGAAAAAATTGCATGTCTTTGAAACAAAATTTCAACATTGTTTTTCGATTTTCTTGTTGTCTTTCCGTCAATTCATGTGGTACCCAATACGATAGCTTTTGGATCATTCCCATCTTCTTTAAACGTTTGGAAAGACTTGCACATGGATCTTCACTGAGTAAAGCTTCCAATTCTTCGTCTTCGAATTTTTTTGATGCTCCAACGCCTTCTTTATCACTAACATCAAAATCATTATTTTTAAACCGTCTAAACCAATGCTCACAATTGTTTTGTGCTGGGGAATGTTCACCATAAATTTGTAACAAATAGCGATAAGCTTCAGCTACTGTTTTCTTCTCAATAAAATTACTTAACATAACTCTTCCAGTAAATGCTGTTTTGTTGGTACAAATTTTTTTCATTTTTAATCAACTTAAAAAAATACTTGTTTACACTTCAACTGAATGGCATATACTGAATATAAAAGGTGGATTCAACTACTACAATAGCGAAGGAATGCCACTTCACACTGCGTATAAGCAATACTATTTACGACACCTATCAGATTATCTCCAGGAATTAGTTGTAGGCCCAATAAATCATGAGAGTCGATATAAAAATAAACAAAAGATAGAGCCATATTTAAAAAAAAAAAACAGAATTGAAGAGATAAATATTTGACTAGGAAAAGATAAAGATAAATTTAAAAGATGATTTTTATGCATGTTAAAAATACATCTACTTAAGTCATAGATATTAAATTATTACTTCCTACCATTTCCTTCATATTTATTTCAAATTTATTGATTTTTTGTATTGTATTTTGTTTAAATTTAGTGGTTTATATAAAATAAGTAAAGACCAATTTATGATATTGATTATTTTAGATGCGAATAATTTATGAATATTTTTTATATGAACATAAGTTTTGAAGTATTTTTTAACATAACATTCTTCTAAGGTAGACAACGGAATTTTCTTGGGTAGTCACTGTCTTTTTTGTCTATATGACGCCTCGTGGCTGGGTAAGTTGTAATAAATAAATACAAAACATATCAAAAACATTGTTGTATTACATGAATTTGTACACTTTATCGAAACACTTTACCAATACCAAAAGCCCGACATATATTCGGTAATTATAATTACAATTTCTATATAGTATTAATTACAAATTATATATGTTTAACAAATTTGTAATATTCATTTATAATAAATGCGTATTAAATAATTATTAAGAATTAAATATATATATATGAAACGTAAATTTCCCATACAAAAGCGAGTTATTTTTAAATCAATTATTATAATTCATTATAATAAAGTATTATTTATTAGTATTTTGTGTACGTGTACATAAAATTTAAAATTGTATCCATCGCGTATATATTTAATTTATATATTATCTATTAGAATTTCAATTATAGATTTCATTTAATTATATTAAAAACATTTATTTATTATAATAAATATATTAATAAATTTAATTATATGATTTAATATTTTAAATATTAATAATAATAATATTTATTATGTAATAAAAAGCAACATATAAATATAAAAGCATTGGTATATGCATTTATATGATGATAATAAAAAAAAATAGAGAGTGTTTTTTGATGTAAAAATTATGTACCAATAATTGATATAATCGCATATAATAAAAATTTAAATATAAATTATGTGTAAAAACATCGCACTAATATTTTTCTTTTCCTTTTTTTTTTTGCAATATAAAAACACACACACAAACACAAACACACTCTAAATACGCGCTCTGATAAAATACAATAAATAATATATCACAATTCATTTGAAAAACGTATACATAATTTAACTTTCATTTTTTTGCACCAAATAAATTTACGCAGTATATAATTTTAATTTAATTTAAATTGCGGATATTTTGGATTGAATATGGAATAACTCAAATTTTTATATGATATTAAACACTTTAAAAATATATTTCCGCAAGGAACTGATATTAATGCGATGCAATTTTTGACACAATTGAATTCAATTTGGATTTGTTTAAGTTAAAAATATCCTTGATTTTATAATAGACGACGACCATAAATCAATTTCTCTGGGAACACCATAATTTATGTTCAGTAATTACAAAAGCACGAGACCGATTTGCAAACTGTGCAAATATATTGCACGTATTCCAGTATCTAATTATTTTTTATTTCAGATTCATAAGACCGAAGTTAAAATATAAGAGAATATAAGAATTACAATCTTTTTGAATTACGTTTTAACGGACTTCCATTTTTGTGTACATAATTGCAAAGTATAATCAATTTTTTATAAAAAAGATTTTAAAAATCAATTCACGCATTCAAAAGATATGACCTTTTATGTCAGTGAAATTTTTTATGAAATATAATGATACTGTATAAATTTTTTGTATACCATTTCAGAAGTGTTTACTTTAAACAGAATCACATATTTCTTAAAATTTTCTCTGCTATCGTTTGGAAAATCGATTATATCTTTTGAATTGGTACATCGATTTTAAAAATCTCTGCTATGAAAGATATAAAATTGATTATAATTTAAAATTATATGTACAAACATCCGTTAAAACTATGGTGCGTTATTAAAAAATATGATAATTCGTAAAGATTGATATTTCGGAAAATTTAGTTCGGTGAACACCGAAATTATTTTACATAATTTAGTCTATTAATTTCACCCAAGTTATAACAAAAATATATAGTGATATTGAAAACTAACGACTATTTCTCAAGCTTTGCCGCTGAAAACATCACAAAATATTTAAAGTTATATAATTTCAAACATTTCGAAGTAGTGGCACATTATTATTTTATGTTCCTTAATTTTAATTTTATTATAAATTTATAAAATTAGGCAATTTTGAAAAAAAAAAAAAAATCAAATTAATTTCATGACTTATGGCTTGTAAGAAAATACGTATTTCTTTATAAGTCCAGAAAATAAAAAGATTTTTAAATATTAATGCAGAAAAAATTTCTATTGTTATAAAAATTTAGAATTATTTGAGCTTATAATTTAATTTTATATGTATTGATAATATTATATAATAATTATAGATTTTGATTACTTATAACTTATACGACCTCTGTCCAATAATAATCCGGAATGGATTTAAAAAAAAAAACGAACCAAAATTAAATATTAAATTTTCACAAAAATCATTTAATTTCTATAAAATAATCTCCACCAACTGGAATATACATCGATTTGCACACGTTCACACACAAGTGAATCAAATGATTGGAATGCTGTGGAGAACGGTTGTCGTCGCCTTTTGAATGTCTTTAAATGATGCAAAACCTTTTATAGCTAAATGAAGTTTAGAGAATAGAAATTAGTTGGCAGGGAGTTAAATTCAGTGAATATGGTGAATGATTAAGCTAAGATAAAATTTGGTTATTAGTACAATTCGGTGCACAATTTTTGATCATCATTCAATTGATGTGTGGAACAAACTTTGAATTCGCCTCTCGTAGACCAGTTTAAATTCGATAAATTATTGTTTTCGGTATTCCAAGCTTGCTGAAGATTACTTAGAAATTTTCATGAAATCACACGCATTTTTTCAATGTTAGAAATTGAATCAGATGATCGAACTTGATGTTCATCATCACTTTATGGCTTTCTCCACCTTCTGTAAATCATTTATGCCATTTAAAAACTAGTACGATTTTAAACAATTCGTTCGTTTGAGTAGCATTTTTACCAATTTTAAAACAAAATCTAATGTTTGGTCTTTGTTTTTATATTCAATTTTCAGCTGTAACTTTATGCGTGCTGTATTTTCGTTGCTACTGAATGTAAAGTCATAACAGTTTGGTGAGGAATTTTCACACCACGAATACAAATCTATAAGAAGACAATTGTAATACCGTTTACTTTGAATATGAAGGATTATAATCGATTCCACAATATGTATAGCAACAGTAAATATTTTTCCGTAACTGATTATGACAATTCAATTATGGATGTAATACAAATATAAGTAGATATCATATTGATATTGTTTTATAATGGTCTGCTATTTGAATAATAAAGTATAAATAAAATATATATATATTTACTTTTATCGAAGTTCATATAATAATGGAAATAATTAAATAATACAAAGTTTCGCGCTGATATGCATCACATAATTTGTCTTATTTGATAATCATAAGAATATATTTTATATGATATTTCTTATATCAAAATTTTTTATTCATTTTTATATGAAGTTATATATTAAACAATCAATTATTTTAGAAGTGAATGAGAAGATTATTTTTAATGATATTTATATTTATTATATCATATATATTGTACATTCGCAATATTAAATACAAACCATTATTAAAATTACAAAGTATATAAAATATATATTTATAAAATTGATGAAATGAATTTTTAAATAATAAAAAGATATGTGGAAATACGTGGCTGGTGTATGGTGTTGGGATGCAAAATAATATATGTATTATATATATAAAAGAAGTGTTAGAAGACCACATGTGGATAAATATTATAAATTATTTCATATAAACTAATTATTATGTGATCTGATAACATTTATGAATACATAAATATATAATATATAGTTAGTTAATAAATGGTTGAAAGACAGACAAATGGTAAATTTCTTCAATATTTATCATATATGAATGAATACAATTTTCTATACTAAAATTCAATATTCTTCATTGAACTCAAAACTCTATATGGTGTAAAAATATGTGTAATATCAAAAGAATATTACTTATTTTTACATAATATTAAAAATCAATTTTATCATATTATTTATTTCATCTTCAATTTTCAATGTAACAGTGCTGGTGAGAAATAAAACGACATAAATCATAAAATTGCAGCATATAACACATGGGCTGAAAAATTTCCGAAAATTCTAAGAAAAAAACATTTTTTTTGCAAAATTAAACTTTATTCATCAACATACATCCCTTCGCGGACGATACACTGATTCCAACGATCTTCCAACTTTTCGATACCATTTTTATATTATACGATTTCGTTTCTTTCCAGTGAGGATTCTCTTGAGGTCTGCAAACAGGAAAAAGTCGCTGGTGGAGAATACGGTGGATGTGGAAGCAATTCGAAGCCCAATTCATGCAATTTTGCCATCGTTTTCATTGATTTATGACACGGTGCGTTGTCTTTATGAAACAGCACTTTTTTCTTCTTCAAATGTGGTCGTTTCTTAGCGATTTCATGCTTCAAACGCTCCAACAAGGCTATGTAATAGTCACTATTGATGGTTTTTCCATTTTCGAGATAGTCGATGAAAATTATTCCATGTGCATCCCAAAATACAGATGCCATAACCTTGCCAGCCCATCTGTTGCGTTTTTGGTCGTTGTGGATGAGGTTCGTCGCTTGCTGTCCATGATGCTGACTGCCGATTTGACTCCGGAGTGTAATGATGGAGCCATGTTTCATCCATTGTCACATATCGACGCAAAAATTCTGTTTTATTGCGGTTGAACCAGCCCAAACACTGCTCTGAATCATCGATTCGTTGTTGTTTTTGATTGATTGTGAGTTGGCGCGGCACCCACTTTGCACAGAGTTTTTGCATGCCCAAATATTCCACTGCGTTCATCGTCCTTGGGGCTCATATGGCCGGTTTTAAATTTTGCAAACCACAAATGTACTGTTGAAACAGCTGGAGCTGTGTCGGGATAATGCTCGTCAAGCAGTTTTTTCGCTTCAAAAATTTTTTTTTCCAATCAAAAAATAATGTTTAATCAACGCACGAAATTCGTGTTTTTCAATTTTTTTTCAAATAACAAAAGTAGCTACACTCACAACGCAATATCTCACAAACTAATGGTCGGACTGCTGTCAAATTTTGACACGTTTCGTTTGAAGGTTGGTACTAACTAAAAATCATATGAAAAAAATTCTAGAAAATTCACCTCTTAGAATTTTCGGAAACTTTTCAGTCCATGTGTTATTTCTCTTCAAATATCGATAAGAAACGAAAACTAAAAGAATATATACTTTCCAGTTAATAGCTCTACAGACAGATTTGGTAAGACAAATTAATTGCCAGAGTCCCAATTTATAAAAAATTATCCTGGGGAAATCTTGTATTTTCATTTATATCTGACATATACCATATTACATATACATGCACTGTCCACACAACGTCAAAACTTAAGATGTGACTTTCTCTTAACTTTTTCTGTAAAGTTATAGCGCCACTTAAAAAAAATACATATTCTTATATTCATATGCCTGTCCTTTCAATAATTTTAATTATACGCAGTTTCGTCATTATCAATATTTCAAGTGATAAATTGAACTATAATTTCAAGTGTTTTTTTATTTCTGACCAGCACTGTATATTTTTAAGAGTATGTATTCCAACCAATTCAAATTCTATCTATATAATATATCATGAATGAATAAATATATACGAGGTATGGTTATAAAATAACGAGATTAATGTTTCTACAGAAGAACTAGGCATCCGTTAAAGTCGTACGAACGACAATGGTTCTCTTTCGATTGTCAACTCCTTAGTGTTATTATAGTCTATATAGCTATAGCCATAGGCATTCGTTTCTAAGATTTATTGTGCCAAAAAATAGATATAAATATTTTATTAGACCAACCATTTGTAAAATTTCAATAGAAACCTGGCAAAAACACTATAATGAAATGTATGTTTTATTAAAAGAAGCATATGGCAATGAATGTTTATCACGTTGAAGGTGGTGATGTACACCCGGGTCAAAAACTAATAAAACTATTGAAAAAAAAAATCGATAATTTGATTCGATCTGACCGTCGATGAAAATGTTTGTTCTGACCACTTTGAATGCCATTAAAAATTACCCAAAATTTCTTGGAAAGAGTGAATTAATTTTATCTGCGTTAATCAAAATGCAATCTGCATAAAAAGAAACACAATCGTTAAAGGTGTGAAAAAAAAAAACCGGCACACATTTTGATGGAGCGCTCACAAAGAAGAAGACCTGCAGCACTTTTTTGAACAATCTAAAATTCGCATGGAGTGTTGTAGGGACAGAGCAGGGTGTGTATTAAAGGGAATAATAACTATAAATATGTATAAATTTAAAATTAATTCTTTTACATCGTTAGTCTCGTTATTTTATATAGCCACACCACGCGTATTTTGAAATAATATTATAAGAATTGTTATTTAATTTACATTGATTTTATTATGTTTTTAAATAAAGCTTTTGCGTTTGTATATAAATTGTATAATATAATAATATTAAATAAAAATCATTTCATTTCTATACAAGAGCAGAGCAATTTCAAATGATAAATTAAAACGTATATAGGAATATAATACATTTTTATGTTAAGTTACCTTTATTTTAATTGGCCTTCGAACTACATTTTATTTCTTTTTCGATTGCAGAAAGCCTTTTTACAAAAAGAAACATGCAAAACATATATATATTTACCAGCGATTTACATTTCATTTAACAAATTGTCTTTCGAATTGGTAATAGATGAGATCAGCACAAAAGTGTATAGGGATTCAATTTTATATATTTTGTTAGTACATTTTATTACAATATTATTATTATTATTAGTTTCATTATAATTTGAATGTATGGTATATATATTGCGTGTATACTCACTCGTATGCAAATATAATATATACAAATTGCTAATTTTTTTTGTATTTATAGATAGAATGTAAATAAGTTACATTTTAAATATTACTATATTTAATAAATTATTATTTGCAATCTATGTTGAATGCGTTTCGTTATTTACTATTTCATTTCAAATGATTTTTATAAATGATTATTATCGTATTTATTATAATAAGTGTATGCGATGATGTCAATAAATGTGCATTCTGTTTATAGATGATGCACGTTAATAACCATCGATTATACTTTAAATCCATTTTATAATAAAGCATAAATGTGTTACATGTGAATAATATATAATTTTAATATATGGTCTGGCACAGCAAGCTATGAATTTCTCATCAATTTTAAAAATTTTTTACATATTTTATAATCAATCACTACAGAAGAAGAATAAGAACAATATTTATAAATTAGAATCATTGCCATTTTTATCGTTACGTTTTTTTAACCTTTTGTGTTAGAACACAAATTGAATACGAGGTATTATATATTGTTCAATTATTCCTGAAATTATAATGCAATATCATAAAATTAGGTGCACCAAAACCAATTAATGTCAATCAAAATATTTTCCAATATTTATTATAACTTTTTTCGCATCTCTCTGGCAATAAAAGTAGATTTCACGGTGAAAGATGTCTACATCCATTCATCGATACATTATGTTGCATCGATTAGTACAAGTCATAATCACAAGGAGTAATGTCTAAGAAAGTAAAATTTCCAAATAACCAAATAACAATAACTTATCTTTTACAGTTATCGCCATATGCGGTGGTGGAGCATTTTACGTCATGTTTATTTTTGGTCGTTTTTGATTTAAATCGATTGGCTATGAGTTGTTGGAAAACGTTTACTTTCAACAGCGTAGCCTTCCTTCCGTCAATATCTCGTTTTTACTTGTGATGTTGATTTCACCATAAATTCACTTTTAATCACCAGTCACAATACGAAAGCATAAACTTAAAACAATATTGATGTGTGCCTCTTTGCAATCATTTTTTTCCATTTTTACCGTGCGTTAATACAATGAATGTCTTTGAACAATTTGGAATTGCTATCATGCGTAAAATAGTCTAAAATTATAGATATCTTGTAGATAGCTTGCAACACTTCTAATTATTCATTTTAATTTGTAGCTATACAATAATCAATAGAACAACACCGGAAAATAATTGTTAGTCAACTTTAATGTAGTGTCCTAAAATAACAATAGCATAAACACAGCTTCAACAAACAAAACATATAAAAACAAACAAACAACTTCAACATATAAAAGTAATAAAGATAACCAACCGTACATAGAGAAGGAGAGTAGTATGATTCGGAACGTGCAACAACGTGCAACAACACGCATCAATCAAGAACATTAATATATTTTATAATCGAGTATTAAAAGAAAGTGTAGTCATTTTATGCCTGTGATATTAGGACGTAATAAACATTCATCATTCAAACATATTCATCATTAGTTATTATTATTATTATCCCTTCAACCTATCTTACCCAAGATCGTATAATACTACGATTACAAAAGTTGGTATAAGAAGGCATTTAAACAATTTAATAAAATATTATCTGTATAACATATTAAGATGCAGAATGATCAATAGCATTTAATGATGAGAATGACAATTTTTGGAAGTGTAATACAATTAAATACGAACTTATACAATGATCTGTATACATTAATAGTGAACGCATTACATAATTGGCATCTGTGTAATAAAAACTAAAGTAAAGTCTATTTGTATATTTTTTTGATTAACACAATGTTATATACCATTGTGACCCATTTTCAATCGTACCATAATTATATGATGATGCATGACAATAAATGCAAATAATTATCCTGTCTCTGTCAGTAAATTCCACCCGATTAGGGTATGTAGCTAGACCAACAATAACCCATTTCAAATTTTATTGTTTTATGTTTCAGCATTAGTTACTTAAATGAACGTAACACATCGATAAAAAGAAAGTTGAATTTCAAATTGTGACACCAATTACGAAGGGTAATAATTGCACATATCAAATTAAATATGAAAATCGTGTTATTAAGGAAATTTATATGAAAAATTGCAATTTTTAAATCATTTCTCTATATAGAAAGTTATGGAATTTGGTGCCTATAATAAATCGAGAACTACTGAACCGATTTGTAATTGTTTGATATTAATTCATGGTAGATGTATAATTATTTACTTTCGTAATTGGTGCACACAATTTGAAAGCCAAATAAGCTTTAACAGATATTACAACATTATTAAAACAACAAAATTAGAAATGATTAAAAGTGAACCCGATTTTATTACTCCAACTATATACACATGCTATTCGTTTGCACACTATACCGACTAGGACACCCGCTATATAATTAATAATAATCTATATTGTTCATATACCATAATATTGTACAATTACAAATTGATCGGTTAATTATATATGTAACACATGGGCTGAAAAGTTTCAGAAAATTCTAAGAAGTGGCGCCACTAGAAATTTTTTCATATGATTTTTAGTTAGTACCAACCTTCAAACGAAACGTGTCAAAATTTGACAGCAGTCCGACCATTAGTTTGTGAGATATTGCGTTGTGAGTGTAGCTACATTTGTAATTTGAAATAAAATGGAAAAACACGAATTTCGTGCGTTGATTAAACATTATTTTTTGATTGGAAAAAATATTTCTGAAGCAAAAAAAAAAACTGCTTGACGAGCATTATCCCGACACTGCTCCAGCTGTTTCAACAGTACATTTGTGGTTTGCAAAATTTAAAACCGGCCATATGAGCACCAAGGACGATGAACGCAGTGGACGTCCAAAGAAGTCTATTACTCCAGAAAATATCAAAAAAGTCCACAAAATAATTTTAGATGACCGTAAAGTGATGTTGATCGAGATAGCTGAGGCTCTGAAGATATCAAAGTAGCATGTTGGACGTATCGTGCATGAATATTTGGGCATGCAAAAGCTCTGTGCAAAGTGGGTGCCGCGCGAACTCACAATCAATCAAAAACAACAACGAATCGATGATTCAGAGCAGTGTTTGGGCTTGTTCAACCGCAATAAAACAGAATTTTTGCGTCGATATGTGACAATGGATGAAACATGGCTCCATCATTACACTCCGGAGTCAAATCGGCAGTCAGCATCATGGCCACCAGCGACTTTTTCCTGTTTGCAGACCTCAAGAGAATGCTCACTGGAAAGAAATTTAAGAGCAATGAAGAGGTGATCGCCGATACAGAAGCCTATTTTGAGGAAAAAACGAAATCGTACTATAAAAATGGTATCGAAAAGTTGGAAGATCGTTGGAATCAGTATATCGCCCTCGAAGGAATGTATGTTGATGAATAAAGTTTAATTTTGCAAAAAAAATGTTTTTTTCTTAGAATTTTCGGGAATTTTTCAGCCCATGTGTTATTTATATAATTAACCGATCATTATATACAAATATGTAGATTTTTAACAGATTGAAGTTAATGTGGTAATTTTATTTTTCTGGTAATAAATCTTAATAAAAATGCTAATGAGATCAATAATTTGATGTGAAAATGTCGATTATATATATAAACAATTGCATTTGCATATTTTAATCAATAATTTATAGACTATAAATAAATTCATCAAACTATTAAAATAAATATTGTTAAATAATAAATTTATTACTAAATTATAAATTATAAAATTTGTGTGTGTAAATTTTAACATTAACGCGTTCTCTTTAATTTTTTAATTAATTTGTGTATTTTATTATGGTGTGTATGCGAGTTTGCATTTAACATATTATAATTTAAATAAAAAACGATAATGTAATGTGTGTGGGTAGAAAAAAATAAAAGGTTGACATATTATTTTTATAATTTTTCATTTTTTTTTTTTTTTATACAATAAAATATAGACAAAATATTTGGTTTTTTTTTTTCGGTTTTGTTCAACTTTTCTAATGGTATTTAAAAGAAAAAATAAATAAAATAAATTATATATTATAAAAAATAATGTTATGAAATAATAATAATTTTATGCGATCGTTCAACAAATATAAACTAATATAATGATGCGCATAATATTTATATTTATCATAATTTGTATATAATTTATTGTTTATAATATTTAATTTAATTAAATTAATTTAATTTTTTTTTTATATTTACTAAAAGTGTGGGTAAATATTTTGTCTGTATTTTTTTTTTTTCTTTGTATTATAATAAAAATAGAAACATTGCAAAAAAAAAGTATAAATACTATTTTAATATTATTTTACATATATGCCATAAGATAGATACAATGCGGTTTACTTTATGTTTTTAAATGTATTTTTTGTATCCACATGAATAATAATAATAATAATAATATGGTATATTATTATTTTTATATGATGATGAACCAGATATGCTCCAATTGTATATTTGTAGCAAAGAAGATGAAAAAAACAATTGTAAATATATCTCACTCTATAGCCGATGCATACACTTTACCATTATATAAACAATGTATACACTAAATACTGTTTTTGCACGGTATAGATACGTGCTGGAGAGAAAACCGCCCGTAAAAAATAAGACATGAAATTCGTATACAAAAGCAAAAATTTTTTTAAAAAATTTGTACATAATTGAAATGTAAAAGATAAATTCATTAACATTTTTAATTTACTTTGGCTTTTTTTATTGGTCTGACAATGAATGCATATACGTTTTTTTATTCTAACCATCTTGACTGGTAACGCCTGCTTATTTGTATGTTTTTGCAACGTTCTCTGAGTGATACGTTCAAAAAAATTCGTGAACAAGTGTTGTGATTTCTTTTTTGAGAAACACTTTTGTAAATACAATTCCTCAATTCACTGTTGGCCACCCGCAACATTCATGAGTCAGGAAATGATTTTGCAGTTATATCTCTTTATTACTGTGAATGGTAATCCAGAAGGTAGAAGGAGACACGGAAGACCTAAGGTTAGATGACTAGATGCAGTAAACTGTGATATGAAGATCCTTGACTGCGGATAGGTCAGATTGGTCAAATCGTGTTGGAGAAGGCACAAAATATCGCACCTTGGTTTTAATGCCATGGAATAACTAAGTATTACTGAGGACTTTTTTTTAGCAAAATAAAGAAATAGCTGCCATTGCCATTAAATGTAAAACAACTATTGATCCAAACTACAATACACAATACAATATAATTTTTAAATATTAAATCGAATTACATATTAATATTATTATTATTATTATGTTCCTGTAGAAATGTGCAGGGAAGGAGTATGGCTATGAATTTGGTGAATTATTAATCTATGGGTTGGATGAGAAACAATATTTACTAAATTCTTCCACATCTATAAAATGCATATTTAATTAAAAATAAATATAAATTATTCGAATAAATTGAGTTGTTTTTGTGGCTTAGCCAATATTGAACAATTTTAAAGAAACAATTTTTATATTACAAAATGTGTTGAAATGCAATAGAAAGAGGGCAACATAAATTCGTAAATTATTGATGATAATTCATTCTGGGTGTGTCTTGAATAAGTGAGAGATTATCGTTATATTCCGTCCTCATTAATATGATATATTGTATTAATAAAAAAATATTGTCATTTGATGTAATTAGGCTGCGATAATTTATATGAAGCTATAGAATATCATTCGGATCAATTTAAAACCGTTTAATTGACGTTTTTTTTTTTTTTAGTTTATACAGTGTTTTGCAACAAACTGAATTTACACAATCATGTAGCGAGTTTAGATGTTATTTTTTTTTCAGATAAATATTACCACTTCAAATTAATCAAAATACATCATTTTTAGTTCATTTACCAATTTAATGGTGTGCTCCATATCATTATAGCATAAATCAACGCAGGCATTTAAACGCAGTAAACGCAAACTGGTGCTGGGAAAAAAAAAACTAATTGACACATTGTCTCAAATTTGGAAGGAATTACAATAAAAGATGTATCCAACACAATGGACATGAAAAGAAATTCTACATGTGTTTCATTTAAATCGTAATATTCAACTACAATTGAGATGTAGTTAGTAGAATTTGTAGCTGAAATGCACTCAGACTAAATTTCTGTCTATGTAACAACAATTAAGATTTTAAAATGATTTCCATAAATGAGCATCAATTATACAGTCCCATCTATACAATTCCTAAAATTTTGCATAGAATTTTGTTTTTGAACCGTGTAAAAATCGTATTGAGTGTATTTTTATTTTTTATATATAACTTATAGAGATATTTGGTTGAATCTTCACTCTTTCCATAATGTGCTACACCTACAGGTATATAGGTATATAATATATATATGGTTTAAATTATAAGAAAGGTAACTATGTGGAGTATAAACATTTATATATAGTTTTCATTCATTCAAATATACCTTTTCGTTTAGATCGTTTATTTTATGTTAATTGTATTTTATTGCATAATTAATTGCAATAGTTATAATTTTTTCAAATTTTTTTTTTGTTCCTTCTTTATAATTTTATATATTATATTTAATTTGCAGATGTATTCATAAACTCTCTTTTGTACTATATAACTATATATCTCATATAAAGCATCGCTCGCATATCGTTTATTATTGAACGCACACATTCATTCGTACAAGATTTTGAAATTTTCTTATAATTTTTGTTGCACACATATTTATTATAAGAGAAGAAGAACAAAAAATTGGTACTTTGTAGATCGCTTTACTATATACTGTAGAGTTATACATATATACCATGTAGTGAACACGGCAACGATATAGATATATACGATATTTACTTAAACTATCTCACACATTCGTATACTTTATGTAAAAATTGTTATTTTTTTGTGTATTTCAAATTTTTTTTTATAATGAATTTGTACAAAAAATAAAATAAAAATATATTTTGTTGATTGCTATATAAAATGAAATAAATTAATTAGTATTTCACGAATATTAATAATATTTATATAATATTTACATATTTGTGTCTATATGATGTTCTTTTTAAATATACACATATTAATTCATTCGCATTCATTCTAATTTTTTTTTATTCGTGATGACCTATCGACGAAATATCGATATATTGAATTCAAATATATATTGCACATATATAATAATATTACATACGAATAAATGTGAGTTTATTGTAATAACAATATAAAATATATGAGAGTTCATATAGCTCATATGTTCACATATTCACATCATATACCGCATATAGTAACGTATAATATTGATTATAAAATGTTTCTATTTAATTTAATAGACATATATGTTGGCAGTTGAAAGCTTTAAAAAGACTTGTAAATTTTCAATAATTGTATATATGGAAATATTTCACAATATAACAGTGAAAACGATTTTAATATTATATGAACAGAATAAAAGTTGATCAATCTGCAGTATGCGCAAAAAAATCATTAAATTACGCAGTAGCCTATCCGAACTTTCCGCAACAGAACGCAATTCTTCATCTACAATACAGCACAAATATGTTTTATTTATGGAAATAATAAAATTAATTCGAAGATAAATACAGTATTTAATTGACTACATCCGTTTGGGTTACTCGATTTAAATGATGGAAAATACTCAATCAGTTAATTCTACCATTTAAATGCAATATAGAGATGCGTGAAGGTGCAGTTAACACAACTATAAATTAAATTTAATGCATTTCAATATATGTGAACGCAGAATATGATGATGTTGTGATATCAGAAAATTTTCACTGAATCATAAATGGTATATATTGAATTCTATGGAAACGTTTTTCTTAATTTTTTTCTCTTCAATCCTTTTTATTTATATGAAAATGTTTAGAAACAGTTGTTAAATATATAAATATTTTTACAAATTTTACTATAGACTTTACATGAATATTAATTTTTCGTTCTATATTTGTATGCTTTACATTAAAAATTCTCACCTCCTATATAGTACCTTCGAACGATATTATAGTCACAAGTATTTATATATATTAGATAATAGATCATGCGTTCAGGTCTGCCAACAAATTTTATCGGCAATGGATGACTTCCAAAAATCATCTGTTTGAAGTTATACATAGAGATAAATAACAACAATATATGGGGTACAGATTTTAAAAATTTGTAAATTTGTCCATTTCTTTCAATTTTATTCGATATTTTCTATAGAAACTTTGTTAATAACGCAGTGTCCTTCCTTATTACAATTTGTAATCAAATTAAAAATTATCTAAATTTTCAAGCTATAATTATAGCAGAAACAATATAAGTAGATTGCATTTTTTAAAATATTAAGCAGAAACGACAGATATTTACTTCCGATTATTTATGTGTAATAACAAAAATTCTGCGAAACCTGCATATAATTAACATAATTATCTGAAACAATTTCATGGTTTGCTTTGATTTTATTAAAGTATTACGTCTTCTATCTTTTCCTGATCAGTAATTTGGGCTTCATTAAAAGAGTTGAATTTTTCTAAAGTAAACAAAATCGATATTGATAATATGTGCAAAGTTTCTGTTGCCGTTTCATCGAAGGTTTTTTTTTTCAGCACACCTAGCAATAATGACATCAAATCGAATATCGGTTCAATTTTTAAACATACAATTAGCGGAATTTTACTATACTAAAACCAAAAAGTATGGGTTAATCATCCATATAAAAATAATAGAATTAAGAAAACCTCTATCTTATGTTAATTGTAGTATACAATTGGTGAATTGTTATATATTACCATGTGGAGTAATTTACCAAATTTGTTTTATTTGCATGTTTAGTAGATACCATAAGATACCACTTGGAGTAATATAACGTGTTATAGCAGAATCTGCAATTAATAATATAATAAACAAATTTTATAAGAAAACTTGTGTATCTTCTGTACTCTGTAGCACTGCATATGTAATATTTAATTTCATATATAAAATTATAGGTTATCTTAACCAATTCATGACACAATGGCTATTTTTTTTAATCTAATTTGGATGACGTGTTATTAGGGAATAAGAAATCTTTAATAGAAGTACACTGGTGTTTTATATACAGGACTCTGAACGGATTCCGTATATAGACAACTAAATGGTACAATTTTTAATAAATTTAATGAAAAATTATATAAATATGTAGGTTTATAGTATATTTAGTACTATAGAAATACAGCAACTAATAAGCGAATCTTCTGCGTTGTCGCAGAACATACTCAATGAAATTTTTCAAGTTTTCAGGACTAAAAAGCACAAATACGCAATTTTATTTTAAATATTTAACCTGAATTTAAAGGAATTATAAATTATTTTCAGTATAGTGCAATTAGTTGTTTTATATAGATAAGTTGTAGCATTTGTTCGTTTAAGCTATTAGGAAACAAAAATCGAATATCTCTGATAAATAAAATGTTAAACGTTATTCCGCCTAGCAGAGATTAACAATGTCTGTATATGTGTATACACAACACTGAATGGAATTGTATAGACTCGGGTGAGTAATATTGACTATATATAATGAATATTTCATACATGTGATACTCGATGGTGTTCAATGATTTGATTCTATATATGTATTAAGTAAATCATTTTTAAAGAAAACTTATACAAAACATCTAAAATATATAATTATGATCAACATGAATTAAATTTATGTACGCGTAGTATCTGTATATGGTTTTTTTTGTCTATATATAATTAATTGAAAGTAAATTAAATTAATAAATTTTCAATAAATGTATAGTTTTTAAATTACACCACACCGCGATCATATATCGATAGTTTTTTAATTTAAAAAGGTATATTAAAAACTATACGTATTTGAAATATTTCTATTACGTACAAATTATATGGAAAGAACAAAAAAAAAACTATGTATAATGATGAGGGCAATCCAATAATATTATGAAATTCAATATAAATACGGACTGCGAGTATATTACAATATATATATAAAAAAAAATAGATAATAATATAGCCTTATTACTTTTTTGTTTCTACAATATATTTTAGTTGTTATACAATATTAAAAAAAAAAAAATTTTAAAAAAATGAAGTAAATGATTTATTACCAATTATCTTAATCCAAAATAATTATTTTTAATCAAATAAATATGTGTGTACAAATTGAAAAAGAAGAAACCCACACTTATAAAGAAAAAATGGGTTATTTTAAATTATTTCAATTATTATTGATGTAACTTAAGATATACCAATGTTGTGGATGATATCGGACTTATAAAATAAATTAAATTTTTGTATAATATTTGCAAAACACGTGCACGTAAAAATTTGTCATTAAAAATATGTAAATTTTTGCGTTTGAATAAAAGACACCATAAATATAAGCAACTTTTTATTCGATTATTATAATATTAAAGCCGCATGAAAAAAGTTGTATTGTTTATTTGTTTGTATGTTTTTAAATGTATAAAATCGATTCTATAGAAAATTTATGGATTTTCAAATCCACATACTAAAACAGCGTTGTGTGTTATTTATTTGTAATATTTCTAATTCAATTTTGATTATTTTCAAACCCATCAATTGGTATCGGAACATGGACGAAGCGCAAAAAAATGATTTCAAATTACAATATCACCATATTTTTCTGGTAGCCGAGTTGAAAGAAGCCTATACATTATGAAAAATAATTGGAATATCCACTTACTAAATTCTCCGAAAAATCAGCTTTTACTAATTATCATCTTTTTGAATTACGCGGACCATAGTTTTAACGGATTTCTATTTTTGTGTACAGAATTGCACATTATAAACAATTTCCAATCTTTCATATAGAAGAGATATTTAAAATCGATTCACATATTCAAAAGATATGGCCGATTTTCCGTCAGTGAAATTTTGTATGAAATAATGATACTGTATTAATTTTTTGTACCATTTGGGTGTTCGTTCACTTTATACAGTACCACAAATTTACATAAATTTTCTCTGTCATCGATTGGAAAATCGGTTATATCTTTTGAAGGCGTGAATTAATTTTAAAAATCTCTTCTATTTTAAAGATTGGAAATTGATTATAATTCAAAAAGATGATAACATACAAATTATTTTTTCATAATTATGTCTAACTTCACCCAAGTTATAAGAAAAATATAGTGATATTAAAAACTGATGGCTATTTTTCTGTTTTCGCCACTATATCGGAAGTGTAAAATAGTTCTAAATGCGGAGAAATTTACCAACACAACATGTATACAAAATTGATAACAAAAGCTGCAATCGGAGTAACAAGATCATTTTTATGTTATACGCCTGTCAACACAATAATATCGGAAAAATATGCGTTTTTATTGCATCGATGAATTAGTATAATTAGATAAAAATTTCTATTTTGCAAACCATTCTTTTATCTATTTGTGAAACATAAAAATGTCATCATATGGGTATTAAAACTGTTACATAGAAGCAGTTCATAATATAATTCGATCAATTTAACTATACGTAAATATATACGATCGATGTGTAAGCGCTACACATTTTTTTTGTAAGATGTTTATAATATATAATGGACGCGGTTAAATAATTCCACATACAATAAATCTTCAAATTGACCTTAAAAAAATTGTTGTTGCATAAGGAGCTGCACGTATTTTCGTCCTTTTAATAAATATGGCAATATACGTATAATATATAGAAGAAAAAAAGTGTAATACCGAATTATGTAAATATTTCATTATTTTATAATAAATTTAATAATAATATAAATAAAATACAAATATACAGTGGCGTTATCATAAAATAAAATTCTATTTTAACGAATATTTTGTATCATTATTTTGGACATTGGCTGTATTTTATATACAATTGGTTATAGGTTACTATAGTTTTTTCTTGTGTTATAAATTAAAATATAATTAAAATATAGGAAATATACAATGCAATAAACAATTAAAATAATATTATATAATAAAAAAGAATATAAACGATAATTAAAATGTAATAAATAAAACGAGTACTCACCAATTCACTTTTCCCAAAATTAGCCGCATTAGAGGAGCCACCGGTAATGTAGACGAATGAATATTCTGCACATACAGTTCAATTTGCAATTTCATTTCATAAATAACAAAATTGAATCGCGACACACATTTGCTACAGCTGAAAAGAGAAAAATAAGAAATAAATATTAATATTATTATTATTTGGTAAATTTAAAGAATTGTTGTATCAAATCAAATTAAATATATTTATTTTACTACTTTTTTATTTTTCATAATAATTTGGTACAATTTTAAACATTAACACAAAAACGCAGCAACAAGAACAACAACAACAACAATAAATGCAACATTTTTGTCACGGCGGCGTCACACAGACGCAATAGCATTTTTTTTTTTTTGCGCATGCATATAGGAAAAAGTCAAAATTTAATTATTAAAATTCTAAAAATCTATACCATCTTTTCCAATAAAATTAATTATTCATAAATTGATAATTCTTGGGAAACAAATAAAATAAAAATAATTAAAACAATTACAATATTTTAATGTATAAAATAGAAATAAATGAGGAGCACCACAATTACGCACACATCATTAACATACAAGGGAAAAAGATGAGTTAAAATTTATTATGCAGGCATTTTTTAAACACCCAATAACTAAACACTGTAATAATATTTTGGAAATAACACTTAAATAATATTAAATATTAACATTCGGTTTATAAATTTAAAGTAATAAATTATCTTTACTTTAATTATTATTAAATATAAAATAATTAAATAATATGCAATTTTTTTTTTTCCTATTTTCTTCATTTAACTACGACGACGTGACTGACACAAGAAAAACAAAAACTAGCAATAATAAAAAAATCGAAATCAAAAATGTGTCATAAAACATTGTGAACACATGAGAAACGAAAAAAACGATAGAATTTATTTCGGCAATATAAGAAATTCAAATTTATTTTTTATTATTATCGTAATTTAACGAATTTTCAAATTTAAAAATTTGCTCAATTTTGAAATTTATTCCAACAGATGTTGTCACTTACGGTGCTTAATGATGATTTAATAATTTGATGTACTTTTTTATATAGTAATGAAATTTGATTACAAAATAAATATATCGATTTTGATATTATATTATTTAAAATTTTGGCATTAGATAATTTTGAGTTTTACCTTGCTATAATTGAACCGCTCTCCTCGTAATAAATGGTATGTACCAGGCAAGACTATAAAACTTATGCACGATGTCATTATAGGGAAAAATTAATTATATGCCGCATAAACATGAATTCAGAGAAATAATCATTGACGCCCTTGTTCGAACTTTGGAAAAATCCACATATTTTCCATAGAAAAGAAATATTGTAATTTGTACAAAGAATTTTCAAAGATTTTCCACTTAATATAATAGTATTTTTTTTAGGTCCTTTGGAATCTTTGGATTGTCAAGGCAATACTTCCAAAATATATCCGCGCCGTATTGTATTTATAATTTATTTCACCAATTATCCAAGACAGTGGTTCAAATTGTATATATTTTCCTTATCTAGATATAATCCACACTCCTTTTAATTTATTTCCATAATTTTTAAAACAATCAGCAAGTCAAATCGATATATTTCTGGTCTATCGGTAAAAAACTGAATCAAACAGCGATTTGACATCATCATCATAAGAAAATTTATTCTACTAATACGGACAATTCGCAGGTATTACTTGCCAAAATACATGAACGATCCAAAGATATTTTTGTCAAAATCCATGAATCTGCTCACAAAAAATATGAATATAAATTCTATGGATATTCTGTAGAATAATAGCAACAAGAAATAATTCTACGGAGAATCCGTAGAAATTATGCTCGCAAATATACGGATAATCCAAGGATATTTTTTATAAAAATCCATGGACAGTGTTGCACTCATCATATAAAATTCCAGTGGACATCCGTACGAAATCCATAGATATTTCCTCGGATTGAAACTATACGTACTACTACATATAATGCGGAAATTTTACGGACAAATTACGGACGGTGTTACTGGGGCATAGACAAGCTGCTAACAAACAAACTTTAAAATTAAATAATAATAACATTTTCGCAGTAAAAATGTTTCATTATCATCCTATTACGGTTATTGCATACGCATATATAGCGGCTGTATGAAGCTGCGTTACATAAATTTATGATTTGATAAATTGCAATAGTATTAAATTTTAACGATATACAATTTTTAGGTAATGGGATGAAAATATAGGATTTGTTTAGCTAATCGAAAAATTCAAGCAACACCGCTGCAAATATATATAAACAAAGAAAATTAAAAAAATAATATAATAATAAGACGCAGATAGATAACAATTATAATATATTTTGTTATAAATATAGTTAAATGTGGATAAAACATAATACTTTCAAGGACTAATATAAGTTCACACGCACACAGTTTTTACGTTAACATCATATCTCTCTGTGCGTGCAGTGACGTGAATCCATATATTTATAATATTTTAAACTATTATTCCATTATATACTACCTGTTCGAAATTTTCACTTACATTTATTTCTAAATAAATATTACCTTAATTGTAATTGTACTATAATGTACGAATACAAACAAGTACGTGTATATTTGATGCGTAAATAATTATTGTTAAATCATACACAATAACTATGGGCACATTTATACTTTTACTCCATATATATCATATTATAATCTTATATAATATATATATAATATATAGCTATATACCTTTGAATCTGTATAGTCTATAAATATCACAACGCAGACAAACAGTCGGTATTTTATAAATAAAAATAAAAATGAATGTACATCAAATTAAAATAATTTATATATAAATTGAATAGATTCTGAATTCTCATACTTAAATATTGTTACTTATAAATGTAATACTCGTATATATAAGACAATTTGCATATAAATGTCTAAACCATACCCTGTTTATTTTTGTGGAAAGATATACCTTATACAATACTAATCAATTCAATGAAATCAGATGCTAAGAGTTTGTTGTATATTACCATAAATATGGTGAATATATATATTAGGTTGTCAACTATCTCCCTTCCGCCTTTTTGCTCTTTATTCAATGCTTTATAAAAAGTGTTACAGTAATCGGATTTAGTTCAAATATGCGCCGTTTTGTTCGATAATCTGTTTCCATCTAGACTGCAACTTCATAATACCTCCCTCCTTATTTGCGAAGAACTCGGACAGCCACTTTTCACAAGCCTCTTTTGAGATCAACTTTACACCACCAAGGGCGTTCGCCATGGACAGGAACAGGTGGTAATCACTTGGCGCTATGTCCGGGCTATATGGTGGATGCGATAAAACCTCCCATCCGAGCTCCCGTAGCTTCTGACGAGTCATCAACGAAGTGTGTGGTCTGGCGTTGTCCTGGTGGAACACTACACCCTTCCTTTTGGCCAATTCTGGACGCTTCTGGTCGATCGCCTGCTTCAAGCGGTCCAGTTGTTCGCAGTAGATGGTAGAATTAAGCGTCTGGCCATATGGGAGCAGCTCATAGTGGATGATTCCCTTCCAATCCCACCAAACACACAGCAAAACATTCCTGGCCGTCAATCCCGGCTTGGCCACTGTTTGGGACGATTCACCGGCCTGCGACCACGACCGTTTTCGCTTGATATTGTCGTATGTGATCCATTTTTCGTCGCCAGTCACCATCCGCTTCAAGAATGGGTCGAGTTCGTTCCGTTTCAGCAGCATTTCGCAAATGGAAATTCGGTCCATTAGATTTTTCACTGTTAATTCATGTGGCACCCAAACATCAAGCTTTTTTTTGTATCCAGCCTTCTGCAGATGGTTTAAAATGGTTTGGTGACTAACTCCCATCTCCTGGGCGATGTCACGAGATGCCACATGCCGGTCTAACTCGATGTATTCCATGATTTGATCGGTATTTGTCGTCACAGGTCTTCCGCCGGCTGGCTTATCCATGGTGTCGTTTTCACCGGCTCTGAATCGTCGAAACCATTCCTCCGCGGTTCGAAGTGATAGAGTACCATCCCCCAAAACACCATTAATCTCACGGAACGTTTCTCTAGCGGATTTGCCTTTAACGAAGGAAAACTTTAAAATAGCGCGAATTTCGGCGTTAGTGAACTCCATGTTTACACGTCTATAACTGTTGAACGCAATATCCAAACTAATCATACATAGCGTCGTTTTGTTTGTTATGTCAAGAGCTTTCAAATTATGTACAGTGTTGCCAGATACGAGCTCTGTAGCGCTTTGTACATAGCCGCGAAATTAAAAAGACAAAAAGGCGGAAGGGAGATATTTGACAACCTTATATATCTATTGTATATGGTATCAAAACCACAGAGATCTATATATAAGATAAAAATGAAGATGAAGATGATGGGCTGTGTATAAATTATATATACCATTATTTTTTTTGGCCGTATTATAATTGTTGTTGTTGTTGTTGTTGTTGTTACTATTGTATTTTATTTTTTTTTATCTTTAAATCGTGTAAATAAAACTATTCATAATGTCAAATTATTGTTTGTTCACATGCAAACAAACAAATAATATTTATAGTCAAATTGCTACATATACACATAGTGATGTAAAATAGTATTCGTATATATACATTTTATATATACACTTCATTGAAAAAACGATGCCAGATAAATCTGTGTTATACATAATAATATCTTCAAAGATTGTGTTGACAATTTATAAGATCAGCTATATATAATGATTGATATCTATGCGAAGATTATTGGCAATTGCGAGAGTATTACATATGTTATGTTATTACGTTTCTTGTGAAATCGCTATATATATACATATGGTGCCTCATATAAATAAAAATTCTATACTTTCCTTTGTCTCACCCAATTTTTATAAAATGCTAAGTATATAATTTGTGTACTCTTATTTATTTGTATAATAATTTTGGAATTAAAGAAACATCTATATCGTTCGTTAATTGCAGACCAATTGGTGGATTGTGATACTATTTCCAAACTTTACTGCGTAATTCCCATTGACTGGTATAAATCACATATGTAACAGAACTTATGATAATGATGCGATGATATACCAAAGCAGCTAAATTAGATTATTAACAATTCACTAAATATCGAAATATCGATTATATTATTTTTCTATATAAGATAATTATAGCCACATAATGGTGTTTGCGCAGATAAATGGTTAATCTTTGATTAAGGGTCCAGTCATGTACCGCATCAAAAGTATTCGTTTATATTTTTAATCCATAAACGAACAAATGTTAACTCAACTGATAATTTTTATATATTTATGCATGTAATTTTTGCGAATTGAAGATCATATTCTTCTCGATCGATTAGCACATTAACGCTATGTAGTCAATGTTCCACTGAGCGTCATTTCCTCAATCAAATGACAACTTTCATACGCACATGATCATTGCTATAAATATGCTGTAATCAGAAAAATGTTCGGTAAATCTACTGAAACAATGTTTTAAATATGCGTCACTGAAAAGTTTAATATAATCTCGGAAATAATTACATTTAAAAATTAATTATGTGCAAATATACTATATATATTGTCTTGTTTATAATATCATTCCTTAAAAAATAATTAATAAATATGCTGGACGCTACTCAAAGATTAATAATGTCATGGCACATACACACCCATATAAAAATAATGGAATTAAGGAAACCGTTTATCTTTCGTTAATTGTTTATATATAATAACAATTGGTGAATTTTTATATATACTACAATGACGAGTAATCTACCAACTTGGTTGTTATGATGGCTTGGTAACAAATCCGCATAAGCTCCACTTGCAGTGACATCACTTTTGCAGTGAATTTACATTGTTTTCTGTTTGCAAGTATAATTTAGACAGGTCGAAAGTTGTAGTGTAATTTTATAATTTCATTGTATAATTGTGCATATAATGTAAGGAATGAAATGCGCCGGTTTCATTAAAGTAAATTTTACCATTTAATGATATATTTTGTATATACCCTAATAACACTATCCGTAGTTTGTCCGTAAAATTTCCGCATTATATGTAGTAGTCCGTAGTTTCAATCCGAGAAAATATCTATGGATTACTTAAGGATGTCCGGTGGAATTTTATATGATCAGTGCAACTGTGTCCATAGATTTTTATTAAAAATGTCCTTGGATTATCCGTATATTTTAGATGATAATTTCTAAGGATTCTTTTTTGTATAATTTCTCGTTGGTATTATTCCACAGAATATCCGTAGAATTTATATTCATATTTTTTGTGAGTAGATCCACGGATTTACGGACAAAATGTGGATACCTTCGTTTCAATAAAAGTGTAAAACGCATAAAAACCATTTCATTTCACGTATATGTTGATTTTTTCGTCATTATTATTTGGTATTTACTATACTTGAAAAATTTGTATATGAAATAAGATAGCTTTGTTTATATACCCAAATTACAGACGTTGTGAATGTGATTTGATAGTTTTACACAACAATTTTGTTTGAAATTTTAATGGTATTTAGGAGTTTGACTTCAATACTATCAATCAGCAAAAAACGCTCGTATACAAAGAATTTATATTGTACATTATTAAATATATACGAACGATTTTAAAATAAGTAAGAGAGAAGAGAGAGGTATAAATGTTAACTTCATCAGCAAATTTAGTTGTAATTAAAGAAAATCCTGTAACATCGATACCCGCATCAAGGAGACATATCGACAGACACAATTTCTACTTCATTGATAATGATTTAGTAAGTATGAATAACCCCTTTCACTTCCATTATACATTTTCATGAAAATTCATGGTGATTTTAATTTTTATTTTATTTTCTTGTATATTTGAATTTCGTAATTATAAATTTGAAGCGTTGCACTTCGCTATTCATTTTAATGGAAGCCAAGAAAGTCATCATGCATTGGGGTGCTTTTCATGTTCTTGCGTAGGTCGTCCTATATGGAATTACGTGGAAAAAATTCCTCAATATAGTAACTTCATATACAGCTAGATGGGTAGATGCACGGAACTGCAACTGTGATATTAAGATCATTAAAATTCGACATTGACGGTCGTTAGTTGCAGATAGGTAAGGTTTGAGAAGTGTGTTGAAGAAGGCTAAAACAGCACCTGGGTTTTAATCGTATGGGCAGTCGGTAAGTACAAAAGAGCTAGCGGGCTATATGCATGGAACTGCAACTGTGATATTAAGATCATTAAAATTCGGCATTGACGGTCGTTAGCTGCAGATAGGTAAGGTTTGAGAAGTGTGTTGAAGAAGGATAAAACAGCACATGGGTTTTAATCGCATGGCCAGTCGGTAAGTACAAACGATACCACATAAATGATCTCACATCATCCGCATATAGATTTTTATTTCATATAATTGCGTTGTCGGTTGCGGGTGTTTTAATGATGATTTTATAATATAATTTTTGTCAACATTTAAATAATATAGATCGTATAGTGTATTCGCGTCCATGTGTATATAGTAATCGATTTTGGTAAATATAATTAAATAATAAATTTGAAGATATAGCGTAATATATAAGGTTGTCAAATATCTCCCTTCCGCCTTTTTGTCTTTTTAATTTCGCGGCTATGTACAAAGCGCTACAGAGCTCGTATCTGGCAACACTGTACATAATTTGAAAGCTCTTGACATAACAAACAAAACGACGCTATGTATGATTAGTTTGGATATTGCGTTCAACAGTTATAGACGTGTAAACATGGAGTTCACTAACGCCGAAATTCGCGCTATTTTAAAGTTTTCCTTCGTTAAAGGCAAATCCGCTAGAGAAACGTTCCGTGAGATTAATGGTGTTTTGGGGGATGGTACTCTATCACTTCGAACCGCGGAGGAATGGTTTCGACGATTCAGAGCCGGTGAAAACGACACCATGGATAAGCCAGCCGGCGGAAGACCTGTGACGACAAATACCGATCAAATCATGGAATACATCGAGTTAGACCGGCATGTGGCATCTCGTGACATCGCCCAGGAGATGGGAGTTAGTCACCAAACCATTTTAAACCATCTGCAGAAGGCTGGATACAAAAAAAAGTTTGATGTTTGGGTGCCACATGAATTAACAGTGAAAAATCTAATGGACCGAATTTCCATTTGCGAAATGCTGCTGAAACGGAACGAACTCGACCCATTCTTGAAGCGGATGGTGACTGGCGACGAAAAATGGATCACATACGACAATATCAAGCGAAAACGGTCGTGGTCGCAGGCCGGTGAATCGTCCCAAACAGTGGCCAAGCCGGGATTGACGGCCAGGAAGGTTTTGCTGTGTGTTTGGTGGGATTGGAAGGGAATCATCCACTATGAGCTGCTCCCATATGGCCAGACGCTTAATTCTACCATCTACTGCGAACAACTGGACCGCTTGAAGCAGGCGATCGACCAGAAGCGTCCAGAATTGGCCAAAAGGAAGGGTGTAGTGTTCCACCAGGACAACGCCAGACCACACACTTCGTTGATGACTCGTCAGAAGCTACGGGAGCTCGGATGGGAGGTTTTATCGCATCCACCATATAGCCCGGACATAGCGCCAAGTGATTACCACCTGTTCCTGTCCATGGCGAACGCCCTTGGTGGTGTAAAGTTGATCTCAAAAGAGGCTTGTGAAAAGTGGCTGTCCGAGTTCTTCGCAAATAAGGAGGGGGGCTTCTACGAGGGAGGTATTATGAAGTTGCAGTCTAGATGGAAACAGATTATCGAACAAAACGGCGCATATTTGAACTAAATCCGATTACTGTAACACTTTTTATAAAGCATTGAATAAAGAGCAAAAAGGCGGAAGGGAGATAGTTGACAACCTAATATATAAAAATTTGCCATTATTAAAATAATTATATTTAAAGTATAGTAAAAAAAATCATTAAATTAAATAAACATCAATTATTAATATGTAGGTTGTTAATATTATAAGATTGCGTGTATTCCTTTCAATACTAAATATAATTTATTCATATTAGAAATGGTTTAATTTTACTTTATACCCAAATATTATTATTATTATTATTATAAGTTCAACAAAACAATGAATACGAGTATTTATATATTTTGCACTCTCTATACCACGCGAGATGACATTGATAATGTATATCATCCACTGCGAACAAATATCTCAAAACATATTATTATTATTATTATTATTATTATTATTATTTTTATTATAATCGAAATACAAATATTGAAGATGTTTCGTGTTAGGAGGCGCATTCAACTAAAAATACTTGTGTATTTATTTAAATATATTAAATAATAAATATTAATATTTATAATAGACAATAATAATAAGAAATTTATAGTAAAATCCATTTTTCATAAAATTATATAATTTCTTTCTACATACAAACAACAACACATTGATTGAGTGTAACAATTTCCTTATAAATAAATATATGCATTTTAAATATTTGTAACATTTATTTATGGTACACAATTTGTAACTCTATTACCTACATACAGATTAAAAATTTATAGAAATTGATGATATCATTCCTTTAGTTTTCGGTAAAAGGTTAATAAAATTATAAATATTGTACAATGGTATAAAAAATACAATAAATATATATAGAATTTAATTAGTTTAAAAATGATTTCGGATAAAGTTTAAATTAAATTTTATATATGATTTCCTTTTCAAAAAATTTGGTTCAGTTATAAGATCATTTGTGCTGAAATTATTATAAATATTAAATACAATTCAACGTAACACGTATTCAAAGTATAATATTATATAATGTAATATTTATAGTTAGGTCATGGACAAATATTTATAATATTATATTATTTATTTTTTTTTGTGCTTTTGTTTTGGTAATGAGTTGAAAGATTCATTTATTAATAGATGTTATTTAAGCAAAAAATATACATCATTTATTAATTAGACAAATACAATTCGTGCGCTGAATTTGGAGGAAAAAAAACAGCATGTATTGTATAAAATGTGAATGAACTAATCTTGACTATATTAAAATTATTTGTATTTAATTTATACAACGCCTTTACAATATACATCATCTTTTTTTTTTTTCTTCTAATATACTTAAAAACGCATGTGTCACCTCAGATGCTGTGTACATTTTTTATTTTTTATTTTAAAACTATAAATATACAAACATAATTTATTTCATTAATTGGGGGCTACACATATGAATGCAATAATAGAAGTAGGCTCAACTCCAAACATCGAAAACAAATAGCTTATGACGCAGACTTATGATCAGAACCAATTGGGAAAATATTGGGGTTGCGACGATACATGCCGTTTTTAGTCTCACACGTTGGTGTCTTCGATAGAATTTTATCTGCGACATCGTACAATTATATAGGATTGTTTTGTATCTGATTCTTTGGAGGAATCCCTCAATTTGGTCATTTTGAACCGATTCTATTTATTTTATTTACTAACAATTTGCAGTGTTTGTTGAAACATTCCAATTGTTTAATAATATTGATGCTATTGATTTAAACATTTATAAAACAATTAATATTGTGGAGGATTGTATAGTGATTTAGAATCTATTGTAATATATAATGATGCTGTAAAATTGGCGCCGGATAAACTAATTAAATATAATATTAACAAATGTATATAAATTAATGAACTTTAGCATATTTTAATGGTATATAATTCAATAATAGATCTTGGAGTATAACTTTGATAAAAAAAAACAGAGTATTACCGATCACGCATTGATTTTGTGGTAAACAACAGAGAAGCAACTCCTTCGATTTAGATTTTATAAAACGTTATTTGTGTAAAATGTCTGTTCCGTATAGTGATAAAACACTATTTATATTACTCTTGTGAGATCAATAACGAAATATGCTTGTCAGGTTTAGTCTGCTCATTGTGGCGTATAAATATTGCAAGAATTAAATAGTTTCAGAAAAGATTTCTTAAATTTGCCTTAAGAAACCATTCTTGGACTAATCCTATGCGGTTGCCTTTTTATGAAGATATACTGTTAGTCTGTTGGGTATACCTATACTCTTCAGAGACATATGGTACGGATTATCTGGGGTTATTGTTAGTAACAAACCTATATTAAATGGTTCAATTGATTGTATATCTGCAGGTTTACTTATGCTAAATTTAATATGATTGAAGATCAATTCAAGAAATTTGCGATCCATGATTAATGATATAAACAGAAATTTAGTGAGGTAAACATAATCAGAATTTTAAATTGTACCTCAGACAATAGAATTTAATAGTTTTTAACTAAATAAATAAATAAATAAATAAGATAAATGAATATCTAAGTGTTCTACGTTTATGTTATTACAATTTTGAGGGAAATATCTAATTTTCTCTGTGTAATGCACATTGAACATATTCTCTATAAACAAATTCCATAAGCACATAGGTTATCCTACTGTGGTTGAAGCTATCCAGTGAATTTCTTACCATTTGTTTTTAAACCAATGAATATTTCATTCATATTTTGACTTATGTTCATATTAGAGTATTTGTTTTCAAAGTGCTGTTTGCTGTTTCTTATGCTGTTCAGCAAAAGGGTTTTGCAGACATATGTCGCATGCTGTTGATCAATTGTTTGCTATATGATTGTCAGCTATTTTGTTTCAAATAATATAAGCATCATCATCATCAGACACCCACCCATACGTGCAATGTATATTGTTATAAACAAATTTTTGTGCCAAATTCATTTAACCTTACCGCACACATAACCATAGATCATTCTGGAAAGACGATCTTATTAACATATTCTATGTTTATTTATATGCGTGTATTTGCAGTATAATTATGTGATCAGAAATGTTCATAATCAAAGGACAAATGCTGCATTAACTGTTCCTATTTACACTATAGTAAAAAGAATATAGGTTTAAATTAGAATTTTCCATTACAGGATAACAAAGTGTGTTAAAAATATTTTATGTCCTTTATTACTATAATAATTTATGGTATTTTTTTTCCACATTTCAAAGTTATGGAAATTTCCCAGGACCAGGAAGACGTAGTACCATTAGAAAAAATTCCAGAAATGAAAAAAAATTACGTTTAATAATTACTATAACTAAAATTCG
The DNA here is from genome assembly GCA_910594885.2 of Bibio marci. Taxonomy (NCBI): domain Eukaryota; kingdom Metazoa; phylum Arthropoda; class Insecta; order Diptera; family Bibionidae; genus Bibio; species Bibio marci. Next base: position 36,203,847 of record OU343118.1, on the reverse strand, counting down.
TCATATAGAATCTATCTTAATCTGCGATATAAAACTATTAATATTATTGATAAATGAAATTAACTTTCGTTTGATATGGGGCAACGTATGTTTCTGTACAAAAATAATACCATATTATACAATGTAATCAATCGTGTGAAATAAAATGTTCATATGCACTAAACAAACACTTAAAACTTATGTATTTAATTGAACATCATAACCATAAAACACCTCTCAATATTATATAAGATACATATGCATAAATTTTAGTTCAACTATACTTAACTTTTAAATAACATTATAAACCTATAAAAACCTAACTCAATCTTTCAATATATTTGTTAATATATATAACAATTAGAAATGTAAATTTACCAATATATCACATAAAAATATATATATTATAATTATTTCAACTCATCTCAAAACAATATATATAAAATGTATAAAGTATACAATGCAGAAAAATAAAACTGCAAAACTAATAAAATTGTTCATTTTCGCAGGTGAGATTATATATTATTATATATGTTAAATTTTGTAACATAATTGATCTCAGGACTTAATTACTTAAGTCATATATCACCATTAACTCTGCAAATTTTATTATAATATTAATATTATAACATATATAATAAATGTCGTAATATTATGGTATTGTAAAAACATATAATAATAACATATAATACAAATACAACAAATGCATGAATATTATTATTATTATTATTATTATTGTTATTATTATTATTATTATTATTGTTATTTTATTATGTTATTAAGAGAGCATTGCGCGAATTTTTCGTTTCTTTTAATTTTACATGTATTTTATATATGAGATTATAAGATGCGTCGTGATCTCATAAAATGTATACGTATAATTTTGTATAGATTTATAAATGAAAAATTATTGGTAAATTATGTGTATTTATTTTATTTTATAAAGTAGGCGATTTAAATATAGTATAATATTGCAATTAATGAAATTATAAATATAATACAATAAAAATCATGCATTTTTTACAATAAAATATAATAATGATTATGATGGCGAAGGGAATGTGGAATTTGAGCAACTCTTTGTTAAAATATATTTAAAAAATATATGTTCCTCATAATCTATTAGCTGTGCTAATTTTTTTAATACAAAAGATCCAATGGGTCCTTTTGTACGTAGTGCCAATCTCTTAAATGAATACATATTAGCAAAGAATTTATCGGTGAATTTATAAATAGTTTTAATTTCATAATTGAATTCACTAGCGAATTCATCATGAATTCATCATGAATGCATATAGCAAAGAATTTATCGGTGAATTTATAAATAGTTTTAATTTGATAAGTGAATTCACTAGCGAATTCATCAACTATAGTTCAACTAAGAAGTTCACTGATGAATTGAATTACGCACCCAGAAACTCTCAACATGATATGGTTTATTTCTGATGATAAAAATTTCGATCAAGACCATAAAATTAATCGGAGAAATGATAGATGGTTATATGTTCAGAACCCACAGAGGTTATGCACACAAAATTTCCAGCTATACTGTTATGGTTTTAAGAGTTGTGAGCAACGAAGCTCATCATTTTATGCTACCTCACGTGAAACTCTGGATTGATAGTGTATGATGTGAGTAGTCATAAATAGTAGTCAATTCTGAACAAATAAAGAGTTCATCCATTCCGAACCCAAAAAAAACTCGCCCAATCCGATTCCATAAAAAAATACACTAGTTCTGTACACATGAAAAACCCATCCAATCCGAACCCATAAACAACTAGTCTGGAGAAGAAGTACTTATACCATCAATGACATCTTTGTACAAAAGTAATCTAAAAAGTATTGCAAAAATGGAGTAGTGCTGACAAGAAGTAATAGACAATCATCGTTATTAAACTACATACCGGTCCCACTGCGAATATACGAATTGCAATTTCCTTAATTACTCATCATTTATGTTTTATTTGCGTTAATCCATTATTAATGAGTAACATGCGGTTTTATTAGGAATCTTCCAATACAATTACTATAAACGCTTGGAATTCGTAACACATTATCTTAATAATTTTAGTAATGGGTCACAGGTTAACTGTATTTAGGTACTTTATTAAAGCTTTTGACAAATTATCGAGCACCTATTGCTGTCAACTAAATTGTTAAAAATTGATTTAAATCCGAAATTTGTTTCTTCAATTGAATCATATATACGAATCTACTCGTCGCTTACGAGTATTTGTTAAACAATTGCTTATCTGAAGAATTTCTTGCAACGTGTGGGTATTTCTTCTGGTTTAGTTATTTTTGTCTAAATGAAATTGTAAATAACATTTTGGATGCATAATTGTTACAGGATGATCACACTGCGTTACAAAATTGATGTATATGTGAATAAATTATTTATTTAAATATAAATATTGGCAAATATAAAATATAATTAATATTACCAGAACAAACGAATCAAATTTCCTTATTCATATACCATTTTTATGATTAAGCTTTGAATAAATGTGAACGAGACGACATCTTCACAGTGTGCATGTTGATAAAAAATGTAATTTTAAGATTCATATTAACCGCATAGACAATATAATAAATACGCAGCTAACTCAGTAATGGATTCGTGAGGGTCATGCATTTTTTGATCCCCATATTATTTATTCTATAGAATATGTGTAATCCAAATTTGGGCATCACATTTTGTAGTACTTCAGTCTGTACTCAGAGAAGCGATTCTTTAGAGTTTGTGCTAAGAAATCTTAATTGGTCCAATCAATTCATTCATTTACGTAATATGTTGATTGCCTTCCAATATTTTATACAGCTACATTGTTTTTAAATATATTAATATAATAAGAATTTACAATATAGCAGGAATTTATATTCGTCATTATCATGTAAACTAATTATGGACGTTTTACAAGAGAGAATTTTATTAAATAATAATATTATTGACAAAGTGTCTATAAAAGAAATTTTAATAATATATATTTTGCGACTATATTTTGATGTTATACGATAAGTACACATAGGAACTTTAAATATGAATAACTGAAAGCTGACTGGCACGACTCAATTTGTAAGTGTTGTTCAACGGTCTCAAACGGTGCTCATAACAATTTGTTATATTTGTGTTTCATTCAAATTTAAAATTCTAACACGCCAGAAAGAACACCCTATACATAAAATTATATTACTATATTTATTCAAATATTATTCAATTAAAATGACTTTTGTTTTGTAAAATATGTGTAATTATATTATTTATATGAATAATGTTGTGAGTGTACTTTTATTTATATATTGTATATTTCATACATTTGTTTATGTTACTTAAGTATTAAAATTGTATATAAAAGTGTAATTCTGTAACATTACAAAAATTATGCTATATACAAATATAAAATATAATTATAATATTACATATATTAGAAGAAAAATAACTGACAACATTATTTATTGTAAAATGAAAATGAGTATAATGTGTAAAATTTACAAGTATATTACGATTATATAACGTATAAACAAATTTTAAGAGTTAATTAAATTTTATTCACCTCTTATGGTAAAAATAAAGACTTTCATATAAGCTAAAACAGATAATAATAAATTATATTCTAATGTTATTTATATAATATTACATATATTACTTAAATAATAATAATAATATGTAGGACATGTACATCTAGTACAAATAATAATAATAATAATAATAATAATAATATCAAATAATCATTGTGTAAATTTTATAATATTCGCATGATGATACGCTTTTAATTAATTAATTACCATCATATATAAAAAAGATAAAACGCATATAATTTGTTTTAATCAGATTAGATAAATATGTAATAGAAAAAGAATATATTATATTATAATAATAATTGTGGTATATTCATATATTAAAAACTGTTACAGAATAAATAATATTATATTTATCATAATTAAAATTATCATATTATGCATTTACTCTTCCATTTGTGTTTTGCGAATGGAAATATATGTGTCCGTCTTATGCATTTTGACATATACCTATAATTAATTATTATGAATATTAATAAACGCAGCTAGTTTCTATTTAAAACTATATATTTACAGGTTGATACATAGTTGAATAGTGTGTTATTAAGATCCTTAAAATTAATTCGGGATTAGAAGAGGTTAGCGCACAGTAGACACAGGTCTGGTTGGAGAAACGTGGTGGAGAAGGCTAAAACCGCACCTGAGTTTTAATGCCATGGAGTAAGTAAATATAGTTGAATATATTTTAACGGATTTCTTAAAAATATAATGTTTATTTACACCAGTCTTTTATAAAAATTTCAATTTATTCAAAATACTAACGATATTTCCTCTAATGGACTTTGAAAAAAAAACCCTCATCTTTTGATGTCAATATAAATTTATCGAATCATTTTTCGATATCGTCAAAAGAATACAATTATCACAAAAATAAAGTCTACCGAAATAAATGTTATTCGGATGGAATCAGGTCTGATGAATCCAATGGGTGGTGTAACACATTACAACAATATAATAATGCTTCTAATATTCGTTTAGTGGCTGTTGCAACATGTGTGATCGAGAATTTTTGAACAATCGTTTTTCTTGCAATTATCTCAATGATTACATGCAGTTTTGTTTATTTAATTACAGCTGCCATAATAAACATCAAACTTATTTGTGATATTCAAATTAACATGTGTCTCTTTGGATGGATATTCAACAATTATTATTATATAGAGATGATTTTCTACAACAGTTTTCCTTATAATTGAAATACAAAAAGTAACGCCACAGCAAATATTGCTGTTTCAAATAAAAATATTATAGATATTTTTATACAAGCGGAAAAAAACTTGATGTTTATATTTTTATCATATGACACATATTCAATTTTATTGCAAACTTTTATAATTTAAAATATATTGAATTAATTAACTAAAATAATTTCTTCAGTTGAGTTCAATTTAATGCCTGTTTTATTTTATCACATCATAGTGAATATTTACACATTCATCACATATTAATTAATTAATTAATTTCTATAATACACAACATATTTTAAATTAATTTTTTAAGCTCATCAAATTTAATTAATACATTTTTTATCTTAAATTTGGAATATATTATTAATATTTTACAATATATTTATTGTGTGCCACAGTTGCTGCAGTTTTGGTGTTATAAAATATGAATATGATTAGGTATTATCTAATGTCGCTCAAAAGATATATTCAATAAACTAATTGAAAAACTATTCTCGGTAATTCTTTAACTTTAATGATTTGTGTCGTAGTAAAAATTTATAGTTAATTTACAAAAATATTAAAATAAATAAATATAAAAAATACGCCCACGCTACTGACTTTTTAAATGTTTTGCTTTTCATATTACTATAGTAAAAAAACGTAAAATGTTTGTATTTGTTTATTGTTTATGTTCGTTACGTGTATGTGAATTTTTTTGTATTTTTTTATCTCTAGACATTAAAGCTAAAGACATATGTCACTGTCGTCATCAAAGAAATTTTAATATACAATACAACTATATCCACATATGTGTAACTATACATATGTATAGTAATGTCATATTATCAGTCGTATGGTCGTTGCCCACAACATTGGTTTATTTAATTTAGTATAAGTAAATGTGTTTACACATATAGAAAATAAATAAAATTATCAGCTGACGTTTCATTACAAATAATTAAAATAAATTAAATAAAAAATAAAGTGCAGTAAAAATATTGTTGGTTAAATAATTTATTGTGTGTGTATTGTGTGTAATATAATATTATTTTGAAATGCGTATTGCAATAATTGGAGCCGGAATGGCTGGACTTTGTTCCGCCTATCATAGCATTGATTATGGTTTTGATGTAACAGTGTATGAACAAACTAAAGAAATTGGTGGGACATGGGTGCTATCAGATAAAATTGGAACAGATGAATACGGTTTAGATATTCACAGTAGCATGTATGAAGGATTACGGTAAGTGTGTGTGGTGGTTTCATTAATATATTCTCTGTCTACCAGTTTTAATTGTAATTGTATATAACACGTATTATGTTGTACCAGAGTTCATGTATTAATAAATCATTTTACACATATAGTACAAATTTACCAAAAGAAATGATGGGTTATCCAAATTTTCCATTTCCCGAACAAGAAAAATCATATTTACCATCAAAAGATGTATTAAATTATTTACAATCGTATGCGAATAAATTTGATATTAACAAATTAATAAAATTTCAACATTATGTAATAAGAGTCGCACCGAAAGGAGAAAGTCAATGGGAGGTATGTGTGTGCATATAAATTATAATAATAAATTTTTAATATTGTATCCGAAACTGGTTAAAAAATAAATCATATGTAAAATATAAATTTACTTTACCATGTTAATGTATTTATTATTACAAGATAATTGTCAAAGATTTGCGACACGATAAAGTATTAACAGAAATTTTCGATGCTTTATTATTATGTAATGGTCATTTCAATATACCTAGATATCCGAAATTTGAAGGTATGAATATATTCAATGGGCATCAATTGCACAGTCATGATTATCGAAATACGGATTTATTTAAAGGTATATCCATATAAATTTTATTAATTTTTTAATTTACGTCCAACAAATCCCGGATAAATATATAACAATACCATAATTATAGACGATTTCAGAAATTTCATTCCAACAACGTCGTTACACTTTTTATATTTTATATATATTTAGATGAAAATGTACTAGTAATTGGTTCTGGACCAAGTGGTCGTGATTTAGCTACTGACATATCTAAGGTTGCAAAAAAATTAACATTAAGTCTTCATATGCAGCATGATGCTAAATTTCTACCTAAAATTAATAAAAAACCAGATGTAAAATGTTTAACTGAAAATGGTGCAGAATTTGTTGATGGTACCACAGAAAATTATAGCATCATCCTTTATTGTACAGGTGAATTTCTCTCATCATATATTTGTTTATAACATTAAATATTTATAATCAAATTTCAATTTATTTATAGGCTATAAATATTCATTTCCATTTTTAAGTTTAGACAGTGGTATTACTGTTGATGATAATTATGTTCATCCATTATATAAACATTGTATTAATATAAATGGACCGACATTGGGGATTATTGGAATACCTGTTTTAGTTTGTTGTGCACAATTATTTGATTTACAAGCTCGATTTTGTTTAACATTTTTTAGTGGTAGAAAAGTGTTACCATCGCGTGACAAAATGTTAGCAGATACAATGAGTGAAATGAAAATGCGATGGGAAAAACCGAATGGTAAAAAATCAAAATCTCATGTAATGGGAGAATATCAGGTGAATGTTAAGAATAATTAATAATGATTTTTAAGTTCGCATAATCGATTTTAACATACATTTTTTTTTTAGCATACATATTATAATGATTTAGCATCACTTGCCGGAGTTGAAAGAATAAAACCAGTTATGATAAATTTAGAATTGGAAGGCGGCCGACGTAATAAATTGGATTTTGATAATTTTCGTAATGATATTTATAGAATTATTGATGATAATACATTTATTCGAATAAATTAAAATTAATATATGAATAAATAATAATAATTGCTCATTTTATTAGTTATCCTAGTAACAATTTGTGCGTACAATGAATATCCATTGATTTTCCACGTAATGTAATAGTATTTTATTTAGATCAATTGAAATCTTTAGATTTGGCAGGAGAGTATGTCCAACATATATCCGAGGTATTGTATTCATAATTTATTTCACCAATTATCCAAGACAGTGGTCCAAATTTCGTATATATCGTTTATCTATAGATATAATCCTCTCTCTTTTTAATTTATTTCCATAATTTTTAAAACAAACAGCAACTCAAATCTATATATTTCCTATAGGAATTTTGTAAGACTTTTCATGGATTTTATCGGCGGTCTTTTTTTCTTGTTTAAATGTAAGCGTGTTATCTGCCAATTTTCTACAAAATTGTACTATTAATTTATTAATTTAATCTTACAATTAAACTATTTGTTACATGAGAAAATATAAATATCATGCTTTTTATTTATTTATTACGTATTTATTACATTAAATTCGTACTAGTTACGACCTGATCTGCTCACAAAAAATATGAATATAAATTCTATGGATATTCTGTGGAATAATAGCAACAAGAAATGATTCTAAGGAGAATCCGTAGAAATTATCCTCGGAAATATGCGGATATTCCAAGGACATTTTTTATAAAAATCTATGGACAGGGTTACACTTATCATATAAAATTCTAGCGGACATCCGTAAGAAATTCATAGATATTTCCTAGAATTGAAACTACATATGGTATAATAATAAAATTGCTATCTTATAATACATAAAAACGTGTAATACTTTATAAATTTTTAACACAATACTTTTTTGTTAAATTTTGTCAATTTCACGTAGAAAGATATTTAAATTGCGCACGTAAGGCTTTCGTACCACCTGCTGGGTAACGAAAATAATAATAAAATATTTGTAATAAATACATTTTAGATTCAAAATAGTCGTAGGAACATGTTATGTTTTGTTTATTAGAAACACGATCATATTATTTATATAGGATTTTGGTCACTTGCTCATGTAAAAATATTTGTTGACCTATTTCTCATTATTTAAAAGTTATACGCACCTAAGTGCTTTTGTTATCAATTTATTATACTACAATATATTTATATTTGCGACGCCACTGCTATAATAATATAAGGTTGTCAAATATCTCCCTTCCGCCTTTTTGTCTTTTTAATTTCGCGGCTATGTACAAAGCGCTACAGAGCTCGTATCTGGCAACACTGTACATAATTTGAAAGCTCTTGACATAACAAACAAAACGACGCTATGTATGATTAGTTTGGATATTGCGTTCAACAGTTATAGACGTGTAAACATGGAGTTCACTAACGCCGAAATTCGCGCTATTTTAAAGTTTTCCTTCGTTAAAGGCAAATCCGCTAGAGAAACGTTCCGTGAGATTAATGGTGTTTTGTGGGATGGTACTCTATCACTTCGAACCGCGGAGGAATGGTTTCGACGATTCAGAGCCGGTGAAAACGACACCATGGATAAGCCAGCCGGCGGAAGACCTGTGACGACAAATACCGATCAAATCATGGAATACATCGAGTTAGACCGGCATGTGGCATCTCGTGACATCGCCCAGGAGATGGGAGTTAGTCACCAAACCATTTTAAACCATCTGCAGAAGGCTGGATACAAAAAAAAGCTTGATGTTTGGGTGCCACATGAATTAACAGTGAAAAATCTAATGGACCGAATTTCCATTTGCGAAATGCTGCTGAAACGGAACGAACTCGACCCATTCTTGAAGCGGATGGTGACTGGCGACGAAAAATGGATCACATACGACAATATCAAGCGAAAACGGTCGTGGTCGCAGGCCGGTGAATCGTCCCAAACAGTGGCCAAGCCGGGATTGACGGCCAGGAAGGTTTTGCTGTGTGTTTGGTAGGATTGGAAGGGAATCATCCACTATGAGCTGCTCCCATATGGCCAGACGCTTAATTCTACCATCTACTGCGAACAACTGGACCGCTTGAAGCAGGCGATCGACCAGAAGCGTCCAGAACTGGCCAAAAGGAAGGGTGTAGTGTTCCACCAGGACAACGCCAGACCACACACTTCGTTGATGACTCGTCAGAAGCTACGGGAGCTCGGATGGGAGGTTTTATCGCATCCACCATATAGCCCGGACATAGCGCCAAGTGATTACCACCTGTTCCTGTCCATGGCGAACGCCCTTGGTGGTGTAAAGTTGATCTCAAAAGAGGCTTGTGAAAAGTGGCTGTCCGAGTTCTTCGCAAATAAGGAGGGGGGCTTCTACGAGGGAGGTATTATGAAGTTGCAGTCTAGATGGAAACAGATTATCGAACAAAACGGCGCATATTTGAACTAAATCCGATTACTGTAACACTTTTTATAAAGCATTGAATAAAGAGCAAAAAGGCGGAAGGGAGATAGTTGACAACCTAATATTATGAATATAATGAAATATTCATTTATATTAAATGAATTAGTACATATTTGTTTTTATGCGATAAAGCGATAAAAATAAGTATAGGATATTTCATATTAATTTTTTGTAACTGCAATCATATCGCTGTATAACGTTAATTATTGTAGTACAAATATACAATATAATAATAATTGTGTTATAAATAAATAGTTGTTCAGACAACTGCAATTATTTAAATAATTATAAAGCAAATATTTAAATATATATAGAAGAAAAGTGTCGTGGAATAAAATTTTTTAAATTTATTGCGTATTACCGTATAAGTGTATATTGTGAAATGCGTATTGCAATAATTGGAGCCGGAATGGCTGGACTTTGTTCCGCCTATCATAGCATTGATTATGGTTTTGATGTAACAGTGTATGAACAAACTAAAGAAATTGGTGGAACATGGGTATTATCAGATAAAATTGGAAAAGATGAGTATGGTTTAGATATTCACAGTAGCATGTACGAAGAATTACAGTAAGTATTTTTCTTCTATATAATATTGTTTAGTTTCAAATTTATGTAGATAACATTTTTATATATTATTAAGCACAAATTCGCCTAAAGAAAATATGGGCTATCCAAATTTACCATATGATGAACAAGAAAAATCATATTTACCATCAAAAGATGTATTAAATTATTTACAATCGTATGCGAACAAATTTGATATTAACAAATTAATAAAATTCCAACATTATGTAATAAGAGTTGCACCGAAAGGAGAAAGTCAATGGGAGGTATGTTGTGGGCACATAAAACTATATACAAATATAAATAATTAATTAAATTAAATTAATAAATCGAGCATATCGTAATTGGTAATGTTAACCTATGCTATAGATATTCAAATCAGTTCACCATTAGTGGTTAAAACCATATATTTTGTACTGAAATTTTGCATACACCACTATCAACTCCAATTTATTTGGACTTATAATATTGTGATGTGATTTGAATAACTATATAGTAAAGATTAATATTAATAACGACGCTAAAGCCCGATTAATTAATTAATTTAATGCAATCTATATAATAACGTCGATTAAAAATATTTAAAATTATTAAATAAATAAATTAAATTTATTTTTACAAGATAATTGTCAGAGATTTGCCAAACGATAAAGTATTAACAGAAATTTTTGATGCTGTATTAATATGTAATGGACATGCTCATCATCCTATATATCCAAAAATTGAAGGAATGAATATGTTTAGTGGAAAGCAAATGCACAGTCATGATTTTAGAAATACAAATATATTCAAAGGTTTGTTTATATAATTCAATTTAAGATTTATATACTACAAAAATTATATATAAATATGGAAATACCATAAACGATACGTAATAATTTAATTAATTTAATAATTAAAAATTTTAAAAAAATATACAATAAATATCTTCGGACTTATAGAAATATTCTTTTTAATGACATGTTATTTATTATACGTATTTCCATACAATATTTCAATATAGATGAACAAGTATTGGTAATTGGTGCTGGTGGCAGTGGTATTGATATAGCTACTGACATATCTAAGGTAGCAAAACAAATAACTTTAAGTCATCACATTGATGACGATATGTTTACTAAATTTAATGGAAATTCACGAGATTTCTTACCGCTCATTAAAAAAAAACCAGATGTTAAACGATTAACTGAAAATGGTGCTGAATTTGTTGATGGTACCACAGAAATTTATTCAATAATAGTTTATTGTACAGGTACTTTTAAATCTTATTGCATATTTCTTTAATTTATATTAAATTAATCGAATTTATTTTACACGCGAGCAGGCTATAAATATTCATTTCCATTTTTAAGTTTAGACAGTGGCATTACTGTTGATGATAATTATGTTCATCCATTATATAAACATTGTATTAATATAAATGGATCGACATTGGGATTCATTGGAATACCTGTATTTGTATGTTATGCACAATTATTTGATTTACAAGCTCGATTTTGTTTAACATTTTTTAGTGGTAGAAAAGAGTTACCATCGCGCGACGAAATGCTAAAAGATACAATGAGTGAAATGAAAATACGTTGGGAAAATGGTAAAAAATCTAAATCACATGTCATGGGACCGGATCAGGTATATCTACATTAATATTAATATTAATTATTATTCAATGGAATTTATATGAGAGTTCTTTTAATTTAATTATTTTACAGCAAAATTATTATGATTCGTTAGCATCAATTGCGGAAATCGAAAAAATAAAACCAGTTATGGTAAAATTAGAATTTGAATCTATTCGACGATTAATAACCGATTTTGATAATTTTCGTAATGATATTTATAAAATTATAGACGATAATACATTTATTCGAATAAATTAAATAATAACTTAAATTTTAATTGTTATTATAAATACTATGTTGTTTTTGTTATATAAGTTAATAGTATATTTAATATATGTAAAAAAATGTTATCAGTATAAATTATAGGCCATTGCCATTAAATAATCACATTTTAATACAATTTTTTACTATTTAGAATATAATAAACTAAAATAAATAGACATGATACTAAAACAAGGTTGCAAATTGTAAGCAGTATACAATGGAATATATATGGTTTCAGTAAAGTGTTTGCGAGTTTCTTATTGAATATGCGTTCATCCAAATTGAGTCCTAATCCATAAGATGAAACATTTTGAATATTCTTTAACGCAAAATTATTGTATCACACTAAATATCATTAATCCCGATTGTATATATAAGATCTGAACTTCCGCCCTAGATTAATAGAAAGATTTGGACGCAGATTGGCTCTAATAATAAGGTGTTCCATTTGTAAACAAATTTTAAAGTAACTGAGAATCATAGTAAATATATGTTATCTGTAATTGTAATTCTTCATTCAATGGATTATGACCAGACTGATTTTTGTCATTTATACACATCAAAATCAAAGAAATGAATTGTTTTATCAATTTGAAATATTTTGTACAAACTGTGTGAGGGCGAAAAATAATTACCATTCAATATAGTAATTTATTAAGCTTAATTTGTAATTTTATATAGTCTTCTCTAAGATTATTTTCTTTCATATTTAAGATACTAAAATTACATGATAAAATATAATACAAAATTCGCTACATAATTCTGATTAGATTTCATTGACTATTTTATTATTTAACAAACATTATCAATGTCAAGATAAAAATGATTGCTATATATGAATACGTAACATACAATACAAACATATTAATTTAACATTTTAATTCACGTTGTGAACATAATAGGTTGGTGTAAAAATAATAATTATATGCAAATACAAATGAATCCGAAGAAATTAAACGAAATGGGCTACAAAACTAACACATTTTCAATACTTTCTTTACAGAACTTATTCTGCATAGGAAAATTATTGAACAACCAAAACAACATCTAAAAACACCTTCAAATAATTCAAATAATTAAGCAACGAGTTTTTAATATGAGGTTGCAATTTCCATTAAGAAATTATTTTCTAAGCTGAAATATTTTACTTTAAATTATATAATGATTAATCATAACACGTAATTATTTTCGAAAGAACCTGTAACATACTATAAAGTTCAAACAAAACTGACAAAATATTGTGTTATTGTTTTATGTAAAATCCGCTTTTTAAATTGTTATTATGTTTTTACTTATATCACTAAAAAAAAAAAAAAATATATAACACTTTTTATGGTCTTGGTAAAAAAAGATAAGTCGATTTTTTATTTTTGTGTGTAAATTTTTGGTTTCGAATAATATTTAGTTAATCATAATGTTATAAGTGTTGTGTGGAGCAATAATTAATTAAAATTAACTGCATAAATTGTGAAATGCGTATTGCAATAATTGGAGCCGGAATGGCTGGACTTTGTTCCGCCTATCAATGTATTGAATATGGTTTTGATGTAACAGTGTATGAACAAACTAAAGAAATTGGTGGAACATGGGTATTAACAGATATAGTTGGAAAAGATGAATACGGTTTAAATATTCATAGTAGCATGTACGAAGGATTATGGTAAGTATTTTTCTTCTCATATTGTTGGATTCAAATTTGTATACAGATAACATTTATTTTTTTGTTTTCTATTTAAGCACAAATACACCAAAAGAAAATATGGGATATCCAAATTTACCATATGATGAACAAGAAAAATCATATTTACCATCAAAAGATGTATTAAATTATTTACAAATTTATGCTAAAAAATTTAATATTAACAAATTGATAAAATTCCAACATTATGTAATACGAGTTGCACCGAATGGTGAAAGTCAATGGGAAGTAAGTAAATGCAAATATTGCATAATAAATTAATTATACATTGTATTTATTAATATTTGAAGATTATTGTGAAAGATTTGCCTAACGATAAGGTATTAACAGAAATATTTGATGCTGTATTTATATGTAATGGACATTGTAATGAACCGATATTACCGAAACTTGATGGGATGAATCGTTTTATTGGTAAACAAATGCACAGTCACGATTATCGTAATTCTGATTTATTTAAAGGTAGGAAATTTAATAATTACTAATGTTTGAATAACGTCCAACAGCAACATATTTTCAAAATCGATCGTTTTTTTTTATTCCATATATAAATGGTAGTTCAATATAGCGAATAATTTTCAGAATAAACAATCGTAATCGCAATCTACGCATTGAACAACATGCGTTCTAACCACTTAGACCATATACATAACTTTTACAATAGTATATCAGAGAAAAAACTTAATTTATTATAACTTTTACTTTTATTTTATTCGTGAAGTTTCCAAATTTTATGGAATTTTCTTGAAGTGACAATCTCTGAAATCGAATAAGTTTGACCGGTCGAAAACATACACCATAAACTTATTTATGCTTTTATCGATTTTGATGATTTTCAAATTATAAATTGAACATTAATAATCAAATTATTATTAGTTATTTCTGAGTCAAACGAAATATATCTCAATGAATAATAATAAATAATTATGACATGTAATGTTAAGAAAATGGTTATATATTTACATTTACTCATTTCCAAATCAATATATTCAGATGAAAAAGTATTAATAATCGGTGGTGGACCAAGTGGTTTCGATTTATCTTTAGAAATACATAAAGTTGCCGAACAAGTTACATTAAGTCATCATGTTGAAATGAATTCTGATTTCTTACGAAATATTAAAAAAAAACCAGATGTAAAATGTTTAACTGAAAATGGAGCAGTATTTGTTGATGGTACCACACAAAATTATAGCATCATCCTTTATTGTACAGGTGAATTTCTCTCATGATATATTTGTTTTTAACATTAAATATTTATAATCAAATTTCAATTTATTTATAGGCTATAAATATTCATTTCCATTTTTAAGTTTAGATAGTGGCATTACTGTTGATGATAATTATGTGCATCCATTATATAAACATTGTATTAATATAAATGGACCGACATTGGCTATTATTGGTATACCTGTTTTTGCATGTTATGCACAATTATTTGATTTACAAGCTCGATTTTGTTTAACATTTTTAAGTGGTAGAAAAGTGTTACCATCGCGTGACAAAATGTTAGCAGATACAATGAGTGAAATGAAAATGCGATGGGAAAAAACGAATGGTAGAAAATCAAAATCTCATGTAATGGGAGAGTATCAGGTAAGATATATATAAACAGATAACGTGATTAATATAAATTCAAAAGCGATAATTTATTTAGTATATTTCAATTGTTCATTTGTATAGCAAAATTATTATGATAGTTTATCTTCACTTGCCGGAATTGAAAACATAAAACCAGTTTCAACAAATTTAGAATTGGCAGCGATTCAACGATTATTTACTGATTTTGATAATTTTCGTAATGATAAATATAAAATTATTGATGATTATAACTTTATTCGAGTTCCGTAAAATTAATGAACTCTATATTTTTCACATGTAATACTTTTTACGTTTACGTTATTTATTTATATTTTATTACTTTTGTTGATAAATATAAAATAAGAGAAAATTCATGAATTTATGATTATTGTGTTATTTCCAATTAATATATCATCTATTCCTAAATTAAATAAATTTCAAATAGAAATAATTTTTATTCCAAAATAATTTATTCCGTGTCAGTTATATTTTTTTATAGCCAATCGAATATCAACATTTTATAATAATAATTTAATTAAAAGACTGCTATTGAAATAATTAGTTTAATCTAACCTAATATAATAATAAAACAAACTTAAGTATACAAGGTTTAATAATTTTTGTGAATTTGTTTTCCTTTGATAAGACCAGACATTATTTTATTATCTTTAAATACTGTGTGTATTGTTTGTGTCTATTGTATCATAATTAAAATATTAGCTATAATTAATGCACATTAACAAGTCTGTTATGTCATCCGGGTCGATTCTATACTATATATTTGTTTATGTTCTACGTATTATGCTGATTATTGAATGTATACAAATACTGATATTCCACATGGTTGATAGAATATAAAATTAAATTTGTTAATTTTCATTCTAATTTTAATCATATATATTTTATTTAACGCCTGCTTCTATTCCAAATTCAAAGAATAAACAATATATTTTGCGGATAACTCGAAAATCAAGATTTCTATAGCGTCTATAGTAATATTTTTTTTTTTTTTTTTGCGTGGGTAGGTAAAAATCTCAATAGACACCACGAGGAACGCGCGCGTTATCCTGGTGGTAGTGTGGAACTCTAATCCACTAAAAAACCTCCCAAGAGCATGAACATCCATATTTGAATGTCAATACTACTACCTATTACAATCTAGTCTAAATACTAATAAGCAATTTTATTTTGTTGATTTGTTTAGGATACTAAAAGTTTATCCAGCGATTCATTTTAGTTTTGTTCGATTATAGTATTATGCCAATTCAAACGGTTTTATCCTTTTGAGTCGTCTTGTTATATTTGAGTTGTCTATTAGCCTGTAAGCCTCAATATTCACATGTGCCCGTAGTCTTCTTTCGTGACCCTGTGCCATGTTTTTAATTTCGTCCACCACATTATCTATTTCTAGATCCGTATGTAGGTTTTTGTTGTTAATGTACCAAGGTGCATCCACAATATTTCTGAGCACCTTATTCTGGAATCGTTGTATTATATTTATATTACTTTGTTTGGTGCACCCCCAAAGTTGCACACCATATGTCCAAATAGGTTTTAGAATTTGCCTGTAGAGCAATAATTTATTTTCTATTGTCAAAGAAGACGTTTTTCCTATTAGCCAATACATTTGTCTATAACGTATATCCAGTTCATCTCTTTTCTTCTTCACATGTGTTTTCCAACGCAATTTAGCATCTAAAGTCATGCCCAGATACTTGGCCGAATTAGAATATGGTATTTGCAGATTGCCAATAAATATAGGCCTATATACAATCCTTTTATTTGTGAAGTCTACGTGAACCGACTTTGTTTCGTTTAGTTTCATTCTCCATTTTTTGGTCCGGTTATCTATCTGTGTAATAGCCACCTGCAGTTTCGTGGTTGTTTCTTCGTTAGTGTCCCCAACAGCCAGGATGGCAGTATCATCAGCAAATGTTGCTATCAAGTTGTTTTCCATCAGTGGAAGATCACTAGTATACAATAAATAAAGTATTGGTCCAAGTACACTTCCCTGAGGTACTCCCGCCTTGATTTGTTTTAGCTGAGAAATGGCTCCATCCTGTTTTATTCTGAAGTATCTTTCTGACATGTGAGATATTAATATCTCTGCAAACCGTGCTGGTAGCATTTTTTGTAACTTGTGTATAAAAACCCTCAAGCCATACCTTGTCGAAGGCCTGTGCCACATCCAGAAAAATTGAGGAACACACCTTTTTTTCTTCTAGTGCTCTTTCGATCAAATCCGTTATTCTGTGTACTTGATCAATCGTTGAGTGTTTGTCTCTAAAACCAAATTGGTGATCCGGTAATAATCGTTTACTCTCAATGATTGGTTTTAGTCTCTTTAAAATAAGTTTTTCAAATAGTTTTGATAATATTGGCAATAATGAAATTGGCCTATAAGATGATGCCTCATGAGGTGGTTTGCCAGGTTTATTGATCATTATTACCTCAGCCACCTTCCATATATTTGGTACATGTTTTATTCTGAAGCAGGCATTAATGATATTTCTTAGATGTGTTATAGCTTTCCTGGGTAGCTGCTTCACAACCTCTCCCGTAATTAGATCATACCCAGGAGCCTTCTTCAGTTTTATGTTATTGATAGCATTTATTATTTCAGTAGTCGACGTTGGTTCCATATCCATATCTACATTTTCATTTTGAATATGCCGCACCTCCCATGACTCCTCGGCCCGACTATCAAGTGGTTGGAAAATGTTTTCAAGATGTATAGTAATAGTCATAAAATTTTGGAACATTATTTTGAAATTATCTCTAAATCTGTGGCTTTTTAATATAATATCCTAAATGACTAAACTTTATAAGTGTATATAACATAGAAATATTTTTCTATTCCACAGCAATATGGACTTTCACACCTTTACAATCTATAGGTGGTAAATTGATTATAAATGATATATTTTTCAAATGAATTATTATTTAAGAAAATTTTATATTATTACAATAAATGTCAAGATAATTAGATAAATATGGATTCAATTCAATCTGCGTATATATTTCATTAACATATTTGGTTGCTGTAAAAATAATTGCGTTTTTTGTTAATACATATACTTTAAATTTGCTGTTTAATCACGATTATTCCGAAAAGGAAAATGTAGTATACAATTAAAACTTGTGACTATATTAAGGCATTTTATAAGGATGATAGAACAACAGTGTGTAATGAAGCGTAAAAACCAATTTGAAGTGGCCGCAATAATAAACTAAGTGGTTAGTTACAGTTTTGGAAACCGATCTGTTTGTAAAATTGTGTTTATTATTAATAATTACTTGCCCATTTGATGTGACAATAAATTTAGAGATCATATCGATATTGTTGCATATTTAAGTACAGTGTTGATTCAACGAAAATTATCAATTTTTCTCTTGCTAAATGGACCATGAAACTGTACCACTTTGTCTGCGATTACTATAACCAAGACTCCAAATACAAATTTTTCGCCTTCAAAACACATCCATCGGATAGAGAATTGACAAAATTGCATTTTTTAAATTATTGTTAAATTCTATTAATGATTAGATAATGGATTTATTATTTTTGCAATAACCTATTACATTTAAAATTATAACAATTGAATCTTGCGTTATCGTTTCGCAAATATCTATTGCAAATCAATTTGCTTATAATTATATATTCTTTACTCATCACCTAAAAATAATTAATATTGTTTTGAACAAAGGAAAAGTCGAATCTTATTTTTTCCATAATTATCGCCTATCGTCTTTTTAGCTTCATTATAATATAATTGTAGAGAGAGAAATACACACTAAAATCTATAAGTATTTTATATCGTAATAAAAGTGTCGTGGAATAATAATTAATTAAAATTAATTGCATAAATTGTGAAATGCGTATTGCAATAATTGGTGCCGGAATGGCTGGACTTTGTTCCGCCTATCATAGCATAGATTATGGTTTTGATGTAACATTGTATGAACAAAGCAAAGAAATTGGTGGAACATGGGTGCTATCAGATAAAATTGGAAGAAATGAATACGGTTTAGATATTCATAGTAGCATGTATGAAGGATTACGGTAAGTACTTTCTTTCCAAAATCAATTGTTATCCAAAAATTATCAAATTTAATTATATTTAAGTACAAATTCACCTAAAGAAAATATGGGCTATCCAAATTTACCGTATGCCGAACAAGAAAAATCATATTTACCATCAAAGGAAGTATTAAATTATTTACAAACGTATGCCAACAAATTTAATATTCACAAGGTGGTAAAATTCGAACATCACGTAATACAAGTGTCGCCAATAGGAGACAGCCAATGGGAGGTTTGTACATAATTCATATATATTATTTATATTATTTATATTTAAAATATATACATTAAAATGAGTAAAATAAATAAAGACACATCTGTAATTAATTAATTAATTATTTAAATTTTTATGAATCCTAAACAATTATATAATTGCAATTGCATGGATGGTATTATCAAAAAAGCACACGTCATGGTTTTATAAAATGATTACAAAACAGATATATTTAAATTTTGCGAGATCTTATGTCTTATTAATGCTACATTAAATTTATTAACTTTTTTATAGATTATTGTGAAAGATTTGCCTAACGATAAAGTTTTAACAGAAATATTTGATGCTGTATTAATATGTAATGGACATTTTAATGAACCGATATTACCGAAACTTGATGGGATGAATCGTTTTAATGGGAAACAAATGCACAGTCATGATTATCGTAATTCCGATTTATTTAAAGGTAAAATAAAATATAATGTATATAATTAATATTAAACCATAATTAAACTTCAAACTACAAACATAAAACTCGTATAGTCTCAATATAAATGAAGGAATTAAATATAATGATATTGTTTATGATGAGAAATGATCGCTTTACAAAGCTCATTGGAGCTAAGTGGTACAAACCGCGTCAATAAACTTCCTTTGTCAACTATGTCATACAAAATGAATACAAAATATTAACGAAATTATTATTTGCAATATGCATTTTAAATATAAATAGAAGATTCACGAAACTCAGTTTATAATTTCAAATTGAATTTGATTTCTAAATTATTAATATTATAATTTCTTTATTGAACGCAGATAAAAGCGTTTTAATAATCGGTGCTGGACCAAGTGGTTGTGATTTGTCTTTAGAAATACATAAAGTTGCCGAACAAGTTACATTAAGTCATCATGTTGAAATGAATTCTGATTTCTTACGAAATATTAAGAAAAAACCAGATGTAAAATGTTTAACGGAAAATGGTGCAGAATTTGTTGATGGTACCACAGAAAATTATAGCATCATCCTTTATTGTACAGGTGAATTTCTCTCATCATATATTTGTTTATACCATTAAATATTTATAATCAAATTTCAATTTATTTATAGGCTATAAATATTCATTTCCATTTTTAAGTTTAGACAGTGGCATTACTGTTGATGATAATTTTGTTCATCCATTATATAAACATTGTATTAATATAAATGGACCGACATTGGGAATCATTGGAATACCTGTTTTTGTATGTTGTGCACAATTATTTGATTTACAAGCTCGATTTTGTTTAACATTTTTTAGTGGTAGAAAAGTGTTACCATCGCGTGACAAAATGTTAGCAGATACAATGAGTGAAATGAAAATTCGATGGGATAAATGTAATAAAAGATCTAAGTCGCACGTAATGGGAACATATCAGGTATTTATAAAGCACATGTATTATAAATTGTTGGTAAGAAAAAAAATACTGATAATATACCAATTTTAATTATACAGCAAAATTATTGTGACTCGTTAGCATCAATTGCCGACATCGAAAAAATTAAACCAGTTATGGTAAATATGGAATTGGAATCTACTCATCGAGTATTTACCGATTTTGATAATTTTCGTAACGACATTTATAGGGTTATTGATGACAATAAATTTGTTCGAGTTAATAAAATTTAATGAATTCTAATTTTTATAATAATTTATCGATTTTATTTTATTATATATTTGTTTGATATTATGAAGAAATGTAAAATACCCAAAATATATAATTAAATGTGTTTGGAAAAATAAATAGAAAAATGTTAGGTATAGTTTAGGACATTTGTATGTTATTTTCTTGATAAGAGCAATAAATTAATCCTGAACTGTAGAGTTTGAGCTAATCCTGAAATCAGCAGTAACGAAACATATATTAATCAGCTACTTAAATTAACTTTAAATAAACAATTATAAACACAAACAGATAATGAAGGTGTGTGTGTGTGTGTATAAACAATAGCGTGTCTATTTAAAAAACCAAAATACCAATGTCAGATCAGAGATAATAAAATTATTGCACTTGAATTTCGTATTTATAAATGAATAATGAAAAGTGTAATGTTCAATTTTCTAAAGAAATGTATTTATAGTTATCAGTAGCACTTTCTATTATAATTTTTATTTGCATATGGTTTACACTGAAAGTTATGGCATACGATTGTATAGCAAATATGCTTATTCCGCAGAATAAATAAATACATTTGGTGCACTAATTGAATCGAATCGATATAAGATTTATAGAGATGAAATTAAATTATTTACTTATACTTAAAGGCAATTTATTTGTAAAATTTTGCAGGACAATTTATAAATATTTAAAAAATTGAAGATAGAGACTGCGTGAAATTTCTGTTGATGATAATTACGTCCATGCATACAACATTAACATCGCATCTTACTGGAATTATTAAAACAATTAAATGATCATAGTTATGGAAAATTTAGAAATATATACTGTCTAGTTTTTATTTTGGATATCAATATTGCACATAGGCATTCGCTTATTTTTAATGGACCAAAATTCAATGACGGTTACTGTATAGGCAAATCTCAGAAATCACTTTTGAAACAATTTCAATAGACAATAGATGTAATATTATAACATATAAAGCGAGAAAAATGTACCATAGCTGTGCATTCCATAAATATTTTGTAAATCAAATTCTTACAAATTTAAATTATTATAATTAATAATATGGGTTGCAAATGAATAAAATTCCTGGTAAAATTTGATACACTTTATAATAAATACTATGATGAAGATAAAAATACAAATTCATAAAAAATATGTGTTGCTTCCGGTGAATATATGCTTTTACAGAAGCAATAGCCATAGGAGATAGTTTGTTCGATTCCGTTTTGGCCTTTTGTATCGATCAATCACTGAAACATTTGATGAAATTCTGCAACAAAAAAAAAACTGGGTACAAAAATTAGGTCAATGTTTGGATTGCACATGAAGAATTATATGAACTGAATTAAAATCTACGAATCATTGGTGAAATGAAACGAAATCGAAGCATGAATGATGAAACGATTTATTACAAAGGCGATGAAAAATGGATTACTATTATGATAAAATAGTGTGCAATAAAAAATTGATAGAAGCAATGTGATCGCACAACACAAACAGTTAAAAAAAACTAGGATTAACGTCGAGGCAGCCGATGTTCTCGACAAACCAAACTTTATGGGAAACAGCAACCACGTGTCTTATACAATATATTTAATTTACATAATATGTAATTTTACTCATAATATACATACGCATTAATTAAAATGTTTACGTTCACCAATTAAATTTACATAATATTTAAAAATTTGTCAAATGGCACATTTTTGTAATTAAGAAAGACATTTAGCAAAAAAAAATTCACATAACAAATAATATAGATAAAATTGTAAACGCACACACACACACACACACACACGATCTTGGAAAATAACAATAAATTTATTATAATTATCATCATATTTTTATATAAATTAAATCCGTATATAATTTCGTTTTTTATAATTAAGTAATAAAATTCCCATCATAATTTTATCTATCCATTGATCTGTTAAAGGTATGTCTGCAATATCTATTATTAAAATTTTTAAATATTATTATTATTACTATTATTATTATTATTTCTATATTAAAATATACGCGCATTGACAAATATGATGAGTTCAAAATAAATAACATTAAATATAGAATAATTTTAAATTAATATGTAATAATTATATCGTATTTTGTAATAATATAATTAATGTAATCGATTAGCATGAGTCTCATGATCATGCGTCTATATCAAAATATTACTAATAATATTATTAATATTATTTCAATCATTTGATCAAGTTTATTTGATTGAATTGGATAATTAATTAAAAATGTAAAATATTTTATTATAATTTATTTATTAGTATTTTTTTTATTTCTTTTGTAAAACAATTGTTTTCTTTCATAATTTATATTTTTCTTATAATATTTAGTTTTGTTATTGTTATTGTTATTATTATTATTATTATTATTATTCAGTTGTTGTTGCATTGTTATTGCAATTTTTTATATTATATATATGATACAATATGAGATGAGAGATTCATATAGATTAGTGTTTCCATGAAAATAAATGTATAAATTTTATACTAATATATTTCTTGAGTAACTAACTGTGTGTTAGTAATAATAATATTCACAAATGACCGCAGCTTAATATATACGAAGAATTCATTCATTTATTCATTCATATATACATTGATTTGCATATATATATATAAAAATAAATCTAATTGTAATTCTGCGGTACAGTAAATATATTACAATATATAATTTCTATGAATATAGAGAGTACTGTCTAGCTATAGATAGATAATAATAATAATAATAATATATAAAAATTTAAATATGTAGAGTAAAAGAATTAATTCATTAACGAAATAAATAAATATTTTTGTACGAATGGTAAAGTAAATTTATGATATAATAATGAAATAAAACTTAATGATGCAGCATTTTCTGAAATATAATAATAGCAAATATATACTGATTTTTTTTTTCCCATTTTAGAATTACCATAGCTATTTTGTAATAAATATATTTTAGTTATACACAGCAGACGATAGATAGATAGATATTATAATATTGAATTTACATATAAATATAAAAATATATTAAATGTGAATATCATCATCATCATCATCGTTGCATCGCATCATTTTGTTAAAAAATTCTTTCTCGCAGCGCAAATGTGCCTAATATGGAATATAATAAATTGTTATCTTAAGCAGCAAATCTTTTAATTTGAATAAGAAGAAAAACCGAAATAAAATTCGCCATGTGATGTAATGACGAAATAATATATAATATGTTAATCGCATGTATATAATGACAGAATGGGAGCAATATTAATAAATTGCTCGAAATAAATAATTTACATGAAAAATTTAACCTGATTAAAATGTTTATGATATAATATTTCATAATTAACGTATATGAATAGAAGAACACAAAAAAACTTCAATTAGTTATTTTATTTAAGACATGATTTAGTCAGTTGTCAGTGCGAAGTGTAACCCCCTTTCAATGAACTTTGAACCATTATTTTTAATTGTTTATATATTGAGAAATTAATATATATATACAGAGAATATTGGCGATATGATCAAAATTTATAAATCATTTTTATTAATTTAACTATTGTAGTTCACTAAATTGTCATAAGTAATTATATTTACAACAAAACACTATTCATACAGAATATAGTCCAACCTTCAAGTTCAACAATTTCTTTTTCATTTATCATTTATGTAAAAATGTTTGAATATTATAATATATTAAATATTTAAAATGGTTAATAACCGAAGGCAAATCATTAATATATAAAGAACAAACAGAATCGGTCTTAAAAATGACTACACACTGTTGTGAGACACCAGAAGCAATAGTAAAAGCATTTAAGTACTCAATCAAATTATAAAACACTTTACTCAATAAGAACGATCCGATAAAAAACATGATTTTAACCGAGTGGCAACCAATTCTATAGCAATTTGGACAACATGTAATAAATTATCAAAATTATTACCAATATACAGTGAAAGTGTAATCGATATGTTACAATGTTTGAAATTATATCAAAACAAAATTAAATGAACTCATGTAAATTAGTGGTTGTAGATCCTCGGACTGTATGTTGGATATAGCATACTTGTAAAGCCACCAGATAGTGGAACGGCCTGTGATTAGCAGCGAATTATAAATAAGTAGCCGCAGACAATCTGGCAGCAGTGTATTAGAATTACTAAGGTGTACTGTGTAAAAGTATAGTTTTTGATTAAACCTTAGTTAATGATTCAGTGATTACACGCACATTTATAACGAGTCAGCAGCATCATTATAATTGTTTTCGGTAGAGGCGAAGTATACACCTGTAAATGCCCTACGAATTTACATAACGATTAACTAGATTCACACATATGGTTAACTTACAAATTCAGAAAAACAACCAGTTATGAACTCTACAACACAGTCTCGCCTCGGACAGGATAAACGAAAGCAACAAAAAAAAGGACAACGATTTATTAGCATCCTTAAAATTTGGGATTAAAGGACGTTAGCTGCAAATATATGTTCGGTTGGAGAAGAATGTTGAAGAAGGTTAAAATCGCACCTGCGTTTTAATGCCATGCAGAAGGTAATCAAGTAAGTAGATCTTCTGGCCATAAAACCGTGTTGTTCACGACCAATAATTGATTTAATATTGAAACGCAAGAGTTTTAAATATAATAATTGATTAGAGGATTTTCTAAATACCAGATAATTTATATAATCACCAAAAATTAACTTAAGTATTCTGTTGTTTTTATTTGAAATAAAGTAAATTTGTTACTAGTAACATTATGATCACCATACCAGATAGCTTCCACCATTTAAAATGTAGATTATTGCTAATATCGCAAATTAAAATCTACCGCATTACAAGAAATTCATCAACAGTAGCTTAATTGTGTTGAAACGTATTCAACACATTTAACGAAATCCCTATAATGTGTAATATCACAAGACGGAAGTATATATGAAGATGAAAAGAATAATTAAATGCGCCCACACAAAACATTGATACAAACAACAAACATATTCAAATGTAATATTTGGAATAAACATTTTCATTTTCATAACATTTTCTAGATTAAAATATCATCATATCTTACCATTCTGAAAATCTGGATCGATGAATCAAATATAGTTTATAGTGTCGGAGATGGCCACAACAAAATCAGTTAATGAATAAATATCCGTGCCGTTCATTGATGAATGTAAAAAACGCCGTTGGTCCTAGCACTGCTAACATGTTAAAACAGTTTAACGATGGCTTATTATTTTTTTGTGAAAATTTAAGCAAAATTAAAGTCAAATTCACGAAACATAATTTCATTAATTATCCAATTACTTAATTACGCTTTAAAAAATGCTGATAAAAACTTATAAACAATCGAATAACATTAACATATGAAGAAAGCTTAAGTTGACCAATTGCTCCATTTCAACTATATATAGGATCACCTCTGATTTTATTGAATATATATATGTACCGGTTTCCCTATATAGCAAAAATGCCGCAACAGATAAATGTCCTGTTTTCAAGGAATGTTCCACATTTTACAATTCTTAAATTTAAATTGAAGGATACTATATGAAAATTTCATATACAGAAGATCGGACAACATTGTTGATGGATTTAAGAATGTGTTCAAATGTAAAGAAGTTGTTTTCAGATGAGAAATAAAGATAAAAATGAATTGCAAACTATATTATCTCTATACATGAAATTTGTCTTTATAAATTAGAAAGATGTATAATATTAAACATATGTTGGAATGTGTATAAAATAGATACAAATTAGTAAGCAACTTAAATAAATATTGTTTTATATGTATTTTGTTGAAATAAATTATGATGGGAACTCGTGCCAGGTTATATTCATTATAATTTGTACATAAACATATCTCAAAATAATATTATTTATGGTTTTAGAAAAATATGTGTTTATAATAATTTTAAAAATACGAGCATTTATATTGTAACGATATATGCGCTATGGTATGGATTTGTGTATTATGTTATAATCAAAAAATTATGATTAATGATTGGTAATGGTGTGAACTTTGGTCTATTACATATGGTTAAGTATATAAAAAGTTTGAATAGTGTAATGAATAGTAATATATATTGAATGTTTTATATCGATAGTAACAATAAAATATGTATATTGTAACTTCTTGCACATATAAACATTTAACTTTCAAATCAAATCTATTAGTTAAAAATAGATAATAATTAATAAGATCATTTTATAATATTATGTTTCTTAAAAGTACTCTCACATATATGGGTAATAATCTAATAATAATAATAATAATAATAATAATAATAATAATAATAATACATATGTAGTATTTATAATATAATGATGGTAATATGTCGATAATGCAATATCGTGATTTATTCTTTCATTTGTTCATTTTACGTAATATCGAATACAATTTTTTAATTATTTCTTATACCTTCTTGTTCAAATTAATTATTGTATATTACACGAATAACTTTATATAGAAAAAATATAATGGATGGATATCTAATAAATTACAGTTTTTAGTTAATCGTATAAATATCACATAGCACAGATCTCAGCAGTTGTGCCTATATAATATTTGAAATCCACCTATTGCAGAAAATATTGTATATATAATATTATATCAACTGTAAATATTTAAATTTATTTTCCCTTTGGGAAAGAGTTATCCGGATAATGTCAACTATACGACTTGATGATGACATTGCTATTACCCGACATATACCATATACATTGTATAGTAAGAAATATATTGTATAATTGATAATTTTGTATATTTTGCTCGCATCTCAACCAGTTGCCATTTGTATTATCGGCTATATTTTCACGTAATTGTTAATATTTATCATTTTTTAAATCCTCTTAATGTTTACTATCAAATTTTTATTATATCATTTTGTTTTTACAATAGCAGGTTTTACAGCAGGTGATTAAGTTCGATAACATATTTGTCTGGCTGTTATATATCTTCATTTATTATATACGAAACGGTAACAGATTTCGTTACTGAATTTAATCTTGATCAATCGTGTATCTATAATTTGATAATTTCTTTGGATGTCACTAGATTGGAAATACTAGCCAAAATTCATATGTTAATGATCTGTATATATTTTGTAAATACGAAACAAATTCGTGTAATCATTTGCGAAATATGGTTATAATTATGTGTGATAATCTCAAAAGCATGTAAGGTTATTTGTGCAGCACCGTTTACTTATGCAATTTTATAATAATAATAGTAAATTTTAATGCCTAATATGGTTTATCGAACGTATTTATAGTCGGCAAACAAGTTCAGCATGAAATTTATGCCCTGAAAAAAAAAGTACTATAGTAGTATTAAAAAGTAACGTCAAAACAATGAAATATTAATTAATTTTGCTCCAAGGAACATGGTTCATTATTAAAATGAAATAACATTTATTAAATTAACGAATAATTCATTGAAACATAATACCGAAAATGAATGTTTTTCAATAAATCACTACGTTGGTTTAAAGAATTGTATAATTGTTTTGATGAATATTATTCATTTTTTCAACGTGTTCTGTTTAATAACTTATTATTCTGCGCATTAGTTAATTAATGATCGCGAATTCATTCAATAAATAAGTACATTAAGATAATTTTTAAAAACTAAAAATATTAATTAATTATTCATTGAAACAATGAAAAATGGGCTTATAATCGCTATTCATTGAAATTATTTACAAATTTATTTTCAGTGTGATAACAATAAAATATACATGAACAAAGAAAGCTATGGTATATACAATCAAAATCTTATAACCATATCGATCATTCAATTTCGATGATTATGTGTATGCAAATTTATAATGAACAATACGGCGTTCGGCATATAACTATAGATATCCAGATAGTATATTGTTGACAGGACGAACATCCACAAGAATAAATATACGATTTTAATGAAGTTGAAAAAAAAAGTTGTTCAGACTTGATTCGAAATTATCACCATATCACATTCAAATACAATGACATTTGCATGGAATAAACTGTTGTATGTGTATAGACACATGGCAATTCACTGGGATATAATGCGAAACATTATATATTTATTAATTCTTTTGAATATAAATAAATGACAGTTCAATATATCTATATATATGGCGTTCACATAACACTAAATTAATTAATTATTTTTATATCATTATGTCATTAAATATATTAACCAACAACATATACAACTATATAAAATAGTTGCATAGAAATATATATTTATTATTACACATATTATGGTGGTGGCCATAGTGACTAATACTAAATATAGAATTAAATTTCGTTGTTTTATAAGTGCGATTTAATCCAATTAAAGTAAAAATGAAAAAAAATGTTGTCCTTATTCACACAAACACCGCGATGATGATTACATCATACATCAGACATATTTCTATAAATATGTAATAATAATAATAATAATAATAATAATAATAATGATATAATAAACACAAAATTATATAACTATAATTATAATTAAATATGATATATTGCGTATAATATATAAATATATAATAAATATATAATATTACAAAGATAGACTCAGACTATTGTACATTAATTTAATTTGACACATCCGTATTTAGATAAACTTGAAAATTTCTATATATTTATTGTACCATATATGCCATACGAGTATAAATACGCAACAATATATATATATATGCATAAGATTAAATACGTATAAATCTCAATGAAATTTGCAACACTTAAATTATATATATATATATTTTTCTTAAAAAAAATAAAAGACAAATAAAAATTAACTCTAATAAAATATATGACATAGAATGAATGCATTAGGTAAAAATATTGTTTAAAACAATTTATCATAAAATGACCATCACATAAATAATGTAAATATTTTAATACCTACCGAAATATAGAACGGAACATTTATAAGAAGTGAAAAAAAAAACAACCGTCTATATAATCTTAAGTGTTATCTTTTAAAACTTATAAATTATAGTCAAAGTCGCGTCGCGTCATAAAATGAAAAACTATTATTATATAATAAAAAATATGTTAAAATACATAGAAAAAAAAAGGTATCTGGATTCGAATCAATAAACACCTACACAACAAGATGAATCTTTACTACAGTCTATATACCTATATATAATCTATCTATATATTAATATAATAACTAAGTGTATAAATTATGTCTTAACATTTTAAATTTATAAATGTCTAATAATAAAATAACAAATAAATAACCATCAAAAATAATTTGAATCACATAGCAAAATAAAGCTCTCTCAGAAATGTATTATTATATTAAAAAATTATAAATACATGTATTTTGTATGCGTTTTGTGCTACATATTACATTGCATGCATATTAGACATCAATAAATAACTTTGTGCAGCATTGAATTAAGTCCAATTGAATTTATAAATTATTGTTAATGATTTTCTTATTTTGTGCATATAGCCAGCATTTTGTAAATTAATAAATAAAGAAGTCTATTAATTTTATTCATTCATTAAAGTGTAACATTTATGGGCTAGGTAATATACACATCCACATTATTATAAAAATTGTATTATAATAATATTTAATACGGATTATTATTTATTTATGAGCGAAGGTTAGGACTTACCACCACACATACATAATATAATTATGTTAATGTAACGCATTTGAATTATTGTATTATAAATGCATATTATTTAAAAGAGGTAAATGAAACAGTATACATTAATTAGTATACAAAAGATTTATATTCCAATGATGGGTTTAAATATAAAATATATATATATATTTATAATTAAAAATGAATTGTGAATATATAAGTTTTATGTTACAAACAGAATCTAATGAATCGAAAACAGTATAATAAAATTTATAATTGCATATAATTATTATCATCACACATCAATGGAATCTTAGAAGCTATGTTCTGTGGAATTTGCATTAGTTATCTGTTAATTGTTATATTTATATACAGCAGTGGAGTAGCGTGAACCAGATTTCGATATATCACTATATATTTTTTTTTATAATCTCTGGATGAAATTAGACTAAATGATGGGTGTGCACCGAACATAACTTTTCGCGGTAATCGACTTTTACGAATTATCATCTATTTTTAATTATACGGGCCAAAATTTTAACGTATTTTCATTTTCCACATACAGAATTGTAAACTGCAATCAATTTCCAATCTTTCATAGAAGACATTTTTAAAATTGATTTACGATTTCAAAAAATATATGAACGGTTTTCCGTCACTGTTGTCACCGAAATTTTGTACATATGAATAATGTTATTTCTTTAAATTTTCTCAGCCATCGATTTTTCCAATCAATTATATCTCGATTTTAGAGAAATGAAAGATTGGAAATTGATAATGATACAGCGACAAATTCCTGGATTAATTAATATTTTCATTAAACAATTTAATAATTGAGAGAATGGACGAAAATAGATTGCCAACGTATACAAAAACAGAAACAAATAATCAGAAAGCAGACGACAGATGCGGGACGAGCTTCGTAAAGAAGGAGAGAATTTTGGATTTTGTCATATCAAACGACATCAACAACATCTATGCGGCAAGTAACAAACCAGGACACAGTTCTATGAAAAATAAGAAGAAGCAGATAACGTATACACAAACAACCGAGCTTCGTAGAGATGGGGGGAATTTTAGACTTTGTTATATTATATTAATGGACATCAAGAACAACTATGAGGCAAGCAACAAACAGTTCTATGAAAAATAAGAAGAAGCTGATTAAATTTATAATAATAGAAAATTTTATTATTACTACGATCAGCGACATTAATCTACAGCTATATGGTTAGATTGAAGCAGAGTTGAAATTATCCATACAGTAACGTTGTGTACGTCAAATATTAAAAGCCAGTAATCGATTTGTATGTGTATCTTTACATATACATAGGTATTTATTAAAAAAATTGAATGCCGAAAATTATTTCGGATTTATTGAGTCTTGATTGATTTTGATGAAAATAAATTGAATGTATTTCAACAAGATAATGAATCCATATGCATAAATCAAAGCATATCCGATATAAATTGGTTAAAAGTACGTACCCCATTGAATTATTAGATTGGACTACACGTTCACTCAATGGAAAACTTTTGGGGAATATTAGCAAGACAAGTTTAGATGGAAATAATAAGCAAATTTCTTCTAAAACATACCTGAAAAACAAAATATTAAGAAACAGTAGAATAAAATATCCCCAGTTTAACCTATAAAAATTAATTTTATATATGAAAGATTAAATATTGAAAGTCATAAATAATTTTAAAATCATTTCATTTTAAATAAAAATTAAAGATTTTAAATGCAATGATTAACAATTATTTTGTAAATGTTTAATTAAATACAAACAAAAAATAATGTTATCTGCATAAATTAAATTGATCATTTGTTGCAATTATATAAGGATATGGCCAATTAGGTGGCTATTTGTTAAAGAAATCTTTCAGTATTTTAATTCGGATACCTATCAACGCACATCTAGATCGCCTATATACAATGCGTAGCACTCTCTATATAATCTTATACTAAAACAAATTTCTTTATAATTCTGCGATAAAGTGTTATGGGGCAATGTGTTTTTCTATAACATTCATTTTCTTTTTCTATGGATTTCCTGTCAATTCTATGGATATTGTCATATGTATAAGAAATGTTTGACAAAAGTCGATACCATTTATATTGAGTTTGGTTAAAAATCAAATTTTTGTATTTTTCATTTGTGAACACAAACTGAATATGACACAATTTCTGAGTATTGTTTTCGGATTTGTGGTATATAAACATAATTTAAATGAATTTATGCTTTGATTCAGAAAATATTATTATTTGAGCATTGCATCATCTTCATGCACACATTGTTCTCAAGATATGGTCGCACAAAGTGACAAACAGGAAACAATATATTTTTAACCATTAACCCAATTGGAATACACGAATTGTTTCAATTGTTTGTTTATTTATATATTGGTGATTAGTCCATATTATTAAATTGTATATGTACGTGGAGTCCTCCAACAACATATTTTAAGTTAAAATTTATCATATAATTATTATAAAATAATGATTGTTAAAAATTTCGTACGTATATAATTATTTTCGTATATTCATATTAATATTGTATTGACATACATGACATTGACACAACTAATGCATTTGCCTTATAATTATTTTAATGTAATAATAATAGAGCATATTATCATTATTTTAAAATAATGTATGGATGATATTTTAAAATATATTTCCAAACAATATTTTTATATGAATTATATTGTAAAATTTATAAATATCAAACAGCTTAATATTTATAATAGGTATGGTATATATTAAGAGATTAATTATAACAAGGTTATCCAAATTAAATAATAATTTCGTATGTACACCTATAGTGAAGCAGAAAAAAAAATTGCTATGCTCTTCTTTTCAATTATAATTTCAATTGATTGCCAAAACAATAAACTAAATTGAAGAATTTAAATTATTATAAATTATAATTTTTTACATATGTAAATTTTTATAATATAACATTTAATGGAAATAATATTCGATACACTACACACACACACACACAATGTCTATATGCATAATTTTAAAACACATCTTTATAAAATTAGTTATGTAATTGTTATATATATATATTGTAATAGGATTATACACTACAAGTACATACAATATATATAGTAACATAATCCATAACGCACATATTAAAATTAATAATTAAGATACAAAATTCTTATACGCAAAGTTTTTTTTTTCTTTTAATGTTGTTGTTTGATTTGACATTGAGATAGAAAAGAAAATAAAAAAAATTTAAAAAAAATAATCGTTTAATAATTAATTATTAAAAATCGCTGCTATAAGAAGAGTATTTATATTTTTTGTATAATTAAGTAAGTATTTATAATTTAAATAAATCAATAAAAATAAAGATTTAAGATTTACTTGTCAAAATCCTTGAAATATACGAATAATGAAAACACTCTTACAGCAGTGTTTTAATTGTCTGTTTTGAATCTTGTCTATTATTATTATTATTATTATTATTAATATTATTATTTGTGTGATTTATATAAGTTTTTTTATTATTTATATTCTCAAAGTGATTAATAAAAATATATACAACAATACTTTTTGAAATTATAGGAAATTTTGAATATAATTTATATAAGAAAAGAAATGGGTGTGTGCGATATATTGTTGTAATGTAAAATTTTGACAGAAACATAATGTAAATCAAATTCGGTGGTTTTACTTACAATTAGCAATCCAACACACATGAAAAAAAAAACCAAATACAAAACAATTAGATTAGAATTACATATACATTTTTATATTTAAACTAACCGCCTCTATTGCAAAATTAAAATTAAAATATTTAATATGATGAGTTGGATTACGCTCGCGGTATAGTAAAATCAACTTTTCAGTATTTTTCATATACTAAAAATTTATTCAATTATCATTTGATTGTTTATATTAAATCAGAAAAACAACTAAATGTTCGAAATATCATCGCATTTTCAAATATTAAATAATTTATATTATAATTGCATAAATTTCTTATTCCCCAGTATACTGTAGGTTTAATCCTTACACAATATATAGACTAAACATTCATTACAGCCAAATTGATAAATTACTCTACATGGGAGTATATATCAATTCACCAATTGTACAGCAAATATAGAGTATCTCACCGTATTCTAATCGAATACTTACTTAATCTGGGCATTCATTCATCCATGCTGCATTGGATTGAATCTTATTTAAATGATCGTAAACAATATGTCAGGATACTCGGTCACAATTCCCAATCATTTATCAACCACATTGGTTCTCTAATTTTTAACCCTTTTATAAATTACATTGTTTCATTGATATCATCTAAATGCCTTCTGTATGTGGATGATTTAAAAATTTTTGAGGCTGTAGCATCCCTCTTCTCTATATTACTTCAAAATGACCTGTCCATGATTTCGTCCTAGTGTACTCTAAATGATGTTTACCGAATCGTAGATAAATGCAATTGTGTTTTCTATCCATCGAAAGTCAATTCCAATTGTTTTTAATTAAAAGATTTGTAATT
The DNA here is from genome assembly GCA_910594885.2 of Bibio marci. Taxonomy (NCBI): domain Eukaryota; kingdom Metazoa; phylum Arthropoda; class Insecta; order Diptera; family Bibionidae; genus Bibio; species Bibio marci. The sequence goes on along the minus strand of OU343118.1, from coordinate 36,168,087 downwards.
CGCCCGGGTTGACAAACTACGTGATCTTGGCGTTATTTTCGATGCTAAATTGTCTTTTACGCCCCAACGTTGATAACATAACATCTAGAGCTTCTATGATGCTGGGATTTATTAAAAGAAGTTGTCGGGAATTTTCTGATCGATACGTGTTGAGGAGCTTAGTCTGTACTTTTGTCAGATCTCAATTGGAATATGCTTCAGTGGTATGAAATCCATACTACGATGTACACTCTATTTAATGAAATATTTAAAACATAGGCGTGAAATATCGGGTGTTTTATTTATTTTTTGATCTTTTGTCAAATAGGATCGATGGGGCAAATTTGCTATAACTTATTAATTTTAGCGTATCTAATGGGCATTTGAGCCATCATAGAACAAACTATGGAAAATACGGTCCATTAAACAATATGTCATAATTTAATTTAATTATTATTCAAGTGCTTTTAATTTTGGTTTTTTTCCCGTGATGTCTCTTTAGGTACAATATCAGATCTATGGATTTTCGACGGAATTAAGTTAACGTCGTCTGTAAGCAGTTTTAATTATTTTGATTTTCAACTTTTATTGTAAAGTCGTTTTTATAATATACTTATTTTTATGTGTATTTATATATATACTTTTCAGATAATAATTTGATTTTTGTATTTGATTATAACTATAATTTGTGAGCAGTAGGTGGTACATTGAAGCCCGTTGGCTAGTAAATAAATAAATACATATAGACGTTTTCATAATTCAATATTAATTTCAATGAATAACGTCAAAACATTGAATCATTGAATCGAATTGAAAATTTCCTGTTTGATTAACATGAGAGCTTTACCATTGCACCACATTGAATTATTGAATTATAAGGTAAAATTCGATTTACTGTGACGATTGGAAACAGGCAGAAGAACCTTTTACCTCTCAAGGGGTATTTTTTTGTACTTGTAATTTATACAAAGCAAGAGATTTGGCAACAAATTGTTACTCAATAGTGGATAAGAATAGCAACCGGTGGTCAGGCGAACTCGATCCATTAACGTCAACACCTAATATTAATGGCAGTAGGATTACAATGTAACATTATAATGTAGATGTCATCAAACTGATCAATTTAAAACGACGCTTAAAATAAAACATGATTAAATGCTATTTCAAAACGAAAATGCGTTGAAATATAGATCACAATAAAACTTCATTACTGGGGAGTTTTATCTTTTACCCTCTGTATTAACTCAGTCTTTTCTACTTCGGATTACCACTTGTTTCGATTGATACAACACGGACTTCACCAACTATTGTATATACGATGAAGTCAAACAATGGATCGAAGATTAATATCTTGATATTTATTTTATTACAACATAATTAGTAATTTATTTGGCGATAACGTTTAAGCTTTTAATTTATGATTTTAAAAAATGTATAACAATTGAAAATGTTAACGTTGTGTAATTTTGCATTATTTTTGATTGTATTTATAACCGAAATATACAAAATATTTTCTATCTATTCAATGGACAAAAAAAATTATCTATAATTAGTAAGAAAAAGATGTTTTAAAAAAACCACTAATTAAAGATATATAATTACATACATTCTATGGGCTTAGCACCCATATAAAAATAATAAAATTATGAAAACATTTATTTTTCGTTAATTGCCATACCATTGGTAAATTGTCACATACTCTCATGTGGAGTAATTTACCAACTTGACTGTAATGAAAGGTTTATTAGATGACATAAAGCTTCACTTGGAGCAATACATGACTTAGAGAATTACATACTAAAAACATTTCATCGTTTTGACAACAATTTGCTAAAAGAAAATACCACTGTTTGTTACTTTGAATGTTTAAAACATTTGAAAAATTCAACATTATGAAATATATATGCGAGTATAAAATACAATATATATAATATTATTCAATATATTAATGTCTTTCGTATATATATATATTTAAATTCTAATATAAATGTCTTACATATATATTTATATGTACATCTTCGATATATAAGAATGAATATATGTAATTTTATAAATTAAATTATGTAACTGCATTTTTATGGAAATAATTTATGTATTTAATGTAAATAAGAAAAAGCAATCTTTGAAAATAAATTGCTATTTATAATATTATTCGTATTATAAATGCAATTTAGTATATTGTATACACAAGTATAAATAATACACATTTACTGCAAAAGTATATTATTTACCTATATATTATTATATCATATAACATATATAAATTGCATTGATAACAAAATAAAGAATGCACTTGTTGTTGCACTTCTACAAATACACACACACACACCATATAAATAAATAAAATAAATAGTAAAATGATGCATAATGACTTTAATATAAATGTTGCATATATTGAGAAGAAGAAGAACACAAGGTAGTATATATGTGTAAGAAAATTAAATCATTGTTATTAGGTTATATGAATGGAATTATATGCAGATTGCATAGGAGTGTGTGGAGAATTAGTTATCTGTCACGTCCATATTGTTGGTTCTGGATAAAGCAAAAAAAAAAAATAAAATTTATACATAACAAAAATCAATTTTATGCCAACATCGTTGTAGTTATTTGTCAATATCTTTGGAATCAGTTGAGACCTATCTGAATATGTTATAGCTTAAACTAAAGCTTATGAATGTGGCAAATTTTTAAACTTATATCGAAAAAAATTTTTCATCATGATTTTTCGACTTTAGGCTTGAACAAACTTTTAAAAAGAAAAATGGTGTTAAGCTACTTGTCAACATTCCTGTAAGTATCTGGATAACCACATGCCCGAATTGCCTTAGCTTAACGTCAACGTTATAAAGATCACGGTATGCTTATGCCATAATAGTGTATCAAAAATTTTAAATCGATTAATTAGTTATTGAGATATTGATCTCGTAGTAGAGTGCAAAACATGGTCTGATTGAAAATTTGGTTATTTGCGTGTAACTTTGTACCGAAGTCGAATCGGCCAAAATGTTATATAATATTTTCGACACAAAATGACCCAGAGAACCTAGTGTTTTCGTATTGCCGTCGAAATTTTGGACACCCCTATATATATATACACAATTATTATTTTACTATAATATATATATTTATATATATTATTCTTCTTCAATTTACGGAAATTTAATTAAATTAATAATTTTATAAAAAATTGAATTGAAATTGGGTGACATGCAATGTGCAACAATTATTTTATATGTGAACAATAGATACAATATAATAGTTAATGTTTATGTAATAAATTATAATATTAAAATTAAATACATGATGATATGTTTTTATTATTTAGCATATATTTATGTAAATACAATATATATATATGTTTTATGTTTTTTTTATATAAGTAGACATCGCTAATTTTTATACAATATATCGTTGAGAAATATATGCGTTATTATATATAAAATTAACAATAAAGAAATAATAATTTGTATTTTGTAAACGCTAATAGCATAATTTTAAATAATAATTGTAATTATAATATTATATCTATATTTTGTATATATAAATTACATTTTTAGATGATAAAGAATTTTTATACAATTAAAATATAAATAATTAAAAATTACTAAATTGAATTTACAAATGAAAAATTTGATTCTGTTTGTACGCCGAAGTATTTGTTTATAATTATTGTTATTATGAGGAATGTGTAATTTAATTGTAAAAATTAGTCAAATTATGGTATAAATATATAAATTTATTATTGATGATGATAATATGCACAAGTATAATATAATAAAATAATAGATATATTAATATAATAACAAAATATAATCTAAATAATAATAATTGAATTTTCTTCCCACGTGAAAAATACGATCTCTTATTGTTTATTTAAAAGAAGATATCTTAAAATTATATAATAATAATATATAAAATTAACTTTTGTATATTATAATTGTGATTAATAAAATTAATTTATTAAATTCTGTGAAATTATAGTTCCTTTATATTCACAATCAATCAATGCACCGAAAATAATAATTTTATATAGTAAAAATCGATTCACGCTAATTAATCGAATAAATGGTGCGCGGATCGAATTTTCATGTTCTCCACGCTAAATTTCAGAAACCAGAATAGCTAGAATAATGAAATAAATGTTAAATAAAAGCTTGAACATAATCCCATTAATGTAAATTGTTATTTTTGAAAAAAAAAACTCTTGAAATTATTGAAGTCCATAAAATTGAAAATTCTTACAAAATTATTAAAATTTAATATTTATTTGAGCTCAGTTATTGAAAAATTTAGCAGATATATGTTCAAAATAAAACTACATGTTCATTTTTATACAATTTGTGGAACAATGCGGATGTCCCGATAAGATGTTTGCTTCAAAAATTTCGGGAAATTTTTTAAAAAATAAAAATTATGTTAATGCGGGATTAAGATTCAAGCTATCAATTAGCATTTTTTACATTAATTTCTATAGTGATTATTAGTTATTTTTATGATTATATATTAGAGCAAAAATGGTGCATTAATCGAATAGAGGTGTGGAATGAAAAATTGATGCCTGAATATGCAGTAGTGCATTAAACGATTTTTTACTCTATTAAGATGTTAGATATTATTGAAGCTAAAATAAATAGTTTGTAGAAGTTTTATAAAAATAGTAATAGTAAACTTTAAATTCATTGCAAATGAAATGGACATATAATAAAAGACAAAATATCAATTTACAAAGTCATTATCAAGCGTTAATTTATTTACAGAATTATTTAATATAAATCCTATAATGATTCTGACACTATATATTTCTGCTAATTTTAATACATTTTACACACATTTGATTATTTGCCTAAAATAAATTTGAAATTTGATATGCTGATGATGTTTAAGCAAGTATATTTTTTAAGATTGCTGAAATATGCTGAGCGTTTATCATTTTTATTTAATGCGTCTTTGGTTCTTTTGCTATAGTTTGTGGTCAAATGTTCATTCATTCATCATCGGTTTACAAAAAAGGAGGTGGTAGGAATAATGTTGACAACTTGCTAAACTTTCCTGTATTCCGAAAATTTTTGAAAGTATCCTAGTAACACTGTCCATAGTTTGTCCGCAAAATTTCCTCCTTTTATGTATAGTAGTCCGTAGTTTAAATCCGAGGAAATATCTATGGATTTGTTACGGATGTCCGCTGGAATTTTATATGATGACTGCAACCCTGTTCATGGATTTTTATAAAAAATGTCCTTGGATTATCCGTATATTTCCTAGGATAATTTCTACGGATTGTCCTTAATAAAATATTTCGCGTTTCTATTATTCATCAGAATATCAACCAGAATATCCATAGAATTTATATTCAAATTTTTTATGAGCAAATCTAGGGATTCCGGCAAAAATAACCATTGGATTGCACATGTATTTTGGTAAGTAATACCCGTCAATTGACCATATTAACAGAATACATTTTCTTATGAATGCTGATGCCAAATCGCAGTTTAATTCAGATTTTACCGATAGACCAGAAGTTTTATGAGCACGGATTGAAGATGTTGAACGATGGCAAAAATTCATCGAGTGTGCATTTTTTTTTAGTAATAAACAAGAAAAACAAAAAAAACCGCGCTGATAAAATCCATGAAAATTAGTACAAAATTCCAATATATAGATTTGAGTTGCTGATTGTTTTAAAAATTATGAAAATAAATTAAAAAGAGTGAAGATTATATTTAGCAAAATATACAAAATTTGAACCGTTGTCTTGGGATAATTGGTGAAATAAATTATGAATACAATACTGCATGGATATATGTTGGAGATTTACCCTGACGACAATCCAAAGATTTCAATTGATCTAAATGAAATACTATTATATTAAGTGGATAATCTATGGACATTCTTTGGACAAATTTTAAAATATTTTTTCCGTGGAACATATGTGAAATTTTCCTCATTTTTCATAGTACGAACAAATTGTTACTAGGGTATATAAACACCGATATTGTTGAATTTAATGTTACACTTCTATTACATTTATACTAAACAACTAATGTTGTTACTTACATGCGCTTGTGCGATATGCTTAATTATGCAATAATTATTCTAATGCCGCGCAATGGTTTTATTATTCGTAAGTCTTTGTAAACTATATCTATATTTCTGAGACTAGAACTCATCAAGATTTCCAATGAATATGCGTATACTCTTGAAAGACCTATATTGGTTTGTCTTCCGCATTTGTAATTTGTTGAAATATATAATATTGTTTGTCCTGCGGTATTCTTAATTAAATATATCATAGCAATTATGGTCGTTTTAATCCATTGCAGGTTTTTCTAATGATTTATATAATTCTGGTGCAGAATTTTTGTTGGGTTATTTGAAACAAAAATGTATAAAAAGTAATTTATTTGTGTATACGATTTAGTCGAAACGTATTTATTAAATTGATACATTATTTTTAAATTGTAAGTAATTCATGAAGTGTCGAAATTATAGATATATAAATCGGATACAGAAAGAGCTACTAAAACTAGTTATATTTTTGCTTTATATAAACATATATGCTTAAGTTGTATACCACGGACACGTACCATCTTATCCAATAAATCTGATTGAATACGATTAAATGTAAAATTATTGTTCTGAATATTTGACCAGTTCAATCACTTCGTAACTTGTTTTCACTCCTGAATACCATCAATATGCGGATAATTCAAGTAAATTCGACTTAATTTAAATTACTTTTTTATAAATATTGCTTTTGTGTACCGTTTTTTTATAAATTTCAGCTGTATATAATTTATTGCTTTATAAATTTTTCAAAAATATATATAAACAGAAATAAGATGATCTTCTATATATTGTAATATTACTTCACATCTGTGTATTATTATAAACAAAATTAAATATTCATAAAGTCAAAAACAATAATAATATATTACAATAATTTATATAACACGAATTAGTTTTAATTAAGAAATAAAAAAAAATATATATAACATATCTCGGTTAAATCTTTAAACGTATATAATTCCTCCAACATAATATTATTATATACCTTCCTCTATATATATTGTACTATAACAATTATGTTGTCGGCATTCATATATAAAATACTTAACTTCATCTTTTCTCATAATACAATTATACATTATTATTATTATTATAATTACAATATTATTATTATTATTATTATTATTATTATTAATTGTTGTTATACAATATATTAAGATACAATGATGATGATGAGGACAAAACAAAGTCTATATAATATCTGATGTGTACATGAGTTCTAAATAATAACAAAATATTAAAGATTTATTACGCAATATATATAGTTGAGATTGGTATCTTTCGAACTTCTGTATATTATAAATATTATTCATATTCATATAATGTTTAAATATATACGATTGTACAAAAGATAGGTAAAATTTTCTATATTTATATATCTTCAATTTATTTATAGTTTTACATTTCGTACATTATAAATAAATTATATTTAATAAAATTAAATTAGCATGCACAAAATATTTTGTAAAATATTTCTATATTATTGTATAAAAATATATTTGACGACGACAAAGAGTTGTTGGTATTCACTACACAATTTTGTTTATTTATTTACTAGTAAACATCTCATTCTCATATTTATATATTTATATACGGACGGAATAATACGGGAATACCTTATTTTAATGTATAGCTAAAATAGCATTTATTTATTATATATAGGAATGAATGAATGGATGAATGAATGGATAGAATTGCGTGTCATCACGTAACATGCAGATCAAATGATCTTTATCCTATATATTGGGTCTATAACTAAATCCTGGGGATAATCTGATAGGTGTCGTAAATAGTATTGCTTGTACGCAGTGTGAAGTGACAATGCTTCGCTATTGTAGTAGTTGAATCCACCTTACAGTATATGCCATTCAGTTGAAGTGTATACAAGTATTTTTTTAAGTTGATTAAAAATGGAAAATTTTGTACCAACAAAACAGCATTTACTGGAAGAGTTATGTTAAGTAATTTTATTGAGAAGAAAACAGCAGCAGACACTTATCGCTTTTTGTTACAAATTTATGGTGAACATTCCCCATCACAAAACAATTGTGAGTATTGGTTTAGACGGTTTAAAAATAATGATTTTGATGTTAGTGATAAAGAAGGCGTTGGAGCATCAAAAAAATTCGAAGACGAAGAATTGTAAGCGTTACTCAGTGAAGATCTATGTCAAACGGAAGAAGAATTAGCATTGGCATTACATGTTACCCAAGCAAGTGGTTCCAAACGTTTAAAGAAGATGGGAATGATTCAAAAGCTATCGTATTGGGTACCACATGAATTGACGGAAAGACAACAAGAAAATCGAAAAACAATGTGTGAAATTTTGCTTCAAAGATATTCGAATTGTGATTGGTGACGATAATCCAAAACGTCTGAAAGCATGGGTGAATACAGAAGAACGTGTGATTCTGCAGCATGATAATGCTAGACCACACGTTGCAAGACCGGTCAAAAAAACGTTAGAAGCACTTGGCTGGGAAATCCTACTCCCCCCGCCATATTCACCAGACGTTACTCCATCTGACTACCATTTGTTCCGGTCGATGCAGTCAGTCCTTTCTGCACAGCGGTTCAATTCATACGAAGATATGTAAAAATGGCTGGATTCATGGATTGCTTTAAAACCTAAGAAGTTCTTTTATGAGGGAATCCATAATTTGCCACAAATACTTTGAATAAAATATAATGTATCGTTACTTTCAAATAAATGTGTTTTCCTACCAATATATCCCCAAAACTTAGTTATAGACCCAATATATATATATATATATATATATATTATGAACTTTTGCACATACATATTACCACCACATATAGATGAACAAATATTAGGTGTACCAGAAAATTCTGTTCTGTATATGGTGAGACATTAATGGAGGACCAATACATTTTGAACTGTTTTCAACCGAATATCATAGTGCTCCGTGATAATGTCAGGCTCGTCCGAAACTCACAGAGTTAAGCTGGGAAATTCAGTCGCATCCATTTCAATTTTTCACCTCTATAACAATAAGGCATTTCTTAAAAATGAAATATACAAATTGCCATCGCGCTGACAAAAAGTCATAAATAATGATGGAAATTATATAATTATTCAATAAAGTTTATTCAAGGCATATGAAAAATTTTGTTGTTTTGTTTTATTCTAAAAACGGACAAAACTTTCCGGTACACCTAATATACAGATAGATAATACATATTAATATACTATATGTAAATTTTTATGTGTATCTCAATACTTGTTTGTAAATTAATATAGTAATTGGCGCTTTGCGGTTAAATAGTTTAATGCGTATGATCTTTCTGACATTTTTTTAGATTGCATATATAATATAACATATAGCATGTAATTATTATTTATGGTTTTTAATAATGCCGTAAAAAATAAATACCTATAAAATGCAATAGAAACGAAAAAAAAAATACAAATTAAATAAAATAGAAATGACAGAAAGAATTTATTTATGTACAATATTTATATGTAATTTTAAATTAATAACAAGAAAACATATAACTATTAAAGTTATTTCAATGTCAATTAAAATTAAAATGTTAACATTTATTTATAAGTTCACTATCAAAAGAAATACAGTTAAGATTCCATATATACAACATCTGTCATGTTTTAATATATTTCTTGTACGCAATACTATTATTTTTTTGTAATAACATAAGGAGCAGTTTTTTTTTTACAAATTTAGTAGTAAATTATTTTTAATACTGAGTATTCTCCTTCAATTATACTAAAATGATTCACAAATGAATTTCGTGACGGTTTTACAGATGGAAAATAACATCAACAGGTCAACCTAAATTAGCTAATTACAACCATATGATATAGTGTTGGATGAATAACAATCACAGATTGAGAGTACATGTGCTATAACAGCTGATATTGTTAAACAACTCAAATGATCATGTACAAAATATCTACAACTATATAGGAATGCGTGTACCATGCAATTGCTCACAATCGATCAAAAAACACAAAGATCTAAATGTCGCAGTAAAAGGGTAGGTCAGCCGAAAAAATACGAAGATGAGGAATTGGAACTATTACAAGATTCATGTCCAACGCAAGATGAACTTGCTGAATGTTGAACGGCAATTTTTCACGTATGAACAATTGTAACGGCGTTAAAAACAAAGAGGTTTTTTGTATCGTATCGTCGCTGGCGATGAAAATTGGATACACTACCATAACCTTTGAATAACCGTGCACCTTTGAAATCACCTTTACAGCGGCAGCATATATATATATGTATATTTGAAAATTTAGGATTAATACCCGTTTGATAAATACACATTAATAGCTCATTCATTGTATTTAACCTATGGAATAAGATGTAAAATTATTTGTACCGTCGCAACCACGAAATAATTAAATAAAACAACAAATTGTTTATCATTTTTTTTGTTATTTATTTACAAAACATACAAAAACGAAAAAAGGTAAACATAAAGCGCTACATTATTATTGAAATAATAAAATTAAATAGTTTGAAAATAAATTAAATTAGGTAAATTATCATTTTGACACATATTCCAATAACATTCTAATAACCTGTTCCTCTTATGGCTGGCCCACCGCTTGGATATCCCTCTGATAATAAAATAGATAGTATTTAATTATACAAGAAAATATTATGTAGTATTTATGTTAATTTAATATTCACCTCCGACGTTTCCATTTTGTTGTGATCCATTTTGATTATTATTATTACTATTAGCATTGTTAAAGTTACCTGAATTAGATGGTCGATCACTTGGATATCCTTGTGCACCACCATTTGTACTACCTGATTGTTGTCCACTCTTTGCACCATCGGAACTGCCAGATGGAAAACCATTTTGGCCACCACCTGGACTACCAGATGGATATCCGTTTTGACCATTTGAAGAACCACCAGATGGATAGCCATTTTGACCACCAGCTGGACTACCAGATGGATACCCATTTTGTCCATTTGAAGAACCACCGGATGTATATCCATTTTGTCCATTTGAAGAACCCCCGGATGGATATCCATTTTGTCCATTACCACTACCGGCAGCTGGAAATCCAGTTTGACCAGCAGATGGATATCCATTTTGTCCACCATTGGATCCACCTGATTGGAATCCATTTTGTCCAGCTGCAGGACCACCTGAAGGATATCCGCTTTGGCCACCGTTAGTACCACCAGTTTGTCCATTTGATCCGGATTGACCACCATTTGTGGAAAATCTAGCCGGACCATTAGGACCACCAGATGGATATCCATTTTGTTCTGCATTTCCACCTCCATTACCGCCTGATTGGGCGGCACCACTACCACCACCAGAAACAGACGCCGGGTATCCCGATTGACTATCTTGTCCATTCAATCCAGAACTACTGCCGGATGGATACTCTGAGTTTTGTCCATTATTATTATTATTATTATCACTACTTGGACCACCTGCTGCATAACCACTATTACCACCTTGGCCATTATTTGCGTCACCTATATATATATTAAAAGTTATATCAATTATAACAATTAATTTTATATCAAATATAACTTGTACCTTCATAACGAATTTGAGGTCTGAAACCACCTTGATCAGCTTCATATTCTACAATCTAAAATAATTAATAGATACATTTTCAAATGTTTTTCATATAATACAATACAACTGTTTCAATTCGTGTGTGTGCGTGTGTGTTCATTTTGTAATAAAATCTTACTTGTTTCCTTCCATCTGGTAACAATACATTATATTGACCTGTGGTAAAATCACCATCACGTTTTTCTGAATGACCAAATGATAAACCGCTGGGAGCATCATCAACTTCATACATAAATTCATATTTAGCTGGCTCCTATATTTTAACAACCATCAAAGAAGGAAACAAGTAAGATCGGTTTTCATTTGTATTTTTTTTTTTTATATATATATACACGGTAAAAATAAACGAAATAATAATAATAACTTTAAATAGAATCTTACATTATTATTGTTTTCATCATTATTGTTAAATCCATTTTGTTGACCACCAGCATTACTGCCACCATTCCCATTAGTGCCACCACTACCATCTAAACCAGCATTTTGTTGATAACCATTTACATTGCCACCATTTGGTCTACCTGCAGATGATGGATATGCATCATTTTGTGAAACACCATTATTATTGCCACCACCATTTTGTGAATTTGGTGTACCAGAACTTGGTGGACCATATGATGTTTGTGGTTTACCATTACCATTAAATGCATTTTGTCCATTTTGTTGTGATGAAGACGATGAGGATGGAGGGCCATAACTATCAGATGGACGACCATTATTTTGTCCATTAATTTGTGGTAATGCTGGCGGTCCATAACTACTAGATGGACCATTTCCATTGGCACCTTTACCACCAAAACCACCATTTTGTCCATTTTGTGATGTCGGTGTTCCATATGTATTTGATGGTTGTCCTCCTGCATTACCACCAGTTTTACCATTATTACCATTAGATGTTCCAGCATTGGGTGGTCCATAAGATGTTGATGGACTACCATTTGATGAACCAACGAAACCATTTTGTTGACCTTGTGATGATGATGATGGTGATGATGATGGTGGACCATAATTATTTGATGGTCGTTGACCACCATTTTGTCCTGGTGAACCACTTTGCGATGATGGTGGTCCATAACTATTTGATGGTAAAGAATTTGCTCCTTGAGCTGGCGGAGTCAATCCACTATTTTGACCGTCACTACCTATACCACCTGAACCATTTATAGAACCTGCACTGCCACTACTACCATTACCTCCTGCTGCTGACGGTGGACCATAATTCGTTGATGGTCTTTGATTTGATGAACCAAAACCACCATTATTATTACCATTATTAGATGGACCTTGATTTGGTGGCAAATATGAATTAACCGGAGGCTCTGGTCTGGCACACACCGTTGTTATTAAAAGTGCAATTACAATAAACTAAATTTTTGAAACAAATAGTTGTTCTTTAGCATTGTGGTATTTAATAAAATGAATTTTTCATAATTTTATTTAATTACAATGTTCATGATAATTTTAATTTCTTTAAAAATATACAATGGTTGCGGTTCAGTTTGGGTGATCCGTAATGTGTTGATGTAAAAAATTAGTATCTTGAACAACAAATGGACGCGAATGTTTGTAATACATTAAGTAATAATTCTTATGCGGTTTGGTTTGTTTTACATATAGGTGATTGAATTGATGTTTCAGAAATTTTATTTTGAATGTGTATAACACTCAAGTAGAGATGTTAAATAGAAACCACCAACCAGAGAATATTTGTTTGAAATTAAACCATATATTATAGTGGATTAGAATTCTAAGCTATACCACACCACTGCGTATTCCGTATAACAAAACATGAATTGTACACACTTATAATATTTAGCGATAATTATATAAAATAAATAAATTAATACACACACACACATCACTTACCTTAAACATATTCCTTAAAAAAAATATATCCAACTTTTTAAAAAATTTAATGCACCACAAAATATCAATTTATTAATTAATTAAATAAATAAATAAAACTAACTTTTCAATAATACAAGAAAAACTGTTTTAACTAAACACACTGTTACTTATTAATTTTATCAATAACTGGTGAGAAACAAATTTAATTTATAATATTTATTTTTCAATAAACCAATGTGGTGACATATGGTGAAGAATATTATAATAGCAGAAGAATATTTTTTATATAATATATTTATTGTAGATTTATTTTCCATTAACTGATATCAAATATTGGAAAATCTTTTCTATTTATACTCTTTTAATTCACATATTCCACATTATAAAAAATATATTAAATCGCATCATCATATGTGATTCGCTATATTATAAATAAAATAAAATTAGAAAAAACAACAAACATTTTTTAAAATAATAAAATAGAAAAAGGGAAAAAATATTCGTGTAATCGTGTACAATTGCCATGGAATTAAATATTGGTTTTAGTTTTATTTGAAATAAATAGATTTATTGTATATCCACAAATATAATATATAGGAATATATACGCTAGGCTATATTTGGAAGTAATTTTACTTTTGAAAATTCATCACATCTCATTGCATGGAGTAGAAAATTCCATAGTAGTATACACATTACAAATTAAAACAATTTTACATAAATATTAAATAACGTAACACTTTTGTCGACTCATTAACATTTCATTGGAGGCACTAATAATCATACTAAATTAAACCAAATTAATCACTATATATCTCGCATAATATACAATATCTTCATATAATAAATTCTTTTCAAACTTATTTCAATTTAAATCAATATACGTTGTTGAATGATATTTTTTTAACGTTAATACCACGCGGGACACTATAATAAGACATGATTAACATTAATAATATATACGATACCGGCCACAAAACATCTTAATAAATAATTTACAAAAAAGAAAATACACTTCATCACTTCAAATTTTATATATAATTAAAATAATTAATTAATTTATAAATTTGACAAATGAATATGTTCTTAATTATATAGTTAAATAGTTAAATTTAAGTATTAATAAACAATAATTTAATTTAGTAAAGGACGATCAAAAAAACACTATCATTCATTGTTCTAATTGCATTTCGATCTTACAATTGTTGATTTGTGATCCTTTGAGTATTCTAAATAATTTTGGGAAAAAAAAAAACTCAGCGATGATTGGAGTTAAGTTAAGAATATAATAAATGTACACAATCTATATAAGTTAGAAAGCTTATTGTACTTAAAATTTCTATCATTACAAATATACCGCATCCTTTGTAAATATTATTCATATAATCTCCTATTTGAAAATTATGTTAATATAATAATCATATACGCGTGTAGGTTCGGTTACACCAAGTGGACCTTATGGCATCTATCTGGCAAACATTTATTATACCGTGTTAATTGACACCAACATGGGAATATATAACAATTCATTGTAATATAGATGTTTCTTTAATTTAATTAATTTTAAATGAGTGCGGTTAGATAATGCTGTGTGTAGCAAACATTATTAAATTATTATTTTATTATTTTAAAAGATATCCATTTTTTTTTGTTCCATAGACGAATAAACGCAATCGAAAAATGGTAGTATTAAAATAAATATTACGCATATGTAAATTTTTGGAATTAAACTAGGTGCGAACGCTATACATATTGCGCCAATGGGTGTTGTCGCACAACTATGCAATGCCAACACATGAATAAATTTAAAAGATCAATAAATGATCGTCGAAATATAATAATTAATTAACAAATACGATAAATTGATACATTTTACATAAATGATTTTTTAAATAAACGGAGGAGTACAGCTTAATTTTTACCTGATCAATAATTAATGGGTGGCTCTGCCAGTCCCACATTACCGCCATATAACCTTATCCTTATGATTTCATTATTTTTATAAGAGCATATAGTAATAATTGCAGCTGAAAAAAGTAAAGAAATTATGTTGCAAATTCCGCATACACTTGAATCTTGTACAATTTCTATCATATTCATATATTTCCCATTGTACATTATACGCATAATGATATGAATGATAAAGATTCAATAGTTTATAGAATGTATGTAAGTATTTAATGATAACGTACTTTATAAAAATAGTTATATATAATTGTGGTAATTATCTCTTCAGAATTAATTTTATTATCTATAATTATTAAAGAATAGCCTCAGATCCATAAAAACAACGGAGTTATTCATAATTGCAGCATAATTAATTTTTCAATTAATTATGGTAAACCTTTATTTTACGCTTCCTTACAACATTTATGTGTGCTAATGATAATATGCATTTGTTATTGCATCCATAATAATTATAACATGAACAATATATATTCAAAAAAAATCCATGGCAATATATTAAATCCCAAATGTAATACAAATAATAATATTCAATAATTTTATTCCTTTTATTATTTTATTTTTATAAGAGATCTTCAACAATATAATCGTATATAGTAGTCACACACAGCCGGTACTTTACTTATAATAAATATATATGTAATATACAAATAATATAATAATAATAATAATAATAATAATAAAAATGTAAGAACAGCAACAACAACAAATGTTGCAACGTGATACATGAATTTTTTTTCATTTACAAAATCTTAAGAAAAATAACATAACATCAACATATATAGATTTAGAGTTTATATATTTTGTATTAGTTAACTAAAGTATACAATAATAATAATAATAATAATAAGTACAACATAAATGTATAAGTAACAAAATTCATTGAAAAATCGCATATATTGTTATGTACTTAACTTATTTATATTACATTAAATGATGCACAACATCCTCAAAACATATTTATAAGAAGATTTTAAAATCAATTGCATCATTTCAATATAATGTACTATACCTATAAGTTTTATGTGTTAGGTGTGTAAATAAGTTTCTATGATGCACATTTAATGTGACATTAATTTCACTTAATTACTTCATGTAACACTATGATTGTGGTACGTCGTCGCAGCGTGTACTAATAACCTATTTTATGATGATATATACAATGATGATACGGCTTCGACACGTATTACGCATGGAGGAGAAACGTGTGCCGAAAAAAACTGTTGAATAGTAATCCAGAAGGCAGAAGGATGGCCGGAACACCTAAGGCTGCATGGCTAGATGCAGTAAACTGTGATATTACGAACCTTAAAATTTGAGATTGGAAGACGTTAGCTGCAGATAGGTCAGGTTGGAGAAGAGTATATGAGTTGCACCCGCATAAATTTATATCGTTTCCGTATCGGAGAATAAGTATCACAATGAAACGTTTTTCAATATACAAAATCAATTTAAAGAATAATTCCATTTTTTGGAAATTCAAAAATTAAATTAATAAAATTTTATGCAGATCGCACAATAAAATATAAACAAAGTATAAAATACAAAACGAATTTTACAAAAAAACGGATTAATTATTTAGGAGATGCGACAACATAAAATTAATATGATTGGATTTGATGCGATTTTAAGGTATTCAATTAAACGGTCATAATGAATCTGGATTGAATATGAATGCGTCTATATACCAAACTTCACACGTTATAATTGCCTCATCGCTAAGTATAACATAAAACAAACAATGTAATATTAGTACGGACAAATTGATTAAAGGATCTTTAAGCCATACCCAATTGATTCCATATATATTTTGTATATATAGTGTTATAGTCAACATGAAGATTCTTACACCTCTATATATATGGTTGAACTCGAGTACTATAATATTACGTAATATTTAGATATTCAAGATTGGATAAGGAGTCGTTATACCGGCATAACCAATTAGTTTTAGATATTGTTACAACTAGAGGATATCTTTACGTATAGTTGAATTGTATATAATATTGTAATAGTATATAATATAAGGCTCACACACTGAATACACGATTTTGAAGATTAAAGTTAAGATTGGATAGAGGGTATTTTATCCATAGTCAATTTAACTTCACATATTAATTGTTACAATCAACTAAATTGTCTTTTACACTTAGTTTTTAACTGAATACGACCCATATAAGGTACACATACGGTTGTATTATATAATGGAATTGCATAATGGGTCGTCATTACCCATAACCAATAATTTCCAAATGATGTTGTATAGCCAATTAGAGAGTATTTTACTTGGTATTGGTTGAACTATAATACTTTAATATAATTGGTATATATAGGACTTAAAACACGATTAAGCTATATATAAAGTCAGATTGGATAGAGGGTATATTTTACCCATAACCAATTGTCATGATCTATAACTATATGGTTTTTTATCTATAGTTGAAAACCCAGACATTGTGACATATATAGATCTATAACAATAAGTCATACGAAAACATATAAATGCACACGTTATACAGAGGTAAAAAACTTTGCTCGAATTCACGTCATATATGCGACACTAGTCAAGATAGATTTAAATATACTAGGATATAGGATATAGACTTAGTTTTTTCTCATAGGATAAAATGTACAACATTATAAAAACAATTAAAATAAAGATATAATTGATAATGACTATACAAGAATTAAATAAAACATTGAAAGTTTCATTTAATTTAGAAAAGGGACCACTGTCAATCGGCGACGAGCGCCTATTCTCGTGCCATGCACACCCACTCTTAAAAAGGGTTTAGATAATTATTCCAATAAAATAAAATAAACCGGAAAAAATTAATTTACACACCCTAACTATAAAAAAACATTTATTGTATATATGTTACGTACAGTGAACGAGTTGAGGAATAACATATTATTATTTGTATGTTGTTGTACAAATATATATTATTATAAAGTTAAAATAAAAGTGAGAGATTTATTTTGTGACAATTGACAAACATTTTTTGTATCTATAAATATTATTTCTGCATTTATATCTAATATTATAGTGCACATATATGCAATCTATAATGCATTTATGGTTTCATTTATTTAGTCATTTTATTTTCGTAAATTTATATATAAAATATAATAATATAACTATTTCATTATTATTTATTATATTATTTTTATTTTATATTATATAATTATTATTATTATTATTATTTATATGAAAATGCAGATGGTGTTACAGTTAAAAATTTTTAATATTTATATATTCCAATGGTATTATAAATGAAATATAAACGCGAATATAATATGATGATGGTGTAACATGTACCATATATACAATATATACAGCTAGATGATAACATATCTGCAATATAACAACATATAAGAATCCAGGAAGAGATAGTTTTATTGTGAAAAAATTAATTTATTTGTTTTCATTTACATATATTTTAATAATACATATGGTGAAAATGGTGTGTCAATTGATTTAAAAATAATTTTTACAAATATATAATTATTATTATTATCACCTTTTCTGTAAATTATATTTTATTTATCTCATTGCAGAAAGTTCACATCCTCGATCACATCACAAAAATGAATGACTTCGGTTTTACATATTTACTATAGCATGAAATCACATCCTCAATAGCAAATCAACCCATAAATTAATGTGCGCCACGCTGAATATGTGCGAAATATTAAATTATCTCATTTTAATACATGCAATATTTTAACAACAATTTTTCTGGATAAAATAAACCTTTCTATCAATAACAAAATCAGTTACCCAATTAGAAAAAATCTAGCTGCTAATAATTTATGCTAAACTCTATGTATTAAAAACTTAGGCGATATATATTGAAACATACAATTTGTGATTCGCTAAAATCATCAATATTAATGGAAAGGTAATTTATTAGATCTTCTGTAAAACGTTTATATCTGAAGCCGTTGATTTCTAAGTTTAGTTCATATCTTTCATACAACTCAAAATTTTTTTCCATATAATAGTGTATTAGAGTATTATAAATTGAAAATACCTCGAATTACGTGCGGATCGACATTAAGTCTATTGAATAATATCTCTTTATAATGTTCACAACATTTGATGAAAGTATAAATATAACTTTTGATTTTTATTCACAGGAAAATGGAAAATGTTGTACCAAAATATAAACCATATTATTATTTTGTTTTCATTTAAAAAATTTCGCTGTCATCGAATACTACACAATAAATGATCTACAGATGATAGTACATGCACCCTAGTAACAATTTGTCCGTACTTTGAAAAATTAGGAAAATTGCTGTGGAAAAAATCCACATGTTTTCAATGGAAAAGATATATTGAAATTTGTCCAAAGAATGTCCATAGAATTTCCTCTTAATATAATATTATTTTATTTAGATTGTCAGGGTAATATGTACAACATATATACGTGGTATTGTATTCACAATTTAATTCACCAATTATCGAAGACAGTGGTTTAAATTTTGTATATTTCGCTTATCAAGATAAAATCCTCACTCTTTTTAATTTATTTCCGTAATTTTTAAAACAATCAGCAACTCAAATCGATATATTTCTGAGGAATTTTGCAAGACTTTTCATGGATTTTATCCGAGATGTTTCATTCTTGTTTATTACAAAAAAAAAATGCACAATCGTTGAATTTTTGCCATCGTTTGGGCAGCACATTCATTCCGTGCTCATACAACTTCTGGTCTATAGGTAAAAAACTGAATCAAACCGTGATTTGACATCATCATTATAGGAAAATTAATTCTGCTTACAATTCGCGGGTATTACTTGCCAAAATCCATAAGTACAATCCAAAGATATTTTTGTCAAAATCCGTGGATCTGCTCACAAAAAATGTGAATATAAATTCTATGGATATTCTGTGGAATAATAACAACGAGAAATAATTCTAAGGAGATGCCGAAGAAATTATCCTCGGAAATATACGGATAATCCAAAGACATTATTTATAAAAATCCATGGACAGGGTTGCACTCATCATATAAAATTCCAGCGGACATCTGTGAGAAATTAATAAATATTTCCTAGGATTGAAACTACGGACTATACTACATATAATGCTGAAATTTTGCGGACATACTACGGACAGTGTCACTAGACCAGAAGATGATTTATTCAAAAAAGGTATTTTTGATATTAAAGAAGCACAACGCCCAGGACAGCAAAAAAAAAATTCTAATTACAACAATTACTGAAAGAAGATAATTGTCAAACACAATCACAATTGACAGCCGTACTTAATGTCACTCAAAAAAAATGTGTTTCTGATCGTTTAATTAAGCTGAGAATGGTTCAAAAACTACTGATTCCAAAGACAAACAAAGAAAGGATATTCTATATCGAATTGTGACTGGAAATGAAAAATTGATTTACTATTATATGAGAATTATAAGCGTATAGAAAGGCTTAGTAACATGCTGGTAAAGCATGCTCCAACACAGCCAAAGCGAAATAATCATGCTAAGCTAAAAGATGTTGTTCTTAGAAGAAAATATTTTAATTTATGGAAGATATTTTTGAATTATTAGTATTCTTTAAGAACATATGGCAACCATAATATATTCGCCTTTATCAATATTTCAATGTTCAGCTCAACCCTAATAACAATTTAGCCGTAGTTTGAAAAATGAGGAAAATTTCCGTGAACGAAATCCACATATTTTCCATGGAAAAGATATATTAGAATTTGTTCAAAGAATGTGGAATAAATATTCCACTTAATATAATAGTATTTTATTTAGATCAATTGAAATATTTGGATTGTTACGGTAATATATTGATAATTTATTTCATCAATTATCCAAGTGACAGTGGTTCAAATTTTGTATATTTCACTTATCTATAGATATAATTACTCACTCATTTTAATTTATTTTCATAATTTTTAGAACAATCAGCAACTCAAAACGATATATCTATTTCCGTGGAATTTTGTAAGACTTTTCATGGATTTTATTAGCGCAGTTTTTTTTCTCTTGTTTATTAACAAAAAAAATTGACAATCGATGAATTTTTGTCATCTTTCAGCAACCTAATTTCGTGCTCATAGAAATTCTGGTCTATCGGTAAAAAAACTGAATCAAACCGTGATTTGGCATCATCATCATAAGAAAATTTATTCTGCTAATACGGACAGTGTTACTAGGTAAGCTCATTGGTCGTTTGCTTGCTTTTACATTCGTTCGTTCGCATCAAGGATGTGTATACTACTTTTATGCAAATTTACTATCTGTTTATATAAAATTTCAAATACATATGAATTACTAAATGATTATTATCAATTTTTTTATTCCCATCAATAATATTGTATATATGAAAGAAAAATTATATAAATATCGTTATTATATTTATACGCTGTATCTGATGTTATAGTGTACACATCCAATAACTTTTTAAAATAATTATTATTAATATTGAGAGAAAAAGCAATCTAATAGATATTATGTAACACACATTATATAAAGTGTATCTAAATCTCTGCTGTATGCCACTGTTTGTTACTCTTTTTGTATTACTTATTTAGTATCAAGAATATAAATATATATATACCTTATATGTGAAAAGGTCAGACGGTTATAATTGCAAATTAAATTCATAATAATGTTAATGTTACAAAAACAAAAAAAAAAAAAAAATCAACAATTAACAAATAATTTTACAAAACAATATAAAAATAAATACATTGGTAAGTTTCAATTTCATTTATGTGTACAACAAGACAACAAAAAAAAAAGACTCACTCATCATTCGAATCTTTTATTTTTTTCTTCTCTTATTATTTTCATTTTACCATTGAATTAATTACTTTAAATTCATTTTATAACATCGTTAAAAATTAGTTAGTAACAAAAAAAAAAAAAAAAACTTGTCTGCATACATAATTTTGTCTATTACAGACACTCGTACATCTAATCATTATTATGTATCTTCACATTATAGTCAGCCATCGATATGTATGACCTCTTTGTTATGCTATACGAAAACAAGTTCAATGCGATCATCACACATTATTTATATTATTAATTCACATATGCGATAAGCAATAAAGTGTAT
This sequence comes from Bibio marci, assembly GCA_910594885.2. Classification (NCBI taxonomy): domain Eukaryota; kingdom Metazoa; phylum Arthropoda; class Insecta; order Diptera; family Bibionidae; genus Bibio; species Bibio marci. The sequence continues at coordinate 36,145,542 of OU343118.1, read as the reverse complement.
ACATGATGATTAAATCAAATGGCATTTGGATTATATATTAATGAAAGAAATTCATTCAAATTACGTATTATTATTATTATTATTAATATTGTATAAAAAAATATGAATTATTTGAATTTAATTTAAAATTCAAACAGATATTGTGTGTATAAAAAGTATTTCAAATACAATATCATATTTGAAATACTTTATATAAAAAATTACAAATAATTTAATTATTCATTATTTATTGATTTAAAGTCATATATTGTATTTCGATTTTTTATAATATTGTGCAAAGAATTTGTATTACATTTTTTTTGCAGAATCAAATTTTTGCAGCAGATTTGTAAAAAAAAAGGTGTGTAAAAGTCTTTTGGCAAACCGGCTATGTAAAACAAAATGTAATAAAAAAAGTACATAAATCGTTGTGCCAAAAACGGCAGAGATCGCGTTGCAGGCTAACAACGGCTCCGACGACCATTAACGTCAACCGATGAACAACACGTTAAGAAATTCAAAAATCATGGTATGTTTGAAAATCGTCGATTAACCCAATTGCTGATACTGTTCGCAAAAAACACAATTACATTGAAATAGAATGCAAAACATATTTCTATAATATTTTTGATGGCAAAATTATTATATTTTCCGAGATATTAAACGAAATCAATGAACAATATTATTTTGTATAGAGAAATTACAGGTTTCACACAAATTTATGTTTAACAACAACTTCATTAATTTTTATTCAATTAAATAATAGTTTAATTAGAACATATAAAAATGCGTCCATATATATTTTACAATAATGAATAACAAGCTTCTTATCTATCTGACACCCATTGGTTAATTAATTGTTTACACAACGGTTTAACTCCAACATGTACAATAAAAAATCATATTGATTATAGTAATCCGAATACATTTGTTCACAATACTCATTCTAGCATCTTTAATATCAATGAATTGTTTCGGCTAAAATCAGTAAAATGAAAACACATAACATTTCCAAAATTCTTTTCTGATGATTTTAATCATACCCTAGTAACAATTTGTCCGTACTTTGATAAATGAAAAAATCCACATATTTTCCTTGGAAAAGATATGTTGAAATTTGTCCAAAGAATAATATTATATTAAGATCAATTGAAATCTTTGGATTGTCTGAGTAATATAATATGTTCAACATAAATTCACGCAGTATTGTATTCATAATTTATTTCATCAATTATACCAAAACAGTGGTTCAAATTTTATATATTTCGCTTATATATATATTCATATTATCACTCTCACTCTTTTTAATTTATTTTCATAATTTTTAAAACAATCAGCAACTCAAATCGACACATTTCCGAGAAATTTTGTAAGACTTTTCATGGATTTTATCAGTGCGGTTTTTTTTATTTCTTGTTTATTACAAAAAATAAATGCACAATCGATGAATTTTTGCCATCGTTCAGCATCTTTATTCCGTGCTCATAGAGCTTCTGCACATCATCATCATCATAAGAAAATTTATTCTGCTAATACGGACAATTCACGGGTATTATACTTGCCAAAATACATGGACGATAGAAAGATATTTTTATCAAAATCTGTGGATTTACTCACAATAAATGTAGTGGAATATAAATTCTATGGATATTCTGTGAAATAATAGCAACGAGAAATAATTCTAAGGAGAAGCGGTAGAAATTATCCTCGAAAATATGTGGATAATCCAAGGATATTTTTTATAAAAATCCAAGGACAGGGTTGCACTCATCATATAAAATTCCAGCGGACATCCGTAAGAAATCCATAGATATTTCCTAGGATTGAAACTACGGACCACTACATATAAAGCGCAAATTTTACGGACAAACTACGGACAGTGTTACTAGGGTAGCACCGATAAAAGATTTAAAGTAGTTAAGAATCCATGTTATTCAACCCGTTGTGAGATTAAAACCGGTAGAATTTTTTTTATACAACATCAGATATTTGCAATGCCTTCACATATATTGTGGTATATTGTGGGAAGATTTTCACAATAGAATAATTAAATTAATGAAGCATCTATTGAAACACTTTACTGCAATGTTATAAGTGGATAATAGTCCCACTATTCCGCGGATGACTTGACGTATATGTTAGAGCAATATGTCTGCACATGAGGATGGGGACAAAAAATAATCAGACAGTCTGATTTGATATCGCCTGAAATATTAAAAAATTCTAATATAAAATATGGAATTCTACTAATATGTTGAAGAACAAAAACTGTTGATTTTCATTTAAATCGTATTCTTTTCCTATTATCCTGGTGCAAAACGGATGATTATGTTTTCTTAATATGAAAAAATGTGCAGCACTATTTTTGAAGGAATAATAGGACGAAATAGTAAGCGGTAGAACAAATGTTTGTATGGAGCTAAAAAATGCTCTATAAAAATATACTATAAACTTGAATTGATTCAAAAAAAATAGGATACAGAAGCTATGAGCGAAACACGAAAGGTGTTCCTATATGTACCACTTTCCTCTATCCGACATTGCAATGTCAAATTTAATTTAATTTTATTCGAGTAAATACCAAATTAATCAAAATATGGTTCACAATATGTGACATGTGTTTTTGGTGGAAGTTAAAATGAACACACAAAAATGCTGTGAAAAGTTTTTAATATCTCAACACTGAGTCTATAAATATTGTATAACTTCATATTTGTTAACGTGATTTGGATGCTTTTGTTGGTATGTCCAGATTATTATTGTAATGAATCCATTTATAAAATTACCTTTTCAATTCATTTATCAATACGTTGTTGCATATACATTTCCAGTGATTTTTAAAAGAAATTGTTCGCAAAAAAAAACAGCAACCAAATTTCGATTCATTAACATTTGAATTGCAAATTGTGGTATAATAAACATACTTACACCAAATATACATGCGCAAATTACTGAAATTATGTAAGATATTTATGTATGAACAAATATATGACTTATTATAAAAGTTATTGATTAACTTCACACTTATTTTTAATTAATTTATTTGTTTTTACTGTAAAAAGGTGTTGATTATGTGCGGGCCATATTTTATTTTTTTTTTCCTATTGCATATTATTAATATGATTTATTATATTTATTGTAATTTTGCATATAGGTAGAAATAAGAATATGTCTATATTTATTTATATTAAAATAGCCAATATGTAAGAAATGTATAAACGAGTAGTTTAACCATCTTTTTATTATTAATTTCTTTGTGAGTTATATAATTTCAATTATTATTTTTGTTTTCCAATAGATTTATTTATAAAATTTATTTTGACAGCAGCCAGCCAGTAACTGAGTGTGTGTGTTGTTGATTAATTGTTAAAAAAAAGTTTATCTTATATGCACATAATATTTATAAAAAATAATTATTATTTCTAAAAAAACATTGAATCGATTACAACATTTGGCAAAACAATTATTCATTTATATATAATAATTTATACGACGAGCGTAAACGATCTTGTCGCGTGTATATGATCATACAACTGGTAATCCAACAATGATGTGATATTTGGGTTTAAGAAAAGATGCCAGATACTTGTATTTATATAAATATATATTTGCAGACAAGTCTCTAGTTACTATAAGTAGAGATATTACAACATTTGGCAAAACAATTATTCATTTATATATAATAATTTATACGACGAGCGTAAACGATCTTGTCGCGTGTATATGATCATACAACTGGTAATCCAACAATGATGTGATATTTGGGTTTAAGAAAAGATGCCAGATACTTGTATTTATATAAATATATATTTGCAGACAAGTCTCTAGTTACTATAAGTAGAGATATTATCATAAAGATACAAATATAGAACAAATTTCCACATCAAATCCTATAGCAGTTGCGTAAATTCGTACAATTCGATGGAATTTTGTGTGTAGATTTACATAATATGAGAACAATTCTTATGAAATTAATATAGATACAATGTTAATCTTCTTTTATGTTAGCCTATAATTACAGATTCCATCCAAATTTGTGTATATAAAATACCAATACGTTTATATAATGGGATTATACAATATTATTTTTTAGAATTTTTATAGAACTTATTCATGCTAACATGTATAACAAAAGAAACAATTAGTGGATGAACTATTTAATCAGTATTATAGTTTTGTGGAAATAATTCTTTACTCTGACTCAGCACTCACAGCTCATATAAGATATAATCAGTAAATCAGAAACACAAACAAAATAGCAAATACATTTTACTTGCAATACATGATATTTTACATTATAATATAGAATTGGTATAAATTTTGTATAGGTATAAACTGCATATTATTAAATACATGTAAAAAAACATACATACATTTAGATGTGGATTATTATAAAAATGTAATATGCAATCTATAAAAAATATAGAAATATGTAATAAAAATTGCATAAACAAATAAAATGGAAAGGATGCTGCTGATGACAGAGAGATCTACTTGCATATAAAATTTTTACTATATGTGATGTTCAATGTTATATAATATTTGTAATGTTTCATAATCATAAAATACATATACACAAGAAGATGTATTGAAATGTAACAGCTATAAAATTCTATATATTTATAATTCGCGTATTCTACAGTGTCTCCTCACACTGAATACGAATCACTTGAAAATTTGTAATTTTTATATTATAATTGTTCCGGGATAATTAAAAATTAAAGTATTAAAATAATAGAAAGAAATGCAGAAATGGAATGGTAAAGACATATCATCGAATACAAAATCAACCACCGCTGTCCTTTTAGACACAAAAATATATTCGCAAAGAATTATTTCAACAAAGCGGCAAAACTGTAAGCCTAGCCTAACCGTAGCAACAGTCAGAGATTGGGCCGCTAATAAATAAGGTTAAATCAGCGCACACTATCGTTTATAAATTATAGTATCATTCCGGATTGGATAGCAACTTACAATACACTCTGTATAAAACATATATAGCTAAATAGAATATTGCGAATATTTTTAAATATTTGGTTATATTATTATACAAATTTTCTGTTTGCACACAACTTTTGAATATATATAAAAATTATGTTTAACAAAAAATTTCTGGTATTATATAACCGCAAATTTAAATTTAAATTTTTACATATGTATTTGCCTCAACATCCGCGGCCCCGTCTATGTTTCTATATAATTTTCATGATATTGATCATTTAACAAAATCAAAAAATGATAACTTTAAGATGACCTAGTTTTTTGCAGATGATTTGATATCCAATGTATAATGTTTTGTATTTTTTATATACGTGTGGTGGTGGTGTTAGTATTGATATAGTTTTACTTTATATTATATATTTTATATAAAACTTGAAAGATTTTTTCGACGTAGTAATCAAATATAAAAAAAAAAAAAAATATGTGTTTACAATGTTTGGAATAGCAATTTTCATTTTATGTGCTTTTTTGAGACAATTTGTCGCCATATTCAATATTATATATATCTTTTTATATATTTACTTATACAATATCACAACATATGATTATAAACAACTATATGTCCGATATGTAGCTGGGCAAAATAAGTCATATGATGTGCATACAATGTTTACACAAGTCTGGATACTCCGCAAGTAGAGCTTATATGGTATCTATATATGAAACATTCATTACACTCAAGTTGGTAAATAACTCGTTAAAAGTTAGTCAATTATCAAATGGTAGATGTTTCATTAATTCCATTATTTTTATATAAGTGATTTGCCCATAATATTCAATCTTAAATTAAACAATAAACTGGAAAACACCTGTGACACGTGCCTCTGTATATATTGCATACAAAATAATAACAAATAACTTTGAAAATATACAATATTTCACACACAGTACTCAAATGTGAATTTTTTGATTACTTTATTAAAGCATTTGTGGGATAACGAAAAGGCAGACCACCGCTTCAGTTCCATTATTGCATGTCCGCCTATACACGTTGTTTAGCTCTAAACAAAAACCATATTCTATAAATTATTTTTCATTTACAACAGCCGATTCATTTTTTAAATATACATTTCTGCCACTTATTTCGCAGTCAATTACATTTCAAGTGAGAATATATATATCTATTGCTTTATTAATTAAATTTTCGGATGGTATGTTGGGTATAGCATATAATTGTAATGACAGTTGCGACCGAAAGCATCCATAGGCTATGTGGATAGTGGAATGGCTAGTAATGAGTTAGCTACGAATACGAAATAAGTAGCCGTGGACAATTTGGCAATTGTATATTAGAATTACTATAACGTACTGTGTATAGAAACAGTATCCGATTAAAACAATGTTAATGCGATAGTGATTACACAGTCACGGCGAATCAGCAGCAGCGCTATTATAACTGCTTTCGGAAGAGGTGAAGTATACACCTGCCCTACGAATTTACAGAATGAGTAAGTAGGTTGGACGTAACCATAATACTACCAACTACGGAAAAACAACCAGTTATGAACTCTGCAACACGGTCTCGAATCGGACAGTATAAATGGCAACGAATCGAGCAACGAAAAATGTACGATTTTAACATCCTTAATTCGGGATTCGAAGATGTTAGCTGCAGATAGGTTAGGTTGGAGAAGGCTCAAATCGCACCTGGGTTTTAATGCAATGGAATAGTATTAGTAAACTCATTAATTTAATTATTTTTATATAATATTGTATGTTTAGATATAAAGAGATATTATTCTAGGAATATCATTCAACAGTACGATGATATATGCACCATAGTTTCAAAGATCACTATTCGGGTTATTTTTGATATAATAAAATAATATAGATCAGTTGTAACTAAATCGCAAAACTCTGTATTGAATAAACATTCGCCATTCTAACCACTGAATTCCATTTTGGTTTTTGCTAAAACATTTTCCACATACAAAACACTAACAAAAATTGATGTTTACGATATATTAAAAAAAAAACGGAGTCATAGGTATACGCCCAATATAATATGTATCAAAATCAAATGAGTTGAAAAATTTTAAGTTTCTTTCCATCATGCCACCATATGAATAAAATAATTTTATATTTAACCAATAATAATTGTATAATTGAACGTTAATTTGTAAATTAAATTATGTGCAGGTGATACCCAAAAAAAAATGTTTCAAGTAGTTTTTGTTCAGCTAATTATGGAACATATTTTATTTATACTTTTATTGTGTATACAAAAAGAAAAAGAAATAATAATAAGATTAAAATAGCGATACTTTATCAAAATAATTTTTTTCGTATATATAAAAGTGAAGATCATAATAATAAACATATTTTTATGCAATTAATTAAAGGATAAAATATCATTATCTATTGCTTATTATTTTTTAGATTTTCTGATAACAATAATTGTGTTGATAAAATATAATTGCAGACCAATTGGTGAATTGTTTGTTGATATATAACTATGCCAGTTTCAATGGAGGTGTAAACGGTACCGCTTGAACTGCGACTAAAACAATTTATTGACGCACTACAATAGTTTCCCACATTCTTAAGTCATAACTATATTTAACATTGCCAGGAAGTTAGAAAATCACTTCGCGTATATGTGAATGTATTACAACTGCACCAATTTGTCTACAATTATATTTCAAAAATAGATTCTAATTATTTAAATTAATTATTGTGACCATCGCCCATAGCGTTTTGTGCATGGAAAAATTGTTAAATTGTAAATAGAGTTCAACATCATTTATTTCAATTTACTCACATATACAGAAACGGATAGATATATACCCAAGGAGCACTATTGCGAGGTGATAACTTGATGTCTTGTCTGGATAATCAATCCGTGAAATCCTTGCCGGATACGGTGACGAATAAATAACCCAAAATGGTGATCTGATATTTGATATTTTTTGCATGTATACAAGTAATTAAATAGTCTTTTATATTATTATTATTATTATTATTATTAATATTATTTGATATAGTCGATATATTTCTTTGTGGGTTAAGTGCAACAATATATACATGCAATTCAGTATGAAAATGTTATTATAAATTATTTAGCAATCAATTCTAATGTAATTATTCAAACAAAAACCCACACAAAACAATATATGTTTTGCGTTTAAAAATTATAAATTTCGTAAATGAATATTATATTACATATTACTAGCATTTTGTACCTTTACAATAATATCACATAGTCGTATATTTACATTTACAAGATGATTTAATATGAATCACGCATATAATAGTTTGACACTGAATTTTAATTTTACAATAATATTATTGAATGTATCAAATTATTTAAGATCCGCAATGGTGTAGTGAGTAGTGATTAAATTGTATTTATTTGACATTGGTCAGTATTAAAGTTCATTTATATATAGAAAATAATTATCATTACAAAAATATTTTACTTGTGACGAAATTAATTAAGTTTTCTTTCATTTGTCCACATTGTACATGAGGTTGTGATTATAAGATTAAAAAAAATAGTGTCACCCTATGGAAATTAGCATGAAACTAGATTTCATTATTTAATAAAAAATATACTATCTATTTTTTGCTTTCAAATAATTTGTAAAAAAATCGAATGATGGAGTAAGGACCAGCCGGATCAAGAGAAAAAACTAAAACTCTAGTAACAATTTGTCCGTACATTGAAAAATGAGTAAAATTTCTGTAGAAAAATCCACATATTAGAATTTGTCCAAAGAATGTTCTTAGATTTTTCACTTACAATGTAATAATATTTTAATAAGATCAATTGAAATCTTTGGATTGTCTGGGTAATATGTACAACACGCAGTATTGTATTCATAATTTATTTCACCAATCATCCAAGACAGTGGGACAAATTTTGTACATTTCGCTTATCTAGATATAATCCTCCTTCTTTTTAATTTATTTTCATAATTTTTAAAACAATCAGCAACTCCAAATCGATATATTTCTGAGGAATTTTGTAAGATTATTAATAAGTAAATTCATGGATTTTATCGGCGCGGTTATTTTTCTCTTGTTTATTACCAAAAAAAATGCACAATCGATGAATTTTAGCCATCGTTCGGGCAGCACATTCATTCCGTGCTCATAGAACTTCTGGTCTATCGGTAAAAAACTGAATCAAACTGCGATTTGGCATCATCATCATAAGAAATTTTATTCTGCTAATACGGACAATTGAGTTGCCAAAATACATGAACGATCCAAAGATATTTTTGTCAAAATCCGTGAATCTACTCACAAAAAATTTGAATATAAATTCTATGGATATTCTGTGGAATAATAGCAACGAGAAATACTTCTCAGGAAAATCCGTAGAAATTATCATCGGAAATATATGCGGATAATCCAAGGAAATTATTTATAAAAATCAATGTACAGGTTTGCACTCATCATTACATAAAATTCCAGCGGACATCAGTAAGAAAGCCATAGATATTTCCTCGGATTAAAATTACAGACTACTATATATAATGCGGGCATTTTGCGAACAAACTACGGACAGTGTTACTAGGTATGTAACAGATATAATTGTTGAAAACATATGATATAATGAAAATACCATTAATTGTTACAGTTTTTCTATTCAATTTAATTTCTAATCTTTATATAATAATTTATTTCTTACTATAACAGACAGGGCTGCATCTGTTCGCATCTACCAGAAACTTTATACTTAATAAATTATATAAAATTTCAAGTACATAAATATATTTTGCAGTAATATTGATACAATATATAAAATAGGTTTAGGATGAGACAATAATTTCAAATTCTACTGCAAGTTTTATATATGGTATTTATATGTAATACGTAAAATTAATCTTGAACTAAAAATATGTTAAACTCCTTCTAATTCGTCTGCTTCTTCTCTTTGTATGTAACCTTGTTTGTTGTTACGGTATACTTAATATAATTAATAAATATAATTACGGATTATGTGTGACGATGATATATTTCATAAGCTCAAAGATGGAAATTTTCACTTTTTTTTCCCATTATTTATAATGACTTTACTTTAAGGCTGTGTGTGTGTGTGTGTGTGTATTTGTTATGTACCAATATTTTTATGTATATCATCATTAAAATAGCATCTGCTATATATTTATAAGACAATATTTGTATACATTATTATTACATTATTATTATTATTTTACTTGTTACACCTACATTACAAGTATGCATAATACATGATTTAATTACAATTTTCAAAATATCATATTAAACCATATAATTAGTAATTATAATAATGAATAGCAAAAATTTTTATCTTCTTCTTTCTACAAATAATAACACTATACTTAAAACACAATAATCTTTAAATATATAACTTATAAACATATTAAATTAATTAGACGTCAACAAAGTATATTATATTTGACCTGTATTATTTGTAGTTAAGCATATGTATAAAAAGAAATATAAAAGATTATTTTAACATATTATTATTTTTTGTCTATAATTGTTATACTGAAAAATTATGTAATAAAAAGGTATTCGTTTCATTCATTTATTTAAATATATACCAACAACTAACATAACTATACAATATTTATGGTATATATACATATTTTTAACTCATATATTATAAACCACATTCATTGAAAATCGTATATATAGTAAGTAATATAATTAACATACAGTCAACAACGAGAGTCAATCATTCAGATTCATCCCATTTACACACACACACACAGCATCATATCATTTATTATTTTGTTAATTGTTATATATTTTTTTTTATATTTTATAAACTATAAAGTTCATGTTTTTTTTATTATTATTTTTGATGAATTTGAAATATGTATTCATTTATTTTTTATACATTCACAAATCATATGTGATATATATTATAAACATAAAGTATGCCTAAAGTTTTATTGGCTATACACCACGCACGATAGTATAGTTTAATAAACGATTCAAATAATATTGAAATGTGTATGAAAAGTGTTATTTATTTTAAAAAATAAAACCAAAACTTATAATTATTTTCATTAAAAAATTTCTATACAATATGAATAAAAATAAATAATTAAAAACAATACATATTTTTATTATGTAATTAGTGTAGCATATAGATTTAAATATTCTTTTTAAATTACTCAATTAATAAAAGTATAATTATTTTTACATTATTAGGAAAGAATAGATTTTATATTGAATGCACTTTAAAAATACCGGTTCTAATATTTTGCGCTGGTTAACAATTAACATACAGAGAGGGATTCTAAATAATTTTACATTACTGACGACGCAATTATATAAAAAAAATTCCCTATATATTATATGACATAGGTTAGTAATGGTAGATTGGGTTTGTTTACTTTCGATAAAACTTCTTTAATTTCAACTATGCGAAGCCATCATGTTTGCCATGCTGACAGTAATGATTTATTATTTATATTCACTACAGAATTCATATGAAACGATTTTTTAAACATCGCCCTTCTTCGCTCACAACTACTCCAACTGACTGAAACCCACTCAGCAATAATTTGAGCAATTCATGTTTTCCGATTTTATTTTATTACAATTACCAACAATAGATTTTTCTCAGTAAATCACTAATCTTTTCACTTATGCGTGTGTGCAAAAAACTATGAAGAAATAAAGATTATTCATTGTGAGAAAAAGTACTACTCTTCACATTTAAATGCAAGCTCTTAGTCAAAGAAACCGAACATGTGGACAGGCATTTTCATATACAATACAATCATTTGACTTTTCGTTTGGCTATATTTTTGAAGTATTATTTTTCATTAGTTTTAGTTTAATATTTACTATTCCCTTCCCTTCCACACTCGATTGTTACATAATCTAATTGAAAATTTATTAACGTCTAACAAATAGTAGTATTTTAAATTTAAATGAAATTTACACCATTAAATATTTTTTTGGGCAAACCTTACTACAATACAATAGATGTATATTATAATAGTGTAATAATCAGTGGCGAAGGTTGAGAAATAGCATTCAGTTTTCAATTTCGCTATATTTTTCTGATAACCTGTGAGTGAAATTAAACTAAATTATGAAAAAAAATCTGGGTGTTCACCGAATCGCATTTTCCGGAAAATCGACTTTTATGAATTATCATCTTTTTTAATAACAGGCCATAGTTTTAACGGATTTCCATTGTTGCTAACAGCATTGCAAATTATAAACAACCCTACTAACAATTTGTCCGTACATTGAAAAATGAGGAAAATTTCTGAGGAAATAATCCACATATTTCCACATGGAAAAGAATTATTAGAATTTGTCCAAAAAATGTCCATAGATTTTTCTCTTAATATAATAGTATTTTATCAAGGTCAATTGAAATCTTTGAATTGTCAGGGTAATATGTCCAACATATATCCGCACGGTATTGTATTCATAATTTATTTCACCAATTATCCAAGACAATGGGTTAAATTTAGTAATCATTATAATTTTTAATTTATTTTCATATTTTTTTAAAAAAAAACCAGTAACTTCAAATCGATATATTTCCGAAGAATTTTGTAAGACTTTTTGAATGGATTTTTATTTTTATTTTTTTTTATTTTAATTTTACAATTAAATTACTTTTTACGTAAGAAAATATAAATATCATACTTTTTATTTATTTATTACATTAAATTTTGTTTCAAGGAATTACAACCTGTTATAACAAAATGTTTGAGCGAGTGCACTTGTTGCATGACGTATTTTTGTCAAAATCGGTGGATCTGCTCACAAAAAATATGAATATAAATTCTACGGATTATCTGTGGCATAATAGCAACGAGAAATAATTTTAAGGAGAATCCGTAGAAATTATCATCGAAAATGTATGGATAATTCAAGGAGATTTTTATAAAAATCCATGGACAGGGTTGCACTGATCATATAAAATTCCAGCGGACATCTGTAAGAAATCCATAGATATTTCCTCGGATTGAAACTACCAACTATTACATATAATGCGGATATTTTGCGGATAAACTACGGACAGTGTTACTAGGCAATTTCCAATCTTTCATAGAAGAGATTTTTAAAATCGGCTCATGCGCGTTCAAAAGATATA
>OU343118.1:35517500-35525000 GCA_910594885.2 Bibio marci | reverse complement strand
TTATTATTATTATATTATTATTATTATTATATTATTATTATTATTATATTATTATTATTATTATATTATTATTATTCTATACAACTTCTATAGGCTCCAAACAGTTTTTGAAATTTCCGGAAAATTCTGAGAACCACTCCTACCTTCTAATTAAAGTTTTGGAACATTCTAGAAATTTATTCACCAACTTGCAAAAGTCCCAAACAGTTTTGGAAATTTTCGGGAAAAACCCAAAATTTCCTCACCAACTTCTATATGCTCCAAACAGTTTTGGAAATTTCCGGAAAATTCTGAGAACCACTCCTACCTTCTAATTAAAGTTTTGGAACATTCTAGAAATTTATTCACCAACTTCCAAAAGTCCCAAACAGTTTTGGAAATTTTCGGGAAAAACCCAAAATTTCGTCACCAACTTCTATAGACTCCAAACAGTTTTGGAAATTTCCGGAAAATTCTGAGAACCACTCCTACCTTCTAATTAAAGTTTTAAGTTTTGGAACATTCTAGAAATTTATTCACCAACTTCCAAAAGTCCCAAACAGTTTTGGAAATTTTCGGGAAAAACCCAAAATTTCTTCACCAACTTCTATAGGCTCCAAACAGTTCTGGAAATTTCCGGAATTTCTTTCCAAAAGTCCCAAACAGTTTTGGAAATTTCCGGAAAATTCTGAAAACCACTCCTACCTTGTAATTAAAGTTTTGGAACATTATAGAAATTTATTCACCAACTTCCAAAAGTCCCAAACAGTTTTGGAAATTTTCGGGAAAAACCCAAAATTTCCTCACCAACTTCTATATGCTCCAAACAGTTTTGGAAATTTCCGGAAAATTCTGAGAACCACTCCTACCTTCTAATTAAAGTTTTGGAACATTCTAGAAATTTATTCACCAACTTCCAAAAGTCCCAAACAGTTTTGGAAATTTTCGGGAAAAACCCAAAATTTCTTCACCAACTTCTATAGGCTCCAAACAGTTTTGGAAATTTCCGGAAAATTCTGAGAACCACTCCTACCTTCTAATTAAAGTTTTAAGTTTTGGAACATTCTAGAAATTTATTCACCAACTTCCAAAAGTCCCAAACAGTTTTGGAAATTTTCGGGAAAAACCCAAAATTTCTTCACCAACTTCTATAGGCTCCAAACAGTTCTGGAAATTTCCGGAATTTCTTTCCAAAAGTCCCAAACAGTTCTGGAAATTTCCGGAATTTCTTTCCAAAAGTCCCAAACAGTTTTGGAAATTTCCGGAAAATTCTGAAAACCACTCCTACCTTGTAATTAAAGTTTTGGAACATTCTAGAAATTTATTCACCAACATCCAAAAGTCCCAAACAGTTTTGGAAATTTTCATATTATTGTCAGAATCCAGTTAGGACGCTTAGTTTACGAGATATTGACGATTTTGTGATTTTATGATTTTTTAAATTTTTATCGTTTTTTTATGATATCATATTATTGTCAGAATCCGGCTAGGACGCTTAGTTTACGAGATATTGACGATTTTGTGATTTTATGTTTTTTTAAATTTTTATCGTTTTTTTATGATATCATATTATTGTCAGAATCCAGCTAGGACGCTTAGTTTACGAGATATTGACGATTTTGTGATTTTATGATTTTTTAAATTTTTTTCGTTTTTTTATGATATCATATTATTGTCAGAATCCATGTGATTTTATGATTTTTTAAATTTTTTTCGTTTTTTTATGATATCATATTATTGTCAGAATCCAGCTAGGACGCTTAGTTTACGAGATATTGACGACTTTGTGATTTTTTTATTTTTTAAATTTTTATCATTTTTTTATGATATCATATTATTGTCAGAATCCAGCTAGGACGCTTAGTTTACGAGATATTGACGATTTTGTGATTTTATGATTTTTTAAATTTTTATCGTTTTTTTATGATATCATATTATTGTCAGAATCCAGCTGGGACGCTTAGTTTACGAGATATTGACGATTTTGTGATTTTATGATTTTTCAAATTTTTATCGTTTTTTTATGATACCATATTATTGTCAGAATCCAGCTAGGACGCTTAGTTTACGAGATATTGACGATTTTGTGATTTTATGATTTTTCAAATTTTTATCGTTTTTTTATGATATCATATTATTGTCAGAATCCAGCTAGGACGCTTAGTTTACGAGATATTGACGATTTTGTGATTTTATGATTTTTCAAATTTTTATCGTTTTTTTATGATATCATATTATTGTCAGAATCCAGCTAGGACGCTTAGTTTACGAGATATTGACGATTTTGTGATTTTTTGATTTTTTAAATTTTTTTCGTTTTTTTATGATATCATATTATTGTCAGAATCCAGCTGGGACGCTTAGTTTACGAGATATTGACGATTTTGTGATTTTATGATTTTTCAAATTTTTATCGTTTTTTTATGATATCATATTATTGTCAGAATCCAGCTAGGACGCTTAGTTTACGAGATATTGACGATTTTGTGATTTTATGATATTTTAAATTTTTATCGTTTTTTTATGATATCATATTATTGTCAGAATCCAGCTAGGACGCTTAGTTTACGAGATATTGACGATTTTGTGATTTTATGATTTTTTAAATTTTTTTCGTTTTTATATGATATCATATTATTGTCAGAATCCATGTGATTTTATGATTTTTTAAATTTTTTTCGTTTTTTTATGATATCATATTATTGTCAGAATCCAGCTGGGACGCTTAGTTTACGAGATATTGACGATTTTGTGATTTTATGATTTTTCAAATTTTTATCGTTTTTTTATGATATCATATTATTGTCAGAATCCAGCTAGGACGCTTAGTTTACGAGATATTGACGATTTTGTGATTTTATGATATTTTAAATTTTTATCGTTTTTTTATGATATCATATTATTGTCAGAATCCAGCTAGGACGCTTAGTTTACGAGATATTGACGATTTTGTGATTTTATGATTTTTTAAATTTTTATCGTTTTTTTATGATATCATATTATTGTCAGAATCCAGCTAGGACGCTTAGTTTACGAGATATTGACGATTTTGTGATTTTATGATTTTTTAAATTTTTTTCGTTTTTTTATGATATCATATTATTGTCAGAATCCATGTGATTTTATGATTTTTTAAATTTTTTTCGTTTTTTTATGATATCATATTATTGTCAGAATCCAGCTAGGACGCTTAGTTTACGAGATATTGACGACTTTGTGATTTTTTTATTTTTTAAATTTTTATCATTTTTTTATGATATCATATTATTGTCAGAATCCAGCTAGGACGCTTAGTTTACGAGATATTGACGATTTTGTGATTTTATGATTTTTTAAATTTTTATCGTTTTTTTATGATATCATATTATTGTCAGAATCCAGCTGGGACGCTTAGTTTACGAGATATTGACGATTTTGTGATTTTATGATTTTTCAAATTTTTATCGTTTTTTTATGATATCATATTATTGTCAGAATCCAGCTAGGACGCTTAGTTTACGAGATATTGACGATTTTGTGATTTTATGATTTTTCAAATTTTTATCGTTTTTTTATGATATCATATTATTGTCAGAATCCAGCTAGGACGCTTAGTTTACGAGATATTGACGATTTTGTGATTTTATGATTTTTCAAATTTTTATCGTTTTTTTATGATATCATATTATTGTCAGAATCCAGCTAGGACGCTTAGTTTACGAGATATTGACGATTTTGTGATTTTTTGATTTTTTAAATTTTTTTCGTTTTTTTATGATATCATATTATTGTCAGAACCCAGCTGGGACGCTTAGTTTACGAGATATTGACGATTTTGTGATTTTATGATTTTTCAAATTTTTATCGTTTTTTTATGATATCATATTATTGTCAGAATCCAGCTAGGACGCTTAGTTTACGAGATATTGACGATTTTGTGATTTTATGATTTTTTAAATTTTTATCGTTTTTTTATGATATCATATTATTGTCAGAATCCAGCTAGGACGCTTAGTTTACGAGATATTGACGATTTTGTGATTTTATGATTTTTTAAATTTTTTTCGTTTTTATATGATATCATATTATTGTCAGAATCCATGTGATTTTATGATTTTTTAAATTTTTTTCGTTTTTTTATGATATCATATTATTGTCAGAATCCAGCTGGGACGCTTAGTTTACGAGATATTGACGATTTTGTGATTTTATGATTTTTCAAATTTTTATCGTTTTTTTATGATATCATATTATTGTCAGAATCCAGCTAGGACGCTTAGTTTACGAGATATTGACGATTTTGTGATTTTATGATATTTTAAATTTTTATCGTTTTTTTATGATATCATATTATTGTCAGAATCCAGCTAGGACGCTTAGTTTACGAGATATTGACGATTTTGTGATTTTATGATTTTTTAAATTTTTATCGTTTTTTTATGATATCATATTATTGTCAGAATCCAGCTAGGACGCTTAGTTTACGAGATATTGACGATTTTGTGATTTTATGATTTTTTAAATTTTTATCGTTTTTTTATGATATCATATTATTGTCAGAATCCAGCTAGGACGCTTAGTTTACGAGATATTGACGATTTTGTGATTTTATGATTTTTTAAATTTTTATCGTTTTTTTATGATATCATATTATTGTCAGAATCCAGCTGGGACGCTTAGTTTACGAGATATTGACGATTTTGTGATTTTATGATTTTTTAAATTTTTATCATTTTTTTATATCATATTATTGTCAGAATCCAGCTGGGACGCTTAGTTTACGAGATATTGACGATTTTGTGATTTTATGATTTTTTAAATTTTTATCGTTTTTTTATGATATCATATTATTGTCAGAATCCAGCTAGGACGCTTAGTTTACGAGATATTGACGATTTTGTGATTTTTTGATTTTTTAAATTTTTATCGTTTTTTTATGATATCATATTATTGTCAGAATCCAGCTAGGACGCTTAGTTTACGAGATATTGACGACTTTGTGATTTTTTTATTTTTTAAATTTTTATCATTTTTTTATGATATCATATTATTGTCAGAATCCAGCTAGGACGCTTAGTTTACGAGATATTGACGATTTTGTGATTTTATGATTTTTTAAATTTTTATCGTTTTTTTATGATATCATATTATTGTCAGAATCCAGCTGGGACGCTTAGTTTACGAGATATTGACGATTTTGTGATTTTATGATTTTTCAAATTTTTATCGTTTTTTTATGATATCATATTATTGTCAGAATCCAGCTAGGACGCTTAGTTTACGAGATATTGACGATTTTGTGATTTTATGATTTTTCAAATTTTTATCGTTTTTTTATGATATCATATTATTGTCAGAATCCAGCTAGGACGCTTAGTTTACGAGATATTGACGATTTTGTGATTTTATGATTTTTCAAATTTTTATCGTTTTTTTATGATATCATATTATTGTCAGAATCCAGCTAGGACGCTTAGTTTACGAGATATTGACGATTTTGTGATTTTTTGATTTTTTAAATTTTTTTCGTTTTTTTATGATATCATATTATTGTCAGAATCCAGCTGGGACGCTTAGTTTACGAGATATTGACGATTTTGTGATTTTATGATTTTTCAAATTTTTATCGTTTTTTTATGATATCATATTATTGTCAGAATCCAGCTAGGACGCTTAGTTTACGAGATATTGACGATTTTGTGATTTTATGATATTTTAAATTTTTATCGTTTTTTTATGATATCATATTATTGTCAGAATCCAGCTAGGACGCTTAGTTTACGAGATATTGACGATTTTGTGATTTTATGATTTTTTAAATTTTTATCGTTTTTTTATGATATCATATTATTGTCAGAATCCAGCTAGGACGCTTAGTATACGAGATATTGACGATTTTGTGATTTTTTGATTTTTCAAATTTTTATCGTTTTTTTATGATATCATATTATTGTCAGAATCCAGCTAGGACGCTTAGTTTACGAGATATTGACGATTTTGTGATTTTATGATTTTTTAAATTTTTATCATTTTTTTATATCATATTATTGTCAGAATCCAGCTGGGACACTTAGTTTACGAGATATTGACGATTTTGTGATTTTTTGATTTTTTAAATTTTTATCGTTTTTTTATGATATCATATTATTGTCAGAATCCAGCTAGGACGCTTAGTTTACGAGATATTGACGATTTTGTGATTTTATGATTTTTCAAATTTTTATCGTTTTTTTTATGATATCATATTATTGTCAGAATCCAGCTAGGACGCTTAGTTTACGAGATATTGACGATTTTGTGATTTTATGATTTTTTAAATTTTTATCATTTTTTTATATCATATTATTGTCAGAATCCAGCTGGGACGCTTAGTTTACGAGATATTGACGATTTTGTGATTTTATGATTTTTTAAATTTTTATCGTTTTTTTATGATATCATATTATTGTCAGAATCCAGCTAGGACGCTTAGTTTACGAGATATTGACGATTTTGTGATTTTTTGATTTTTTAAATTTTTATCGTTTTTTTATGATATCATATTATTGTCAGAATCCAGCTAGGACGCTTAGTTTACGAGATATTGACGATTTTGTGATTTTATGATTTTTCAAATTTTTATCGTTTTTTTATGATATCATATTATTGTCAGAATCCAGCTAGGACGCTTAGTTTACGAGATATTGACGATTTTGTGATTTTATGATTTTTTAAATTTTTTTCGTTTTTTTATATCATATTATTGTCAGAATCCAGCTGGGACGCTTAGTTTACGAGATATTGACGATTTTGTGATTTTATGATTTTTTAAATTTTTATCGTTTTTTTATGATATCATATTATTGTCAGAATCCAGCTAGGACGCTTAGTTTACGAGATATTGACGATTTTGTGATTTTTTGATTTTTTAAATTTTTATCGTTTTTTTATGATATCATATTATTGTCAGAATTCAGCTAGGACGCTTAGTTTACGAGATATTGACGATTTTGTGATTTTTTGATTTTTTAAATTTTTTTCGTTTTTTTATGATATCATATTATTGTCAGAATCCAGCTGGGACGCTTAGTTTACGAGATATTGACGATTTTGTGATTTTATGATTTTTCAAATTTTTATCGTTTTTTTATGATATCATATTATTGTCAGAATCCAGCTAGGACGCTTAGTTTACGAGATATTGACGATTTTGTGATTTTATGATATTTTAAATTTTTATCGTTTTTTTATGATATCATATTATTGTCAGAATCCAGCTAGGACGCTTAGTTTACGAGATATTGACGATTTTGTGATTTTATGATTTTTTAAATTTTTATCGTTTTTTTATGATATCATATTATTGTCAGAATCCAGCTAGGACGCTTAGTATACGAGATATTGACGATTTTGTGATTTTTTGATTTTTCAAATTTTTATCGTTTTTTTATGATATCATATTATTGTCAGAATCCAGCTAGGACGCTTAGTTTACGAGATATTGACGATTTTGTGATTTTATGATTTTTTAAATTTTTATCATTTTTTTATATCATATTATTG
>OU343118.1:35410000-35512500 GCA_910594885.2 Bibio marci | reverse complement strand
TTTTTAAATTTTTTTCGTTTTTATATGATATCATATTATTGTCAGAATCCATGTGATTTTATGATTTTTTAAATTTTTTTCGTTTTTTTATGATATCATATTATTGTCAGAATCCAGCTGGGACGCTTAGTTTACGAGATATTGACGATTTTGTGATTTTATGATTTTTCAAATTTTTATCGTTTTTTTATGATATCATATTATTGTCAGAATCCAGCTAGGACGCTTAGTTTACGAGATATTGACGATTTTGTGATTTTATGATATTTTAAATTTTTATCGTTTTTTTATGATATCATATTATTGTCAGAATCCAGCTAGGACGCTTAGTTTACGAGATATTGACGATTTTGTGATTTTATGATTTTTTAAATTTTTATCGTTTTTTTATGATATCATATTATTGTCAGAATCCAGCTAGGACGCTTAGTATACGAGATATTGACGATTTTGTGATTTTATGATATTTTAAATTTTTATCGTTTTTTTATGATATCATATTATTGTCAGAATCCAGCTAGGACGCTTAGTTTACGAGATATTGACGATTTTGTGATTTTATGATTTTTTAAATTTTTATCGTTTTTTTATGATATCATATTATTGTCAGAATCCAGCTAGGACGCTTAGTTTACGAGATATTGACGATTTTGTGATTTTATGATTTTTTAAATTTTTATCGTTTTTTTATGATATCATATTATTGTCAGAATCCAGCTGGGACGCTTAGTTTACGAGATATTGACGATTTTGTGATTTTATGATTTTTCAAATTTTTATCGTTTTTTTATGATATCATATTATTGTCAGAATCCAGCTAGGACGCTTAGTTTACGAGATATTGACGATTTTGTGATTTTATGATATTTTAAATTTTTATCGTTTTTTTATGATATCATATTATTGTCAGAATCCAGCTAGGACGCTTAGTTTACGAGATATTGACGATTTTGTGATTTTATGATTTTTTAAATTTTTATCGTTTTTTTATGATATCATATTATTGTCAGAATCCAGCTAGGACGCTTAGTATACGAGATATTGACGATTTTGTGATTTTTTGATTTTTCAAATTTTTATCGTTTTTTTATGATATCATATTATTGTCAGAATCCAGCTAGGACGCTTAGTTTACGAGATATTGACGATTTTGTGATTTTATGATTTTTTAAATTTTTATCATTTTTTTATATCATATTATTGTCAGAATCCAGCTGGGACGCTTAGTTTACGAGATATTGACGATTTTGTGATTTTTTGATTTTTTAAATTTTTATCGTTTTTGATATCATATTATTGTCAGAATCCAGCTAGGACGCTTAGTTTACGAGATATTGACGATTTTGTGATTTTATGATTTTTCAAATTTTTATCGTTTTTTTATGATATCATATTATTGTCAGAATCCAGCTAGGACGCTTAGTTTACGAGATATTGACGATTTTGTGATTTTATGATTTTTTAAATTTTTATCATTTTTTTATATCATATTATTGTCAGAATCCAGCTGGGACGCTTAGTTTACGAGATATTGACGATTTTGTGATTTTATGATTTTTTAAATTTTTATCGTTTTTTTATGATATCATATTATTGTCAGAATCCAGCTAGGACGCTTAGTTTACGAGATATTGACGATTTTGTGATTTTTTGATTTTTTAAATTTTTATCGTTTTTTTATGATATCATATTATTGTCAGAATCCAGCTAGGACGCTTAGTTTACGAGATATTGACGATTTTGTGATTTTATGATTTTTCAAATTTTTATCGTTTTTTTATGATATCATATTATTGTCAGAATCCAGCTAGGACGCTTAGTTTACGAGATATTGACGATTTTGTGATTTTTTGATTTTTTAAATTTTTTTCGTTTTTTTATGATATCATATTATTGTCAGAATCCAGCTAGGACGCTTAGTTTACGAGATATTGACGATTTTGTGATTTTATGATTTTTCAAATTTTTATCGTTTTTTTCTGATATCATATTATTGTCAGAATCCAGCTAGGACGCTTAGTTTACGAGATATTGACGATTTTGTGATTTTATGATTTTTCAAATTTTTATCGTTTTTTTATGATATCATATTATTGTCAGAATCCAGCTAGGACGCTTAGTTTACGAGATATTGACGATTTTGTGATTTTATGATTTTTTAAATTTTTATCGTTTTTTTATGATATCATATTATTGTCAGAATCCAGCTGGGACGCTTAGTTTACGAGATATTGACGATTTTGTGATTTTATGATTTTTTAAATTTTTATCATTTTTTTATATCATATTATTGTCAGAATCCAGCTGGGACGCTTAGTTTACGAGATATTGACGATTTTGTGATTTTATGATTTTTTAAATTTTTATCGTTTTTTTATGATATCATATTATTGTCAGAATCCAGCTGGGACGCTTAGTTTACGAGATATTGACGATTTTGTGATTTTATGATTTTTCAAATTTTTATCGTTTTTTTATGATATCATATTATTGTCAGAATCCAGCTAGGACGCTTAGTTTACGAGATATAGACGATTTTGTGATTTTATGATTTTTTAAATTTTTAACGTTTTTTTATGATATCATATTATTGTCAGAATCCAGCTAGGACGCTTAGTTTACGAGATATTGACGATTTTGTGATTTTTTGATTTTTTAAATTTTTATCGTTTTTTTATGATATCATATTATTGTCAGAATCCAGCTAGGACGCTTAGTTTACGAGATATTGATGATTTTGTGATTTTATGATTTTTTAAATTTTTTTCGTTTTTTTATGATATCATATTATTGTCAGAATCCAGCTAGGACGCTTAGTTTACGAGATATTGACGATTTTGTGATTTTATACAAACAGTTTTGGAAATTTCCGGAAAATTCTGAGAACCACTCCTACCTTCTAATTAAAGTTTTGGAACATTCTAGAAATTTATTCACCAACTTCCAAAAGTCCCAAACAGTTTTGGAAATTTTCGGGAAAAACCCAAAATTTCTTCACCAACTTCTATATGCTCCAAACAGTTTTGGAAATTTCCGGAAAATTCTGAGAACCACTCCTAAATCTATTATTATTATTATATTATTATTTTATTTTTATTATTATATTATTATTATATTATTATTATTATATTATTATTATATTATTATTATTATTATTATATTATTATTATTATTATTATATTATTATTATATTATTATTATTATTATTATTATTATATTATTATTATTATTATTATTATTATATTATTATTATTATTATTATTATTATATTATTATTATTATTATATTATTATTATTATTATATTATTATTATTATTATATTATTATTATTATTATATTATTATTATTCTATACAACTTCTATAGGCTCCAAACAGTTTTTGAAATTTCCGGAAAATTCTGAGAACCACTCCTACCTTCTAATTAAAGTTTTGGAACATTCTAGAAATTTATTCACCAACTTGCAAAAGTCCCAAACAGTTTTGGAAATTTTCGGGAAAAACCCAAAATTTCCTCACCAACTTCTATATGCTCCAAACAGTTTTGGAAATTTCCGGAAAATTCTGAGAACCACTCCTACCTTCTAATTAAAGTTTTGGAACATTCTAGAAATTTATTCACCAACTTCCAAAAGTCCCAAACAGTTTTGGAAATTTTCGGGAAAAACCCAAAATTTCGTCACCAACTTCTATAGGCTCCAAACAGTTTTGGAAATTTCCGGAAAATTCTGAGAACCACTCCTACCTTCTAATTAAAGTTTTAAGTTTTGGAACATTCTAGAAATTTATTCACCAACTTCCAAAAGTCCCAAACAGTTTTGGAAATTTTCGGGAAAAACCCAAAATTTCTTCACCAACTTCTATAGGCTCCAAACAGTTCTGGAAATTTCCGGAATTTCTTTCCAAAAGTCCCAAACAGTTTTGGAAATTTCCGGAAAATTCTGAAAACCACTCCTACCTTGTAATTAAAGTTTTGGAACATTCTAGAAATTTATTCACCAACTTCCAAAAGTCCCAAACAGTTTTGGAAATTTTCGGGAAAAACCCAAAATTTCCTCACCAACTTCTATATGCTCCAAACAGTTTTGGAAATTTCCGGAAAATTCTGAGAACCACTCCTACCTTCTAATTAAAGTTTTGGAACATTCTAGAAATTTATTCACCAACTTCCAAAAGTCCCAAACAGTTTTGGAAATTTTCGGGAAAAACCCAAAATTTCTTCACCAACTTCTATAGGCTCCAAACAGTTTTGGAAATTTCCGGAAAATTCTGAGAACCACTCCTACCTTCTAATTAAAGTTTTAAGTTTTGGAACATTCTAGAAATTTATTCACCAACTTCCAAAAGTCCCAAACAGTTTTGGAAATTTTCGGGAAAAACCCAAAATTTCTTCACCAACTTCTATAGGCTCCAAACAGTTCTGGAAATTTCCGGAATTTCTTTCCAAAAGTCCCAAACAGTTCTGGAAATTTCCGGAATTTCTTTCCAAAAGTCCCAAACAGTTTTGGAAATTTCCGGAAAATTCTGAAAACCACTCCTACCTTGTAATTAAAGTTTTGGAACATTCTAGAAATTTATTCACCAACATCCAAAAGTCCCAAACAGTTTTGGAAATTTTCATATTATTGTCAGAATCCAGTTAGGACGCTTAGTTTACGAGATATTGACGATTTTGTGATTTTATGATTTTTTAAATTTTTATCGTTTTTTTATGATATCATATTATTGTCAGAATCCAGCTAGGACGCTTAGTTTACGAGATATTGACGATTTTGTGATTTTATGATTTTTTAAATTTTTATCGTTTTTTTATGATATCATATTATTGTCAGAATCCAGCTAGGACGCTTAGTTTACGAGATATTGACGATTTTGTGATTTTATGATTTTTTAAATTTTTTTCGTTTTTTTATGATATCATATTATTGTCAGAATCCATGTGATTTTATGATTTTTTAAATTTTTTTCGTTTTTTTATGATATCATATTATTGTCAGAATCCAGCTAGGACGCTTAGTTTACGAGATATTGACGACTTTGTGATTTTTTTATTTTTTAAATTTTTATCATTTTTTTATGATATCATATTATTGTCAGAATCCAGCTAGGACGCTTAGTTTACGAGATATTGACGATTTTGTGATTTTATGATTTTTTAAATTTTTTTCGTTTTTTTATGATATCATATTATTGTCAGAATCCAGCTGGGACGCTTAGTTTACGAGATATTGACGATTTTGTGATTTTATGATTTTTCAAATTTTTATCGTTTTTTTATGATATCATATTATTGTCAGAATCCAGCTAGGACGCTTAGTTTACGAGATATTGACGATTTTGTGATTTTATGATTTTTCAAATTTTTATCGTTTTTTTATGATATCATATTATTGTCAGAATCCAGCTAGGACGCTTAGTTTACGAGATATTGACGATTTTGTGATTTTATGATTTTTCAAATTTTTATCGTTTTTTTATGATATCATATTATTGTCAGAATCCAGCTAGGACGCTTAGTTTACGAGATATTGACGATTTTGTGATTTTTTGATTTTTTAAATTTTTTTCGTTTTTTTATGATATCATATTATTGTCAGAACCCAGCTGGGACGCTTAGTTTACGAGATATTGACGATTTTGTGATTTTATGATTTTTCAAATTTTTATCGTTTTTTTATGATATCATATTATTGTCAGAATCCAGCTAGGACGCTTAGTTTACGAGATATTGACGATTTTGTGATTTTATGATATTTTAAATTTTTATCGTTTTTTTATGATATCATATTATTGTCAGAATCCAGCTAGGACGCTTAGTTTACGAGATATTGACGATTTTGTGATTTTATGATTTTTTAAATTTTTTTCGTTTTTATATGATATCATATTATTGTCAGAATCCATGTGATTTTATGATTTTTTAAATTTTTTTCGTTTTTTTATGATATCATATTATTGTCAGAATCCAGCTGGGACGCTTAGTTTACGAGATATTGACGATTTTGTGATTTTATGATTTTTTAAATTTTTATCGTTTTTTTATGATATCATATTATTGTCAGAATCCAGCTAGGACGCTTAGTTTACGAGATATTGACGATTTTGTGATTTTATGATATTTTAAATTTTTATCGTTTTTTTATGATATCATATTATTGTCAGAATCCAGCTAGGACGCTTAGTTTACGAGATATTGACGATTTTGTGATTTTATGATTTTTTAAATTTTTTTCGTTTTTATATGATATCATATTATTGTCAGAATCCATGTGATTTTATGATTTTTTAAATTTTTTTCGTTTTTTTATGATATCATATTATTGTCAGAATCCAGCTGGGACGCTTAGTTTACGAGATATTGACGTTTTTGTGATTTTATGATTTTTCAAATTTTTATCGTTTTTTTATGATATCATATTATTGTCAGAATCCAGCTAGGACGCTTAGTTTACGAGATATTGACGATTTTGTGATTTTATGATATTTTAAATTTTTATCGTTTTTTTATGATATCATATTATTGTCAGAATCCAGCTAGGACGCTTAGTTTACGAGATATTGACGATTTTGTGATTTTATGATTTTTTAAATTTTTATCGTTTTTTTATGATATCATATTATTGTCAGAATCCAGCTAGGACGCTTAGTATACGAGATATTGACGATTTTGTGATTTTATGATATTTTAAATTTTTATCGTTTTTTTATGATATCATATTATTGTCAGAATCCAGCTAGGACGCTTAGTTTACGAGATATTGACGATTTTGTGATTTTATGATTTTTTAAATTTTTATCGTTTTTTTATGATATCATATTATTGTCAGAATCCAGCTAGGACGCTTAGTTTACGAGATATTGACGATTTTGTGATTTTATGATTTTTTAAATTTTTATCGTTTTTTTATGATATCATATTATTGTCAGAATCCAGCTGGGACGCTTAGTTTACGAGATATTGACGATTTTGTGATTTTATGATTTTTCAAATTTTTATCGTTTTTTTATGATATCATATTATTGTCAGAATCCAGCTAGGACGCTTAGTTTACGAGATATTGACGATTTTGTGATTTTATGATATTTTAAATTTTTATCGTTTTTTTATGATATCATATTATTGTCAGAATCCAGCTAGGACGCTTAGTTTACGAGATATTGACGATTTTGTGATTTTATGATTTTTTAAATTTTTATCGTTTTTTTATGATATCATATTATTGTCAGAATCCAGCTAGGACGCTTAGTTTACGAGATATTGACGATTTTGTGATTTTTTGATTTTTCAAATTTTTATCGTTTTTTTATGATATCATATTATTGTCAGAATCCAGCTAGGACGCTTAGTTTACGAGATATTGACGATTTTGTGATTTTATGATTTTTTAAATTTTTATCATTTTTTTATATCATATTATTGTCAGAATCCAGCTGGGACGCTTAGTTTACGAGATATTGACGATTTTGTGATTTTTTGATTTTTTAAATTTTTATCGTTTTTGATATCATATTATTGTCAGAATCCAGCTAGGACGCTTAGTTTACGAGATATTGACGATTTTGTGATTTTATGATTTTTCAAATTTTTATCGTTTTTTTATGATATCATATTATTGTCAGAATCCAGCTAGGACGCTTAGTTTACGAGATATTGACGATTTTGTGATTTTATGATTTTTTAAATTTTTATCATTTTTTTATATCATATTATTGTCAGAATCCAGCTGGGACGCTTAGTTTACGAGATATTGACGATTTTGTGATTTTATGATTTTTTAAATTTTTATCGTTTTTTTATGATATCATATTATTGTCAGAATCCAGCTAGGACGCTTAGTTTACGAGATATTGACGATTTTGTGATTTTT
The DNA here is from genome assembly GCA_910594885.2 of Bibio marci. Lineage (NCBI taxonomy): Eukaryota > Metazoa > Arthropoda > Insecta > Diptera > Bibionidae > Bibio > Bibio marci. The sequence goes on along the minus strand of OU343118.1, from coordinate 35,504,634 downwards.
TGATTTTTTAAATTTTTATCGTTTTTTTATGATATCATATTATTGTCAGAATCCAGCTAGGACGCTTAGTTTACGAGATATTGACGATTTTGTGATTTTATGATTTTTCAAATTTTTATCGTTTTTTTATGATATCATATTATTGTCAGAATCCAGCTAGGACGCTTAGTTTACGAGATATTGACGATTTTGTGATTTTTTGATTTTTTAAATTTTTTTCGTTTTTTTATGATATCATATTATTGTCAGAATCCAGCTAGGACGCTTAGTTTACGAGATATTGACGATTTTGTGATTTTATGATTTTTCAAATTTTTATCGTTTTTTTCTGATATCATATTATTGTCAGAATCCAGCTAGGACGCTTAGTTTACGAGATATTGACGATTTTGTGATTTTATGATTTTTCAAATTTTTATCGTTTTTTTATGATATCATATTATTGTCAGAATCCAGCTAGGACGCTTAGTTTACGAGATATTGACGATTTTGTGATTTTATGATTTTTTAAATTTTTATCGTTTTTTTATGATATCATATTATTGTCAGAATCCAGCTGGGACGCTTAGTTTACGAGATATTGACGATTTTGTGATTTTATGATTTTTTAAATTTTTATCATTTTTTTATATCATATTATTGTCAGAATCCAGCTGGGACGCTTAGTTTACGAGATATTGACGATTTTGTGATTTTTTGATTTTTTAAATTTTTATCGTTTTTTTATGATATCATATTATTGTCAGAATCCAGCTGGGACGCTTAGTTTACGAGATATTGACGATTTTGTGATTTTATGATTTTTCAAATTTTTATCGTTTTTTTATGATATCATATTATTGTCAGAATCCAGCTAGGACGCTTAGTTTACGAGATATAGACGATTTTGTGATTTTATGATTTTTTAAATTTTTAACGTTTTTTTATGATATCATATTATTGTCAGAATCCAGCTAGGACGCTTAGTTTACGAGATATTGACGATTTTGTGATTTTTTGATTTTTTAAATTTTTATCGTTTTTTTATGATATCATATTATTGTCAGAATCCAGCTAGGACGCTTAGTTTACGAGATATTGATGATTTTGTGATTTTATGATTTTTTAAATTTTTTTCGTTTTTTTATGATATCATATTATTGTCAGAATCCAGCTAGGACGCTTAGTTTACGAGATATTGACGATTTTGTGATTTTATACAAACAGTTTTGGAAATTTCCGGAAAATTCTGAGAACCACTCCTACCTTCTAATTAAAGTTTTGGAACATTCTAGAAATTTATTCACCAACTTCCAAAAGTCCCAAACAGTTTTGGAAATTTTCGGGAAAAACCCAAAATTTCTTCACCAACTTCTATATGCTCCAAACAGTTTTGGAAATTTCCGGAAAATTCTGAGAACCACTCCTAAATCTATTATTATTATTATATTATTATTTTATTTTTATTATTATATTATTATTATATTATTATTATTATATTATTATTATATTATTATTATTATTATTATATTATTATTATTATTATTATATTATTATTATATTATTATTATTATTATTATTATTATATTATTATTATTATTATTATTATTATATTATTATTATTATTATTATTATTATATTATTATTATTATTATATTATTATTATTATTATATTATTATTATTATTATATTATTATTATTATTATATTATTATTATTCTATACAACTTCTATAGGCTCCAAACAGTTTTTGAAATTTCCGGAAAATTCTGAGAACCACTCCTACCTTCTAATTAAAGTTTTGGAACATTCTAGAAATTTATTCACCAACTTGCAAAAGTCCCAAACAGTTTTGGAAATTTTCGGGAAAAACCCAAAATTTCCTCACCAACTTCTATATGCTCCAAACAGTTTTGGAAATTTCCGGAAAATTCTGAGAACCACTCCTACCTTCTAATTAAAGTTTTGGAACATTCTAGAAATTTATTCACCAACTTCCAAAAGTCCCAAACAGTTTTGGAAATTTTCGGGAAAAACCCAAAATTTCGTCACCAACTTCTATAGGCTCCAAACAGTTTTGGAAATTTCCGGAAAATTCTGAGAACCACTCCTACCTTCTAATTAAAGTTTTAAGTTTTGGAACATTCTAGAAATTTATTCACCAACTTCCAAAAGTCCCAAACAGTTTTGGAAATTTTCGGGAAAAACCCAAAATTTCTTCACCAACTTCTATAGGCTCCAAACAGTTCTGGAAATTTCCGGAATTTCTTTCCAAAAGTCCCAAACAGTTTTGGAAATTTCCGGAAAATTCTGAAAATCACTCCTACCTTGTAATTAAAGTTTTGGAACATTCTAGAAATTTATTCACCAACTTCCAAAAGTCCCAAACAGTTTTGGAAATTTTCGGGAAAAACCCAAAATTTCCTCACCAACTTCTATATGCTCCAAACAGTTTTGGAAATTTCCGGAAAATTCTGAGAACCACTCCTACCTTCTAATTAAAGTTTTGGAACATTCTAGAAATTTATTCACCAACTTCCAAAAGTCCCAAACAGTTTTGGAAATTTTCGGGAAAAACCCAAAATTTCTTCACCAACTTCTATAGGCTCCAAACAGTTTTGGAAATTTCCGGAAAATTCTGAGAACCACTCCTACCTTCTAATTAAAGTTTTAAGTTTTGGAACATTCTAGAAATTTATTCACCAACTTCCAAAAGTCCCAAACAGTTTTGGAAATTTTCGGGAAAAACCCAAAATTTCTTCACCAACTTCTATAGGCTCCAAACAGTTCTGGAAATTTCCGGAATTTCTTTCCAAAAGTCCCAAACAGTTCTGGAAATTTCCGGAATTTCTTTCCAAAAGTCCCAAACAGTTTTGGAAATTTCCGGAAAATTCTGAAAACCACTCCTACCTTGTAATTAAAGTTTTGGAACATTCTAGAAATTTATTCACCAACATCCAAAAGTCCCAAACAGTTTTGGAAATTTTCATATTATTGTCAGAATCCAGATAGGACGCTTAGTTTACGAGATATTGACGATTTTGTGATTTTATGATTTTTTAAATTTTTATCGTTTTTTTATGATATCATATTATTGTCAGAATCCAGCTAGGACGCTTAGTTTACGAGATATTGACGATTTTGTGATTTTATGATTTTTTAAATTTTTATCGTTTTTTTATGATATCATATTATTGTCAGAATCCAGCTAGGACGCTTAGTTTACGAGATATTGACGATTTTGTGATTTTATGATTTTTTAAATTTTTTTCGTTTTTTTATGATATCATATTATTGTCAGAATCCATGTGATTTTATGATTTTTTAAATTTTTTTCGTTTTTTTATGATATCATATTATTGTCAGAATCCAGCTAGGACGCTTAGTTTACGAGATATTGACGACTTTGTGATTTTTTTATTTTTTAAATTTTTATCATTTTTTTATGATATCATATTATTGTCAGAATCCAGCTAGGACGCTTAGTTTACGAGATATTGACGATTTTGTGATTTTATGATTTTTTAAATTTTTATCGTTTTTTTATGATATCATATTATTGTCAGAATCCAGCTGGGACGCTTAGTTTACGAGATATTGACGATTTTGTGATTTTATGATTTTTCAAATTTTTATCGTTTTTTTATGATATCATATTATTGTCAGAATCCAGCTAGGACGCTTAGTTTACGAGATATTGACGATTTTGTGATTTTTTGATTTTTTAAATTTTTTTCGTTTTTTTATGATATCATATTATTGTCAGAATCCAGCTGGGACGCTTAGTTTACGAGATATTGACGATTTTGTGATTTTATGATTTTTCAAATTTTTATCGTTTTTTTATGATATCATATTATTGTCAGAATCCAGCTAGGACGCTTAGTTTACGAGATATTGACGATTTTGTGATTTTATGATATTTTAAATTTTTATCGTTTTTTTATGATATCATATTATTGTCAGAATCCAGCTAGGACGCTTAGTTTACGAGATATTGACGATTTTGTGATTTTATGATTTTTTAAATTTTTTTCGTTTTTATATGATATCATATTATTGTCAGAATCCATGTGATTTTATGATTTTTTAAATTTTTTTCGTTTTTTTATGATATCATATTATTGTCAGAATCCAGCTGGGACGCTTAGTTTACGAGATATTGACGATTTTGTGATTTTATGATTTTTCAAATTTTTATCGTTTTTTTATGATATCATATTATTGTCAGAATCCAGCTAGGACGCTTAGTTTACGAGATATTGACGATTTTGTGATTTTATGATATTTTAAATTTTTATCGTTTTTTTATGATATCATATTATTGTCAGAATCCAGCTAGGACGCTTAGTTTACGAGATATTGACGATTTTGTGATTTTATGATTTTTTAAATTTTTATCGTTTTTTTATGATATCATATTATTGTCAGAATCCAGCTAGGACGCTTAGTATACGAGATATTGACGATTTTGTGATTTTATGATATTTTAAATTTTTATCGTTTTTTTATGATATCATATTATTGTCAGAATCCAGCTAGGACGCTTAGTTTACGAGATATTGACGATTTTGTGATTTTATGATTTTTTAAATTTTTATCGTTTTTTTATGATATCATATTATTGTCAGAATCCAGCTAGGACGCTTAGTTTACGAGATATTGACGATTTTGTGATTTTATGATTTTTTAAATTTTTATCGTTTTTTTATGATATCATATTATTGTCAGAATCCAGCTGGGACGCTTAGTTTACGAGATATTGACGATTTTGTGATTTTATGATTTTTTAAATTTTTATCATTTTTTTATATCATATTATTGTCAGAATCCAGCTGGGACGCTTAGTTTACGAGATATTGACGATTTTGTGATTTTATGATTTTTTAAATTTTTATCGTTTTTTTATGATATCATATTATTGTCAGAATCCAGCTAGGACGCTTAGTTTACGAGATATTGACGATTTTGTGATTTTTTGATTTTTTAAATTTTTATCGTTTTTTTATGATATCATATTATTGTCAGAATCCAGCTAGGACGCTTAGTTTACGAGATATTGACGACTTTGTGATTTTTTTATTTTTTAAATTTTTATCATTTTTTTATGATATCATATTATTGTCAGAATCCAGCTAGGACGCTTAGTTTACGAGATATTGACGATTTTGTGATTTTATGATTTTTTAAATTTTTATCGTTTTTTTATGATATCATATTATTGTCAGAATCCAGCTGGGACGCTTAGTTTACGAGATATTGACGATTTTGTGATTTTATGATTTTTTAAATTTTTATCGTTTTTTTATGATATCATATTATTGTCAGAATCCAGCTAGGACGCTTAGTTTACGAGATATTGACGATTTTGTGATTTTATGATTTTTCAAATTTTTATCGTTTTTTTATGATATCATATTATTGTCAGAATCCAGCTAGGACGCTTAGTTTACGAGATATTGACGATTTTGTGATTTTATGATTTTTCAAATTTTTATCGTTTTTTTATGATATCATATTATTGTCAGAATCCAGCTAGGACGCTTAGTTTACGAGATATTGACGATTTTGTGATTTTTTGATTTTTTAAATTTTTTTCGTTTTTTTATGATATCATATTATTGTCAGAATCCAGCTGGGACGCTTAGTTTACGAGATATTGACGATTTTGTGATTTTATGATTTTTCAAATTTTTATCGTTTTTTTATGATATCATATTATTGTCAGAATCCAGCTAGGACGCTTAGTTTACGAGATATTGACGATTTTGTGATTTTTTGATTTTTTAAATTTTTATCGTTTTTTTATGATATCATATTATTGTCAGAATCCAGCTAGGACGCTTAGTTTACGAGATATTGACGATTTTGTGATTTTATGATTTTTCAAATTTTTATCGTTTTTTTATGATATCATATTATTGTCAGAATCCAGCTAGGACGCTTAGTTTACGAGATATTGACGATTTTGTGATTTTATGATTTTTTAAATTTTTATCATTTTTTTATATCATATTATTGTCAGAATCCAGCTGGGACGCTTAGTTTACGAGATATTGACGATTTTGTGATTTTATGATTTTTTAAATTTTTATCGTTTTTTTATGATATCATATTATTGTCAGAATCCAGCTAGGACGCTTAGTTTACGAGATATTGACGATTTTGTGATTTTTTGATTTTTTAAATTTTTATCGTTTTTTTATGATATCATATTATTGTCAGAATCCAGCTAGGACGCTTAGTTTACGAGATATTGACGATTTTGTGATTTTTTGATTTTTTAAATTTTTTTCGTTTTTTTATGATATCATATTATTGTCAGAATCCAGCTGGGACGCTTAGTTTACGAGATATTGACGATTTTGTGATTTTATGATTTTTCAAATTTTTATCGTTTTTTTATGATATCATATTATTGTCAGAATCCAGCTAGGACGCTTAGTTTACGAGATATTGACGATTTTGTGATTTTATGATATTTTAAATTTTTATCGTTTTTTTATGATATCATATTATTGTCAGAATCCAGCTAGGACGCTTAGTTTACGAGATATTGACGATTTTGTGATTTTATGATTTTTTAAATTTTTATCGTTTTTTTATGATATCATATTATTGTCAGAATCCAGCTAGGACGCTTAGTATACGAGATATTGACGATTTTGTGATTTTTTGATTTTTCAAATTTTTATCGTTTTTTTATGATATCATATTATTGTCAGAATCCAGCTAGGACGCTTAGTTTACGAGATATTGACGATTTTGTGATTTTATGATTTTTTAAATTTTTATCGTTTTTTTATGATATCATATTATTGTCAGAATCCAGCTGGGACGCTTAGTTTACGAGATATTGACGATTTTGTGATTTTATGATTTTTCAAATTTTTATCGTTTTTTTATGATATCATATTATTGTCAGAATCCAGCTAGGACGCTTAGTTTACGAGATATTGACGATTTTGTGATTTTATGATATTTTAAATTTTTATCGTTTTTTTATGATATCATATTATTGTCAGAATCCAGCTAGGACGCTTAGTTTACGAGATATTGACGATTTTGTGATTTTATGATTTTTTAAATTTTTTTCGTTTTTATATGATATCATATTATTGTCAGAATCCATGTGATTTTATGATTTTTTAAATTTTTATCGTTTTTTTATGATATCATATTATTGTCAGAATCCAGCTAGGACGCTTAGTATACGAGATATTGACGATTTTGTGATTTTATGATATTTTAAATTTTTATCGTTTTTTTATGATATCATATTATTGTCAGAATCCAGCTAGGACGCTTAGTTTACGAGATATTGACGATTTTGTGATTTTATGATTTTTTAAATTTTTATCGTTTTTTTATGATATCATATTATTGTCAGAATCCAGCTAGGACGCTTAGTTTACGAGATATTGACGATTTTGTGATTTTATGATTTTTTAAATTTTTATCGTTTTTTTATGATATCATATTATTGTCAGAATCCAGCTGGGACGCTTAGTTTACGAGATATTGACGATTTTGTGATTTTATGATTTTTTAAATTTTTATCATTTTTTTATATCATATTATTGTCAGAATCCAGCTGGGACGCTTAGTTTACGAGATATTGACGATTTTGTGATTTTATGATTTTTTAAATTTTTATCGTTTTTTTATGATATCATATTATTGTCAGAATCCAGCTAGGACGCTTAGTTTACGAGATATTGACGATTTTGTGATTTTTTGATTTTTTAAATTTTTATCGTTTTTTTATGATATCATATTATTGTCAGAATCCAGCTAGGACGCTTAGTTTACGAGATATTGACGACTTTGTGATTTTTTTATTTTTTAAATTTTTATCATTTTTTTATGATATCATATTATTGTCAGAATCCAGCTAGGACGCTTAGTTTACGAGATATTGACGATTTTGTGATTTTATGATTTTTTAAATTTTTATCGTTTTTTTATGATATCATATTATTGTCAGAATCCAGCTGGGACGCTTAGTTTACGAGATATTGACGATTTTGTGATTTTATGATTTTTCAAATTTTTATCGTTTTTTTATGATATCATATTATTGTCAGAATCCAGCTAGGACGCTTAGTTTACGAGATATTGACGATTTTGTGATTTTATGATTTTTCAAATTTTTATCGTTTTTTTATGATATCATATTATTGTCAGAATCCAGCTAGGACGCTTAGTTTACGAGATATTGACGATTTTGTGATTTTATGATTTTTCAAATTTTTATCGTTTTTTTATGATATCATATTATTGTCAGAATCCAGCTAGGACGCTTAGTTTACGAGATATTGACGATTTTGTGATTTTTTGATTTTTTAAATTTTTTTCGTTTTTTTATGATATCATATTATTGTCAGAATCCAGCTGGGACGCTTAGTTTACGAGATATTGACGATTTTGTGATTTTTTGATTTTTCAAATTTTTATCGTTTTTTTATGATATCATATTATTGTCAGAATCCAGCTAGGACGCTTAGTTTACGAGATATTGACGATTTTGTGATTTTTTGATTTTTTAAATTTTTATCGTTTTTTTATGATATCATATTATTGTCAGAATCCAGCTAGGACGCTTAGTTTACGAGATATTGACGATTTTGTGATTTTATGATTTTTCAAATTTTTATCGTTTTTTTATGATATCATATTATTGTCAGAATCCAGCTAGGACGCTTAGTTTACGAGATATTGACGATTTTGTGATTTTATGATTTTTTAAATTTTTATCATTTTTTTATATCATATTATTGTCAGAATCCAGCTGGGACGCTTAGTTTACGAGATATTGACGATTTTGTGATTTTATGATTTTTTAAATTTTTATCGTTTTTTTATGATATCATATTATTGTCAGAATCCAGCTGGGACGCTTAGTTTACGAGATATTGACGATTTTGTGATTTTATGATTTTTCAAATTTTTATCGTTTTTTTATGATATCATATTATTGTCAGAATCCAGCTAGGACGCTTAGTTTACGAGATATTGACGATTTTGTGTTTTTTTGATTTTTTAAATTTTTATCGTTTTTTTATGATATCATATTATTGTCAGAATCCAGCTAGGACGCTTAGTTTACGAGATATTGACGATTTTGTGATTTTTTGATTTTTTAAATTTTTATCGTTTTTTTATGATATCATATTATTGTCAGAATCCAGCTAGGACGCTTAGTTTACGAGATATTGACGATTTTGTGATTTTTTGATTTTTTAAATTTTTTTCGTTTTTTTATGATATCATATTATTGTCAGAATCCAGCTGGGACGCTTAGTTTACGAGATATTGACGATTTTGTGATTTTATGATTTTTCAAATTTTTATCGTTTTTTTATGATATCATATTATTGTCAGAATCCAGCTAGGACGCTTAGTTTACGAGATATTGACGATTTTGTGATTTTTTGATTTTTTAAATTTTTATCGTTTTTTTATGATATCATATTATTGTCAGAATCCAGCTAGGACGCTTAGTTTACGAGATATTGACGATTTTGTGATTTTTTGATTTTTTAAATTTTTATCGTTTTTTTATGATATCATATTATTGTCAGAATCCAGCTAGGACGCTTAGTTTACGAGATATTGACGATTTTGTGATTTTTTGATTTTTTAAATTTTTTTCGTTTTTTTATGATATCATATTATTGTCAGAATCCAGCTGGGACGCTTAGTTTACGAGATATTGACGATTTTGTGATTTTATGATTTTTCAAATTTTTATCGTTTTTTTATGATATCATATTATTGTCAGAATCCAGCTAGGACGCTTAGTTTACGAGATATTGACGATTTTGTGATTTTATGATATTTTAAATTTTTATCGTTTTTTTATGATATCATATTATTGTCAGAATCCAGCTAGGACGCTTAGTTTACGAGATATTGACGATTTTGTGATTTTATGATTTTTTAAATTTTTATCGTTTTTTTATGATATCATATTATTGTCAGAATCCAGCTAGGACGCTTAGTATACGAGATATTGACGATTTTGTGATTTTTTGATTTTTCAAATTTTTATCGTTTTTTTATGATATCATATTATTGTCAGAATCCAGCTAGGACGCTTAGTTTACGAGATATTGACGATTTTGTGATTTTATGATTTTTTAAATTTTTATCATTTTTTTATATCATATTATTGTCAGAATCCAGCTGGGACGCTTAGTTTACGAGATATTGACGATTTTGTGATTTTTTGATTTTTTAAATTTTTATCGTTTTTTTATGATATCATATTATTGTCAGAATCCAGCTAGGACGCTTAGTTTACGAGATATTGACGATTTTGTGATTTTATGATTTTTCAAATTTTTATCGTTTTTTTATGATATCATATTATTGTCAGAATCCAGCTAGGACGCTTAGTTTACGAGATATTGACGATTTTGTGATTTTTTGATTTTTTAAATTTTTTTCGTTTTTTTATGATATCATATTATTGTCAGAATCCAGCTAGGACGCTTAGTTTACGAGATATTGACGATTTTGTGATTTTTTGATTTTTTAAATTTTTATCGTTTTTTTATGATATCATATTATTGTCAGAATCCAGCTAGGACGCTTAGTTTACGAGATATTGACGACTTTGTGATTTTTTTATTTTTTAAATTTTTATCATTTTTTTATGATATCATATTATTGTCAGAATCCAGCTAGGACGCTTAGTTTACGAGATATTGACGATTTTGTGATTTTATGATTTTTTAAATTTTTATCGTTTTTTTATGATATCATATTATTGTCAGAATCCAGCTGGGACGCTTAGTTTACGAGATATTGACGATTTTGTGATTTTATGATTTTTCAAATTTTTATCGTTTTTTTATGATATCATATTATTGTCAGAATCCAGCTAGGACGCTTAGTTTACGAGATATTGACGATTTTGTGATTTTATGATTTTTCAAATTTTTATCGTTTTTTTATGATATCATATTATTGTCAGAATCCAGCTAGGACGCTTAGTTTACGAGATATTGACGATTTTGTGATTTTATGATTTTTCAAATTTTTATCGTTTTTTTATGATATCATATTATTGTCAGAATCCAGCTAGGACGCTTAGTTTACGAGATATTGACGATTTTGTGATTTTTTGATTTTTTAAATTTTTTTCGTTTTTTTATGATATCATATTATTGTCAGAATCCAGCTGGGACGCTTAGTTTACGAGATATTGACGATTTTGTGATTTTATGATTTTTCAAATTTTTATCGTTTTTTTATGATATCATATTATTGTCAGAATCCAGCTAGGACGCTTAGTTTACGAGATATTGACGATTTTGTGATTTTTTGATTTTTTAAATTTTTATCGTTTTTTTATGATATCATATTATTGTCAGAATCCAGCTAGGACGCTTAGTTTACGAGATATTGACGATTTTGTGATTTTATGATTTTTCAAATTTTTATCGTTTTTTTATGATATCATATTATTGTCAGAATCCAGCTAGGACGCTTAGTTTACGAGATATTGACGATTTTGTGATTTTATGATTTTTTAAATTTTTATCATTTTTTTATATCATATTATTGTCAGAATCCAGCTGGGACGCTTAGTTTACGAGATATTGACGATTTTGTGATTTTATGATTTTTTAAATTTTTATCGTTTTTTTATGATATCATATTATTGTCAGAATCCAGCTGGGACGCTTAGTTTACGAGATATTGACGATTTTGTGATTTTATGATTTTTTAAATTTTTATCGTTTTTTTATGATATCATATTATTGTCAGAATCCAGCTAGGACGCTTAGTTTACGAGATATTGACGATTTTGTGATTTTTTGATTTTTTAAATTTTTATCGTTTTTTTATGATATCATATTATTGTCAGAATCCAGCTAGGACGCTTAGTTTACGAGATATTGACGATTTTGTGATTTTTTGATTTTTTAAATTTTTATCGTTTTTTTATGATATCATATTATTGTCAGAATCCAGCTAGGACGCTTAGTTTACGAGATATTGACGATTTTGTGATTTTATGATTTTTTAAATTTTTTTCGTTTTTTTATGATATCATATTATTGTCAGAATCCAGCTGGGACGCTTAGTTTACGAGATATTGACGATTTTGTGATTTTATGATTTTTCAAATTTTTATCGTTTTTTTATGATATCATATTATTGTCAGAATCCAGCTAGGACGCTTAGTTTACGAGATATTGACGATTTTGTGATTTTTTGATTTTTTAAATTTTTATCGTTTTTTTATGATATCATATTATTGTCAGAATCCAGCTAGGACGCTTAGTTTACGAGATATTGACGATTTTGTGATTTTTTGATTTTTTAAATTTTTATCGTTTTTTTATGATATCATATTATTGTCAGAATCCAGCTAGGACGCTTAGTTTACGAGATATTGACGATTTTGTGATTTTTTGATTTTTTAAATTTTTTTCGTTTTTTTATGATATCATATTATTGTCAGAATCCAGCTGGGACGCTTAGTTTACGAGATATTGACGATTTTGTGATTTTATGATTTTTCAAATTTTTATCGTTTTTTTATGATATCATATTATTGTCAGAATCCAGCTAGGACGCTTAGTTTACGAGATATTGACGATTTTGTGATTTTATGATATTTTAAATTTTTATCGTTTTTTTATGATATCATATTATTGTCAGAATCCAGCTAGGACGCTTAGTTTACGAGATATTGACGATTTTGTGATTTTATGATTTTTTAAATTTTTATCGTTTTTTTATGATATCATATTATTGTCAGAATCCAGCTAGGACGCTTAGTTTACGAGATATTGACGATTTTGTGATTTTTTGATTTTTCAAATTTTTATCGTTTTTTTATGATATCATATTATTGTCAGAATCCAGCTAGGACGCTTAGTTTACGAGATATTGACGATTTTGTGATTTTATGATTTTTTAAATTTTTATCATTTTTTTATATCATATTATTGTCAGAATCCAGCTGGGACGCTTAGTTTACGAGATATTGACGATTTTGTGATTTTTTGATTTTTTAAATTTTTATCGTTTTTTTATGATATCATATTATTGTCAGAATCCAGCTAGGACGCTTAGTTTACGAGATATTGACGATTTTGTGATTTTATGATTTTTCAAATTTTTATCGTTTTTTTATGATATCATATTATTGTCAGAATCCAGCTAGGACGCTTAGTTTACGAGATATTGACGATTTTGTGATTTTTTGATTTTTTAAATTTTTTTCGTTTTTTTATGATATCATATTATTGTCAGAATCCAGCTAGGACGCTTAGTTTACGAGATATTGACGATTTTGTGATTTTATGATTTTTTAAATTTTTATCGTTTTTTTATGATATCATATTATTGTCAGAATCCAGCTAGGACGCTTAGTTTACGAGATATTGACGATTTTGTGATTTTTTGATTTTTTAAATTTTTATCGTTTTTTTATGATATCATATTATTGTCAGAATCCAGCTAGGACGCTTAGTTTACGAGATATTGACGATTTTGTGATTTTTTGATTTTTTAAATTTTTATCGTTTTTTTATGATATCATATTATTGTCAGAATCCAGCTAGGACGCTTAGTTTACGAGATATTGACGATTTTGTGATTTTTTGATTTTTTAAATTTTTATCATTTTTTTATGATATCATATTATTGTCAGAATCCAGCTAGGACGCTTAGTTTACGAGATATTGACGATTTTGTGATTTTATGATTTTTCAAATTTTTATCGTTTTTTTATGATATCATATTATTGTCAGAATCCAGCTAGGACGCTTAGTTTACGAGATATTGACGATTTTGTGATTTTTTGATTTTTTAAATTTTTTTCGTTTTTTTATGATATCATATTATTGTCAGAATCCAGCTAGGACGCTTAGTTTACGAGATATTGACGATTTTGTGATTTTTTGATTTTTTAAATTTTTATCGTTTTTTTATGATATCATATTATTGTCAGAATCCAGCTAGGACGCTTAGTTTACGAGATATTGACGATTTTGTGATTTTTTGATTTTTTAAATTTTTATCGTTTTTTTATGATATCATATTATTGTCAGAATCCAGCTAGGACGCTTAGTTTACGAGATATTGACGATTTTGTGATTTTTTGATTTTTTAAATTTTTATCATTTTTTTATGATATCATATTATTGTCAGAATCCAGCTAGGACGCTTAGTTTACGAGATATTGACGATTTTGTGATTTTATGATTTTTCAAATTTTTATCGTTTTTTTATGATATCATATTATTGTCAGAATCCAGCTAGGACGCTTAGTTTACGAGATATTGACGATTTTGTGATTTTTTGATTTTTTAAATTTTTTTCGTTTTTTTATGATATCATATTATTGTCAGAATCCAGCTAGGACGCTTAGTTTACGAGATATTGACGATTTTGTGATTTTTTGATTTTTTAAATTTTTATCGTTTTTTTATGATATCATATTATTGTCAGAATCCAGCTAGGACGCTTAGTTTACGAGATATTGACGATTTTGTGATTTTATGATTTTTCAAATTTTTATCGTTTTTTTATGATATCATATTATTGTCAGAATCCAGCTAGGACGCTTAGTTTACGAGATATTGACGATTTTGTGATTTTTTGATTTTTTAAATTTTTTTCGTTTTTTTATGATATCATATTATTGTCAGAATCCAGCTAGGACGCTTAGTTTACGAGATATTGACGATTTTGTGATTTTATGATTTTTCAAATTTTTATCGTTTTTTTCTGATATCATATTATTGTCAGAATCCAGCTAGGACGCTTAGTTTACGAGATATTGACGATTTTGTGATTTTATGATTTTTCAAATTTTTATCGTTTTTTTCTGATATCATATTATTGTCAGAATCCAGCTAGGACGCTTAGTTTACGAGATATTGACGATTTTGTGATTTTATGATTTTTTAAATTTTTATCGTTTTTTTATGATATCATATTATTGTCAGAATCCAGCTAGGACGCTTAGTTTACGAGATATTGACGATTTTGTGATTTTTTGATTTTTTAAATTTTTTTCGTTTTTTTATGATATCATATTATTGTCAGAATCCAGCTAGGACGCTTAGTTTACGAGATATTGACGATTTTGTGATTTTTTGATTTTTTAAATTTTTATCGTTTTTTTATGATATCATATTATTGTCAGAATCCAGCTAGGACGCTTAGTTTACGAGATATTGACGATTTTGTGATTTTATGATTTTTCAAATTTTTATCGTTTTTTTATGATATCATATTATTGTCAGAATCCAGCTAGGACGCTTAGTTTACGAGATATTGACGATTTTGTGATTTTTTGATTTTTTAAATTTTTTTCGTTTTTTTATGATATCATATTATTGTCAGAATCCAGCTAGGACGCTTAGTTTACGAGATATTGACGATTTTGTGATTTTTTGATTTTTTAAATTTTTATCGTTTTTTTATGATATCATATTATTGTCAGAATCCAGCTAGGACGCTTAGTTTACGAGATATTGACGATTTTGTGATTTTATGATTTTTTAAATTTTTATCATTTTTTTATATCATATTATTGTCAGAATCCAGCTGGGACGCTTAGTTTACGAGATATTGACGATTTTGTGATTTTATGATTTTTTAAATTTTTATCGTTTTTTTATGATATCATATTATTGTCAGAATCCAGCTAGGACGCTTAGTTTACGAGATATTGACGATTTTGTGATTTTTTGATTTTTTAAATTTTTATCGTTTTTTTATGATATCATATTATTGTCAGAATCCAGCTAGGACGCTTAGTTTACGAGATATTGACGATTTTGTGATTTTATGATTTTTCAAATTTTTATCGTTTTTTTATGATATCATATTATTGTCAGAATCCACCTAGGACGCTTAGTTTACGAGATATTGACGATTTTGTGATTTTTTGATTTTTTAAATTTTTTTCGTTTTTTTATGATATCATATTATTGTCAGAATCCAGCTAGGACGCTTAGTTTACGAGATATTGACGATTTTGTGATTTTATGATTTTTCAAATTTTTATCGTTTTTTTCTGATATCATATTATTGTCAGAATCCAGCTAGGACGCTTAGTTTACGAGATATTGACGATTTTGTGATTTTATGATTTTTCAAATTTTTATCGTTTTTTTATGATATCATATTATTGTCAGAATCCAGCTAGGACGCTTAGTTTACGAGATATTGACGATTTTGTGATTTTATGATTTTTTAAATTTTTATCGTTTTTTTATGATATCATATTATTGTCAGAATCCAGCTGGGACGCTTAGTTTACGAGATATTGACGATTTTGTGATTTTATGATTTTTTAAATTTTTATCATTTTTTTATATCATATTATTGTCAGAATCCAGCTGGGACGCTTAGTTTACGAGATATTGACGATTTTGTGATTTTATGATTTTTTAAATTTTTATCGTTTTTTTATGATATCATATTATTGTCAGAATCCAGCTGGGACGCTTAGTTTACGAGATATTGACGATTTTGTGATTTTATGATTTTTCAAATTTTTATCGTTTTTTTATGATATCATATTATTGTCAGAATCCAGCTAGGACGCTTAGTTTACGAGATATAGACGATTTTGTGATTTTATGATTTTTTAAATTTTTAACGTTTTTTTATGATATCATATTATTGTCAGAATCCAGCTAGGACGCTTAGTTTACGAGATATTGACGATTTTGTGATTTTATGATTTTTCAAATTTTTATCGTTTTTTTATGATATCATATTATTGTCAGAATCCAGCTAGGACGCTTAGTTTACGAGATATTGACGATTTTGTGATTTTATGATTTTTTAAATTTTTATCGTTTTTTTATGATATCATATTATTGTCAGAATCCAGCTGGGACGCTTAGTTTACGAGATATTGACGATTTTGTGATTTTATGATTTTTTAAATTTTTATCATTTTTTTATATCATATTATTGTCAGAATCCAGCTGGGACGCTTAGTTTACGAGATATTGACGATTTTGTGATTTTATGATTTTTTAAATTTTTATCGTTTTTTTATGATATCATATTATTGTCAGAATCCAGCTAGGACGCTTAGTTTACGAGATATTGACGATTTTGTGATTTTATGATTTTTTAAATTTTTATCGTTTTTTTATGATATCATATTATTGTCAGAATCCAGCTAGGACGCTTAGTTTACGAGATATTGACGATTTTGTGATTTTTTGATTTTTCAAATTTTTATCGTTTTTTTATGATATCATATTATTGTCAGAATCCAGCTAGGACGCTTAGTTTACGAGATATTGACGATTTTGTGATTTTATGATTTTTTAAATTTTTATCGTTTTTTTATGATATCATATTATTGTCAGAATCCAGCTAGGACGCTTAGTTTACGAGATATTGACGATTTTGTGATTTTATGATTTTTTAAATTTTTATCGTTTTTTTATGATATCATATTATTGTCAGAATCCAGCTGGGACGCTTAGTTTACGAGATATTGACGATTTTGTGATTTTATGATTTTTTAAATTTTTATCATTTTTTTATATCATATTATTGTCAGAATCCAGCTGGGACGCTTAGTTTACGAGATATTGACGATTTTGTGATTTTATGATTTTTTAAATTTTTATCGTTTTTTTATGATATCATATTATTGTCAGAATCCAGCTAGGACGCTTAGTTTACGAGATATTGACGATTTTGTGATTTTATGATTTTTCAAATTTTTATCGTTTTTTTATGATATCATATTATTGTCAGAATCCAGTTAGGACGCTTAGTTTACGAGATATTGACGATTTTGTGATTTTATGATTTTTCAAATTTTTATCGTTTTTTTATGATATCATATTATTGTCAGAATCCAGCTAGGACGCTTAGTTTACGAGATATTGACGATTTTGTGATTTTATGATTTTTCAAATTTTTATCGTTTTTTTTATGATATCATATTATTGTCAGAATCCAGCTAGGACGCTTAGTTTACGAGATATTGACGATTTTGTGATTTTTTGAATTTTTAAATTTTTTTCGTTTTTTTATGATATCATATTATTGTCAGAATCCAGCTGGGACGCTTAGTTTACGAGATATTGACGATTTTGTGATTTTATGATTTTTTAAATTTTTATCGTTTTTTTATGATATCATATTATTGTCAGAATCCAGCTAGGACGCTTAGTTTACGAGATATTGACGATTTTGTGATTTTTTGATTTTTTAAATTTTTATCGTTTTTTTATGATATCATATTATTGTCAGAATCCAGCTAGGACGCTTAGTTTACGAGATATTGACGATTTTGTGATTTTTTGATTTTTTAAATTTTTATCGTTTTTTTATGATATCATATTATTGTCAGAATCCAGCTAGGACGCTTAGTTTACGAGATATTGACGATTTTGTGATTTTTTGAATTTTTAAATTTTTTTCGTTTTTTTATGATATCATATTATTGTCAGAATCCAGCTGGGACGCTTAGTTTACGAGATATTGACGATTTTGTGATTTTATGATTTTTTAAATTTTTATCGTTTTTTTATGATATCATATTATTGTCAGAATCCAGCTAGGACGCTTAGTTTACGAGATATTGACGATTTTGTGATTTTTTGATTTTTTAAATTTTTATCGTTTTTTTATGATATCATATTATTGTCAGAATCCAGCTAGGACGCTTAGTTTACGAGATATTGACGATTTTGTGATTTTATGATTTTTTAAATTTTTATCGTTTTTTTATGATATCATATTATTGTCAGAATCCAGCTGGGACGCTTAGGTTACGAGATATTGACGATTTTGTGATTTTATGATTTTTTAAATTTTTATCATTTTTTTATATCATATTATTGTCAGAATCCAGCTGGGACGCTTAGTTTACGAGATATTGACGATTTTGTGATTTTATGATTTTTTAAATTTTTATCGTATTTTTATGATATCATATTATTGTCAGAATCCAGCTGGGACGCTTAGTTTACGAGATATTGACGATTTTGTGATTTTATGATTTTTCAAATTTTTATCGTTTTTTTATGATATCATATTATTGTCAGAATCCAGCTAGGACGCTTAGTTTACGAGATATTGACGATTTTGTGATTTTATGATTTTTTAAATTTTTAACGTTTTTTTATGATATCATATTATTGTCAGAATCCAGCTAGGACGCTTAGTTTACGAGATATTGACGATTTTGTGATTTTTTGATTTTTTAAATTTTTATCGTTTTTTTATGATATCATATTATTGTCAGAATCCAGCTAGGACGCTTAGTTTACGAGATATTGACGATTTTGTGATTTTATGATTTTTTAAATTTTTATCGTTTTTTTATGATATCATATTATTGTCAGAATCCAGCTAGGACGCTTAGTTTACGAGATATTGACGATTTTGTGATTTTTTGATTTTTTAAATTTTTATCGTTTTTTTATGATATCATATTATTGTCAGAATCCAGCTAGGACGCTTAGTTTACGAGATATTGACGATTTTGTGATTTTATGATTTTTTAAATTTTTATCGTTTTTATATGATATCATATTATTGTCAGAATCCAGCTAGGACGCTTAGTTTACGAGATATTGACGATTTTGTGATTTTATGATTTTTTAAATTTTTATCGTTTTTTTATGATATCATATTATTGTCAGAATCCAGCTGGGACGCTTAGTTTACGAGATATTGACGATTTTGTGATTTTATGATTTTTTAAATTTTTATCGTTTTTTTATGATAATTGTCAGAATCCAGCTAGGACGCTTAGTTTACGAGATATTGACGATTTTGTGATTTTTTGATTTTTTAAATTTTTACCGTTTTTTTATGATATCATATTAATGTCAGAATCCAGCTAGGACGCTTAGTTTACGAGATATTGACGATTTTGTGATTTTTTGATTTTTTAAATTTTTATCGTTTTTTTATGATATCATATTATTGTCAGAATCCAGCTAGGACGCTTAGTTTACGAGATATTGACGATTTTGTGATTTTTTGATTTTTTAAATTTTTTTCGTTTTTTTATGATATCATATTATTGTCAGAATCCAGCTAGGACGCTTAGTTTACGAGATATTGACGATTTTGTGATTTTTTGATTTTTTAAATTTTTTTCGTTTTTTTATGATATCATATTATTGTCAGAATCCAGCTAGGACGCTTAGTTTACGAGATATTGACGATTTTGTGATTTTATGATTTTTTAAATTTTTATCGTTTTTTTATGATATCATATTATTGTCAGAATCCAGCTAGGACGCTTAGTTTACGAGATATTGACGATTTTGTGATTTTTTGATTTTTTAAATTTTTATCGTTTTTTTATGATATCATATTATTGTCAGAATCCAGCTAGGACGCTTAGTTTACGAGATATTGACGATTTTGTGATTTTTTGATTTTTTAAATTTTTATCGTTTTTTTATGATATCATATTATTGTCAGAATCCAGCTAGGACGCTTAGTTTACGAGATATTGACGATTTTGTGATTTTTTGATTTTTTAAATTTTTATCATTTTTTTATGATATCATATTATTGTCAGAATCCAGCTAGGACGCTTAGTTTACGAGATATTGACGATTTTGTGATTTTATGATTTTTCAAATTTTTATCGTTTTTTTATGATATCATATTATTGTCAGAATCCAGCTAAGACGCTTAGTTTACGAGATATTGACGATTTTGTGATTTTTTGATTTTTTAAATTTTTTTCGTTTTTTTATGATATCATATTATTGTCAGAATCCAGCTAGGACGCTTAGTTTACGAGATATTGACGATTTTGTGATTTTTTGATTTTTTAAATTTTTATCGTTTTTTTATGATATCATATTATTGTCAGAATCCAGCTAGGACGCTTAGTTTACGAGATATTGACGATTTTGTGATTTTTTGATTTTTTAAATTTTTATCGTTTTTTTATGATATCATATTATTGTCAGAATCCAGCTAGGACGCTTAGTTTACGAGATATTGACGATTTTGTGATTTTTTGATTTTTTAAATTTTTATCATTTTTTTATGATATCATATTATTGTCAGAATCCAGCTAGGACGCTTAGTTTACGAGATATTGACGATTTTGTGATTTTATGATTTTTCAAATTTTTATCGTTTTTTTATGATATCATATTATTGTCAGAATCCAGCTGGGACGCTTAGTTTACGAGATATTGACGATTTTGTGATTTTATGATTTTTTAAATTTTTATCATTTTTTTATATCATATTATTGTCAGAATCCAGCTGGGACGCTTAGTTTACGAGATATTGACGATTTTGTGATTTTATGATTTTTTAAATTTTTATCGTTTTTTTATGATATCATATTATTGTCAGAATCCAGCTGGGACGCTTAGTTTACGAGATATTGACGATTTTGTGATTTTATGATTTTTCAAATTTTTATCGTTTTTTTATGATATCATATTATTGTCAGAATCCAGCTAGGACGCTTAGTTTACGAGATATAGACGATTTTGTGATTTTATGATTTTTTAAATTTTTAACGTTTTTTTATGATATCATATTATTGTCAGAATCCAGCTAGGACGCTTAGTTTACGAGATATTGACGATTTTGTGATTTTATGATTTTTCAAATTTTTATCGTTTTTTTATGATATCATATTATTGTCAGAATCCAGCTAGGACGCTTAGTTTACGAGATATTGACGATTTTGTGATTTTATGATTTTTTAAATTTTTATCGTTTTTTTATGATATCATATTATTGTCAGAATCCAGCTGGGACGCTTAGTTTACGAGATATTGACGATTTTGTGATTTTATGATTTTTTAAATTTTTATCATTTTTTTATATCATATTATTGTCAGAATCCAGCTGGGACGCTTAGTTTACGAGATATTGACGATTTTGTGATTTTATGATTTTTTAAATTTTTATCGTTTTTTTATGATATCATATTATTGTCAGAATCCAGCTAGGACGCTTAGTTTACGAGATATTGACGATTTTGTGATTTTATGATTTTTTAAATTTTTATCGTTTTTTTATGATATCATATTATTGTCAGAATCCAGCTAGGACGCTTAGTTTACGAGATATTGACGATTTTGTGATTTTTTGATTTTTTAAATTTTTATCATTTTTTTATATCATATTATTGTCAGAATCCAGCTGGGACGCTTAGTTTACGAGATATTGACGATTTTGTGATTTTATGATTTTTTAAATTTTTATCGTTTTTTTATGATATCATATTATTGTCAGAATCCAGCTAGGACGCTTAGTTTACGAGATATTGACGATTTTGTGATTTTATGATTTTTCAAATTTTTATCGTTTTTTTATGATATCATATTATTGTCAGAATCCAGTTAGGACGCTTAGTTTACGAGATATTGACGATTTTGTGATTTTATGATTTTTCAAATTTTTATCGTTTTTTTATGATATCATATTATTGTCAGAATCCAGCTAGGACGCTTAGTTTACGAGATATTGACGATTTTGTGATTTTATGATTTTTCAAATTTTTATCGTTTTTTTATGATATCATATTATTGTCAGAATCCAGCTAGGACGCTTAGTTTACGAGATATTGACGATTTTGTGATTTTTTGAATTTTTAAATTTTTTTCGTTTTTTTATGATATCATATTATTGTCAGAATCCAGCTGGGACGCTTAGTTTACGAGATATTGACGATTTTGTGATTTTATGATTTTTTAAATTTTTATCGTTTTTTTATGATATCATATTATTGTCAGAATCCAGCTAGGACGCTTAGTTTACGAGATATTGACGATTTTGTGATTTTATGATTTTTTAAATTTTTATCGTTTTTTTATGATATCATATTATTGTCAGAATCCAGCTAGGACGCTTAGTTTACGAGATATTGACGATTTTGTGATTTTTTGATTTTTCAAATTTTTATCGTTTTTTTATGATATCATATTATTGTCAGAATCCAGCTGGGACGCTTAGTTTACGAGATATTGACGATTTTGTGATTTTATGATTTTTTAAATTTTTATCGTTTTTTTATGATATCATATTATTGTCAGAATCCAGCTGGGACGCTTAGTTTACGAGATATTGACGATTTTGTGATTTTATGATTTTTTAAATTTTTATCATTTTTTTATATCATATTATTGTCAGAATCCAGCTGGGACGCTTAGTTTACGAGATATTGACGATTTTGTGATTTTATGATTTTTTAAATTTTTATCGTTTTTTTATGATATCATATTATTGTCAGAATCCAGCTAGGACGCTTAGTTTACGAGATATTGACGATTTTGTGATTTTATGATTTTTCAAATTTTTATCGTTTTTTTATGATATCATATTATTGTCAGAATCCAGTTAGGACGCTTAGTTTACGAGATATTGACGATTTTGTGATTTTATGATTTTTCAAATTTTTATCGTTTTTTTATGATATCATATTATTGTCAGAATCCAGCTAGGACGCTTAGTTTACGAGATATTGACGATTTTGTGATTTTATGATTTTTCAAATTTTTATCGTTTTTTTATGATATCATATTATTGTCAGAATCCAGCTAGGACGCTTAGTTTACGAGATATTGACGATTTTGTGATTTTTTGAATTTTTAAATTTTTTTCGTTTTTTTATGATATCATATTATTGTCAGAATCCAGCTGGGACGCTTAGTTTACGAGATATTGACGATTTTGTGATTTTTTGATTTTTTAAATTTTTATCGTTTTTTTATGATATCATATTATTGTCAGAATCCAGCTAGGACGCTTAGTTTACGAGATATTGACGATTTTGTGATTTTTTGATTTTTTAAATTTTTATCGTTTTTTTATGATATCATATTATTGTCAGAATCCAGCTAGGACGCTTAGTTTACGAGATATTGACGATTTTGTGATTTTTTGAATTTTTAAATTTTTTTCGTTTTTTTATGATATCATATTATTGTCAGAATCCAGCTGGGACGCTTAGTTTACGAGATATTGACGATTTTGTGATTTTATGATTTTTTAAATTTTTATCGTTTTTTTATGATATCATATTATTGTCAGAATCCAGCTAGGACGCTTAGTTTACGAGATATTGACGATTTTGTGATTTTTTGATTTTTTAAATTTTTATCGTTTTTTTATGATATCATATTATTGTCAGAATCCAGCTAGGACGCTTAGTTTACGAGATATTGACGATTTTGTGATTTTATGATTTTTTAAATTTTTATCGTTTTTTTATGATATCATATTATTGTCAGAATCCAGCTGGGACGCTTAGGTTACGAGATATTGACGATTTTGTGATTTTATGATTTTTTAAATTTTTATCATTTTTTTATATCATATTATTGTCAGAATCCAGCTGGGACGCTTAGTTTACGAGATATTGACGATTTTGTGATTTTATGATTTTTTAAATTTTTATCGTATTTTTATGATATCATATTATTGTCAGAATCCAGCTGGGACGCTTAGTTTACGAGATATTGACGATTTTGTGATTTTATGATTTTTCAAATTTTTATCGTTTTTTTATGATATCATATTATTGTCAGAATCCAGCTAGGACGCTTAGTTTACGAGATATTGACGATTTTGTGATTTTATGATTTTTTAAATTTTTAACGTTTTTTTATGATATCATATTATTGTCAGAATCCAGCTAGGACGCTTAGTTTACGAGATATTGACGATTTTGTGATTTTTTGATTTTTTAAATTTTTATCGTTTTTTTATGATATCATATTATTGTCAGAATCCAGCTAGGACGCTTAGTTTACGAGATATTGACGATTTTGTGATTTTATGATTTTTTAAATTTTTATCGTTTTTTTATGATATCATATTATTGTCAGAATCCAGCTAGGACGCTTAGTTTACGAGATATTGACGATTTTGTGATTTTTTGATTTTTTAAATTTTTATCGTTTTTTTATGATATCATATTATTGTCAGAATCCAGCTAGGACGCTTAGTTTACGAGATATTGACGATTTTGTGATTTTATGATTTTTTAAATTTTTATCGTTTTTATATGATATCATATTATTGTCAGAATCCAGCTAGGACGCTTAGTTTACGAGATATTGACGATTTTGTGATTTTATGATTTTTTAAATTTTTATCGTTTTTTTATGATATCATATTATTGTCAGAATCCAGCTGGGACGCTTAGTTTACGAGATATTGACGATTTTGTGATTTTATGATTTTTTAAATTTTTATCGTTTTTTTATGATAATTGTCAGAATCCAGCTAGGACGCTTAGTTTACGAGATATTGACGATTTTGTGATTTTTTGATTTTTTAAATTTTTACCGTTTTTTTATGATATCATATTAATGTCAGAATCCAGCTAGGACGCTTAGTTTACGAGATATTGACGATTTTGTGATTTTTTGATTTTTTAAATTTTTATCGTTTTTTTATGATATCATATTATTGTCAGAATCCAGCTAGGACGCTTAGTTTACGAGATATTGACGATTTTGTGATTTTATGATTTTTTAAATTTTTATCGTTTTTTTATGATATCATATTATTGTCAGAATCCAGCTAGGACGCTTAGTTTACGAGATATTGACGATTTTGTGATTTTATGATTTTTTAAATTTTTATCGTTTTTTTATGATATCATATTATTGTCAGAATCCAGCTGGGACGCTTAGTTTACGAGATATTGACGATTTTGTGATTTTATGATTTTTTAAATTTTTATCGTTTTTTTATGATATCATATTATTGTCAGAATCCAGCTAGGACGCTTAGTTTACGAGATATTGACGATTTTGTGATTTTTTGATTTTTCAAATTTTTATCGTTTTTTTATGATATCATATTATTGTCAGAATCCAGCTAGGACGCTTAGTTTACGAGATATTGACGATTTTGTGATTTTTTGAATTTTTAAATTTTTTTCGTTTTTTTATGATATCATATTATTGTCAGAATCCAGCTGGGACGCTTAGTTTACGAGATATTGACGATTTTGTGATTTTATGATTTTTCAAATTTTTATCGTTTTTTTATGATATCATATTATTGTCAGAATCCAGCTAGGACGCTTAGTTTACGAGATATTGACGATTTTGTGATTTTATGATTTTTTAAATTTTTATCATTTTTTTATATCATATTATTGTCAGAATCCAGCTGGGACGCTTAGTTTACGAGATATTGACGATTTTGTGATTTTATGATTTTTTAAATTTTTATCGTTTTTTTATGATATCATATTATTGTCAGAATCCAGCTGGGACGCTTAGTTTACGAGATATTGACGATTTTGTGATTTTATGATTTTTCAAATTTTTATCGTTTTTTTATGATATCATATTATTGTCAGAATCCAGCTAGGACGCTTAGTTTACGAGATATTGACGATTTTGTGATTTTATGATTTTTTAAATTTTTAACGTTTTTTTATGATATCATATTATTGTCAGAATCCAGCTAGGACGCTTAGTTTACGAGATATTGACGATTTTGTGATTTTATGATTTTTTAAATTTTTAACGTTTTTTTATGATATCATATTATTGTCAGAATCCAGCTAGGACGCTTAGTTTACGAGATATTGACGATTTTGTGATTTTTTGATTTTTTAAATTTTTATCGTTTTTTTATGATATCATATTATTGTCAGAATCCAGCTAGGACGCTTAGTTTACGAGATATTGACGATTTTGTGATTTTATGATTTTTTAAATTTTTATCGTTTTTTTATGATATCATATTATTGTCAGAATCCAGCTAGGACGCTTAGTTTACGAGATATTGATGATTTTGTGATTTTATGATTTTTTAAATTTTTTTCGTTTTTTTATGATATCATATTATTGTCAGAATCCAGCTAGGACGCTTAGTTTACGAGATATTGACGATTTTGTGATTTTATGATTTTTTAAATTTTTATCGTTTTTTTATGATATCATATTATTGTCAGAATCCAGCTAGGACGCTTAGTTTACGAGATATTGACGATTTTGTGATTTTTTGATTTTTTAAATTTTTATCGTTTTTTTATGATATCATATTATTGTCAGAATCCAGCTAGGACGCTTAGTTTACGAGATATTGACGATTTTGTGATTTTATGATTTTTTAAATTTTTATCGTTTTTTTATGATATCATATTATTGTCAGAATCCAGCTAGGACGCTTAGTTTACGAGATATTGACGATTTTGTGATTTTATGATTTTTTAAATTTTTATCGTTTTTTTATGATATCATATTATTGTCAGAATCCAGCTGGGACGCTTAGTTTACGAGATATTGACGATTTTGTGATTTTATGATTTTTTAAATTTTTATCATTTTTTTATATCATATTATTGTCAGAATCCAGCTGGGACGCTTAGTTTACGAGATATTGACGATTTTGTGATTTTATGATTTTTTAAATTTTTATCGTTTTTTTATGATATCATATTATTGTCAGAATCCAGCTGGGACGCTTAGTTTACGAGATATTGACGATTTTGTGATTTTATGATTTTTCAAATTTTTATCGTTTTTTTATGATATCATATTATTGTCAGAATCCAGTTAGGACGCTTAGTTTACGAGATATTGACGATTTTGTGATTTTATGATTTTTCAAATTTTTATCGTTTTTTTATGATATCATATTATTGTCAGAATCCAGCTAGGACGCTTAGTTTACGAGATATTGACGATTTTGTGATTTTATGATTTTTCAAATTTTTATCGTTTTTTTATGATATCATATTATTGTCAGAATCCAGCTAGGACGCTTAGTTTACGAGATATTGACGATTTTGTGATTTTTTGAATTTTTAAATTTTTTTCGTTTTTTTATGATATCATATTATTGTCAGAATCCAGCTGGGACGCTTAGTTTACGAGATAATGACGATTTTGTGATTTTATGATTTTTCAAATTTTTATCGTTTTTTTATGATATCATATTATTGTCAGAATCCAGCTAGGACGCTTAGTTTACGAGATATTGACGATTTTGTGATTTTATGATTTTTTAAATTTTTATCGTTTTTTTATGATATCATATTATTGTCAGAATCCAGCTAGGACGCTTAGTTTACGAGATATTGACGATTTTGTGATTTTATGATTTTTTAAATTTTTATCGTTTTTTTATGATATCATATTATTGTCAGAATCCAGCTAGGACGCTTAGTTTACGAGATATTGACGATTTTGTGATTTTTTGATTTTTTAAATTTTTATCGTTTTTTTATGATATCATATTATTGTCAGAATCCAGCTGGGACGCTTAGTTTACGAGATATTGACGATTTTGTGATTTTATGATTTTTCAAATTTTTATCGTTTTTTTATGATATCATATTATTGTCAGAATCCAGCTAGGACGCTTAGTTTACGAGATATTGACGATTTTGTGATTTTATGATATTTTAAATTTTTATCGTTTTTTTATGATATCATATTATTGTCAGAATCCAGCTAGGACGCTTAGTTTACGAGATATTGACGATTTTGTGATTTTATGATTTTTTAAATTTTTTTCGTTTTTATATGATATCATATTATTGTCAGAATCCATGTGATTTTATGATTTTTTAAATTTTTTTCGTTTTTTTATGATATCATATTATTGTCAGAATCCAGCTGGGACGCTTAGTTTACGAGATATTGACGATTTTGTGATTTTATGATTTTTCAAATTTTTATCGTTTTTTTATGATATCATATTATTGTCAGAATCCAGCTGGGACGCTTAGTTTACGAGATATTGACGATTTTGTGATTTTATGATTTTTCAAATTTTTATCGTTTTTTTATGATATCATATTATTGTCAGAATCCAGCTAGGACGCATAGTTTACGAGATATTGACGATTTTGTGATTTTATGATATTTTAAATTTTTATCGTTTTTTTATGATATCATATTATTGTCAGAATCCAGCTAGGACGCTTAGTTTACGAGATATTGACGATTTTGTGATTTTATGATTTTTTAAATTTTTATCGTTTTTTATGATATCATATTATTGTCAGAATCCAGCTAGGACGCTTAGTTTACGAGATATTGACGATTTTGTGATTTTATGATTTTTTAAATTTTTATCGTTTTTTTATGATATCATATTATTGTCAGAATCCAGCTAGGACGCTTAGTTTACGAGATATTGACGATTTTGTGATTTTATGATTTTTTAAATTTTTATCGTTTTTTTATGATATCATATTATTGTCAGAATCCAGCTAGGACGCTTAGTTTACGAGATATTGACGATTTTGTGATTTTTTGATTTTTTAAATTTTTATCGTTTTTTTATGATATCATATTATTGTCAGAATCCAGCTGGGACGCTTAGTTTACGAGATATTGACGATTTTGTGATTTTATGATTTTTCAAATTTTTATCGTTTTTTTATGATATCATATTATTGTCAGAATCCAGCTAGGACGCTTAGTTTACGAGATATTGACGATTTTGTGATTTTATGATATTTTAAATTTTTTTCGTTTTTTTATGATATCATATTATTGTCAGAATCCAGCTGGGACGCTTAGTTTACGAGATAATGACGATTTTGTGATTTTATGATTTTTCAAATTTTTATCTTTTTTTTATGATATCATATTATTGTCAGAATCCAGCTAGGACGCTTAGTTTACGAGATATTGACGATTTTGTGATTTTTTGATTTTTTAAATTTTTATCGTTTTTTTATGATATCATATTATTGTCAGAATCCAGCTGGGACGCTTAGTTTACGAGATATTGACGATTTTGTGATTTTATGATTTTTCAAATTTTTATCGTTTTTTTATGATATCATATTATTGTCAGAATCCAGCTAGGACGCTTAGTTTACGAGATATTGACGATTTTGTGATTTTATGATATTTTAAATTTTTATCGTTTTTTTATGATATCATATTATTGTCAGAATCCAGCTAGGACGCTTAGTTTACGAGATATTGACGATTTTGTGATTTTATGATTTTTTAAATTTTTTTCGTTTTTATATGATATCATATTATTGTCAGAATCCATGTGATTTTATGATTTTTTAAATTTTTTTCGTTTTTTTATGATATCATATTATTGTCAGAATCCAGCTGGGACGCTTAGTTTACGAGATATTGACGATTTTGTGATTTTATGATTTTTCAAATTTTTATCGTTTTTTTATGATATCATATTATTGTCAGAATCCAGCTAGGACGCTTAGTTTACGAGATATTGACGATTTTGTGATTTTATGATATTTTAAATTTTTATCGTTTTTTTATGATATCATATTATTGTCAGAATCCAGCTAGGACGCTTAGTTTACGAGATATTGACGATTTTGTGATTTTATGATTTTTTAAATTCTTATCGTTTTTTTATGATATCATATTATTGTCAGAATCCAGCTAGGACGCTTAGTATACGAGATATTGACGATTTTGTGATTTTATGATATTTTAAATTTTTATCGTTTTTTTATGATATCATATTATTGTCAGAATCCAGCTAGGACGCTTAGTTTACGAGATATTGACGATTTTGTGATTTTATGATTTTTTAAATTTTTATCGTTTTTTTATGATATCATATTATTGTCAGAATCCAGCTAGGACGCTTAGTTTACGAGATATTGACGATTTTGTGATTTTATGATTTTTTAAATTTTTATCGTTTTTTTATGATATCATATTATTGTCAGAATCCAGCTGGGACGCTTAGTTTACGAGATATTGACGATTTTGTGATTTTATGATATTTTAAATTTTTTTCGTTTTTTTATGATATCATATTATTGTCAGAATCCAGCTGGGACGCTTAGTTTACGAGATAATGACGATTTTGTGATTTTATGATTTTTTAAATTTTTATCGTTTTTTTATGATATCATATTATTGTCAGAATCCAGCTAGGACGCTTAGTTTACGAGATATTGACGATTTTGTGATTTTATGATTTTTTAAATTTTTATCGTTTTTTTATGATATCATATTATTGTCAGAATCCAGCTGGGACGCTTAGTTTACGAGATATTGACGATTTTGTGATTTTATGATATTTTAAATTTTTTTCGTTTTTTTATGATATCATATTATTGTCAGAATCCAGCTGGGACGCTTAGTTTACGAGATAATGACGATTTTGTGATTTTATGATTTTTCAAATTTTTATCGTTTTTTTATGATATCATATTATTGTCAGAATCCAGCTAGGACGCTTAGTTTACGAGATATTGACGATTTTGTGATTTTTTGATTTTTTAAATTTTTATCGTTTTTTTATGATATCATATTATTGTCAGAATCCAGCTGGGACGCTTAGTTTACGAGATATTGACGATTTTGTGATTTTATGATTTTTCAAATTTTTATCGTTTTTTTATGATATCATATTATTGTCAGAATCCAGCTGGGACGCTTAGTTTACGAGATATTGACGATTTTGTGATTTTATGATATTTTAAATTTTTTTCGTTTTTTTATGATATCATATTATTGTCAGAATCCAGCTAGGACGCTTAGTTTACGAGATATTGACGATTTTGTGATTTTATGATTTTTTAAATTTTTATCGTTTTTTTATGATATCATATTATTGTCAGAATCCAGCTGGGACGCTTAGTTTACGAGATATTGACGATTTTGTGATTTTATGATATTTTAAATTTTTTTCGTTTTTTTATGATATCATATTATTGTCAGAATCCAGCTGGGACGCTTAGTTTACGAGATAATGACGATTTTGTGATTTTATGATTTTTCAAATTTTTATCGTTTTTTTATGATATCATATTATTGTCAGAATCCAGCTAGGACGCTTAGTTTACGAGATATTGACGATTTTGTGATTTTTTGATTTTTTAAATTTTTATCGTTTTTTTATGATATCATATTATTGTCAGAATCCAGCTGGGACGCTTAGTTTACGAGATATTGACGATTTTGTGATTTTATGATTTTTCAAATTTTTATCGTTTTTTTATGATATCATATTATTGTCAGAATCCAGCTAGGACGCTTAGTTTACGAGATATTGACGATTTTGTGATTTTATGATATTTTAAATTTTTATCGTTTTTTTATGATATCATATTATTGTCAGAATCCAGCTAGGACGCTTAGTTTACGAGATATTGACGATTTTGTGATTTTATGATTTTTTAAATTTTTTTCGTTTTTATATGATATCATATTATTGTCAGAATCCATGTGATTTTATGATTTTTTAAATTTTTTTCGTTTTTTTATGATATCATATTATTGTCAGAATCCAGCTGGGACGCTTAGTTTACGAGATATTGACGATTTTGTGATTTTATGATTTTTTAAATTTTTATCGTTTTTTTATGATATCATATTATTGTCAGAATCCAGCTAGGACGCTTAGTTTACGAGATATTGACGATTTTGTGATTTTATGATATTTTAAATTTTTATCGTTTTTTTATGATATCATATTATTGTCAGAATCCAGCTAGGACGCTTAGTTTACGAGATATTGACGATTTTGTGATTTTATGATTTTTTAAATTTTTATCGTTTTTTTATGATATCATATTATTGTCAGAATCCAGCTAGGACGCTTAGTATACGAGATATTGACGATTTTGTGATTTTATGATTTTTTAAATTTTTATCGTTTTTTTATGATATCATATTATTGTCAGAATCCAGCTAGGACGCTTAGTTTACGAGATATTGACGATTTTGTGATTTTATGATTTTTTAAATTTTTATCGTTTTTTTATGATATCATATTATTGTCAGAATCCAGCTAGGACGCTTAGTTTACGAGATATTGACGATTTTGTGATTTTATGATTTTTTAAATTTTTATCGTTTTTTTATGATATCATATTATTGTCAGAATCCAGCTGGGACGCTTAGTTTACGAGATATTGACGATTTTGTGATTTTATGATTTTTTAAATTTTTATCATTTTTTTATATCATATTATTGTCAGAATCCAGCTGGGACGCTTAGTTTACGAGATATTGACGATTTTGTGATTTTATGATTTTTTAAATTTTTATCGTTTTTTTATGATATCATATTATTGTCAGAATCCAGCTAGGACGCTTAGTTTACGAGATATTGACGATTTTGTGATTTTTTGATTTTTTAAATTTTTATCGTTTTTTTATGATATCATATTATTGTCAGAATCCAGCTAGGACGCTTAGTTTACGAGATATTGACGACTTTGTGATTTTTTTATTTTTTAAATTTTTATCATTTTTTTATGATATCATATTATTGTCAGAATCCAGCTAGGACGCTTAGTTTACGAGATATTGACGATTTTGTGATTTTATGATTTTTTAAATTTTTATCGTTTTTTTATGATATCATATTATTGTCAGAATCCAGCTGGGACGCTTAGTTTACGAGATATTGACGATTTTGTGATTTTATGATTTTTCAAATTTTTATCGTTTTTTTATGATATCATATTATTGTCAGAATCCAGCTAGGACGCTTAGTTTACGAGATATTGACGATTTTGTGATTTTATGATTTTTCAAATTTTTATCGTTTTTTTATGATATCATATTATTGTCAGAATCCAGCTAGGACGCTTAGTTTACGAGATATTGACGATTTTGTGATTTTATGATTTTTCAAATTTTTATCGTTTTTTTATGATATCATATTATTGTCAGAATCCAGCTAGGACGCTTAGTTTACGAGATATTGACGATTTTGTGATTTTATGATTTTTTAAATTTTTATCATTTTTTTATATCATATTATTGTCAGAATCCAGCTGGGACGCTTAGTTTACGAGATATTGACGATTTTGTGATTTTATGATTTTTTAAATTTTTATCGTTTTTTTATGATATCATATTATTGTCAGAATCCAGCTGGGACGCTTAGTTTACGAGATATTGACGATTTTGTGATTTTATGATTTTTCAAATTTTTATCGTTTTTTTATGATATCATATTATTGTCAGAATCCAGCTAGGACGCTTAGTTTACGAGATATTGACGATTTTGTGATTTTATGATTTTTTAAATTTTTAACGTTTTTTTATGATATCATATTATTGTCAGAATCCAGCTAGGACGCTTAGTTTACGAGATATAGACGATTTTGTGATTTTATGATTTTTTAAATTTTTAACGTTTTTTTATGATATCATATTATTGTCAGAATCCAGCTAGGACGCTTAGTTTACGAGATATTGACGATTTTGTGATTTTTTGATTTTTTAAATTTTTATCGTTTTTTTATGATATCATATTATTGTCAGAATCCAGCTAGGACGCTTAGTTTACGAGATATTGACGATTTTGTGATTTTATGATTTTTTAAATTTTTATCGTTTTTTTATGATATCATATTATTGTCAGAATCCAGCTAGGACGCTTAGTTTACGAGATATTGATGATTTTGTGATTTTATGATTTTTTAAATTTTTTTCGTTTTTTTATGATATCATATTATTGTCAGAATCCAGCTAGGACGCTTAGTTTACGAGATATTGACGATTTTGTGATTTTATGATTTTTTAAATTTTTATCGTTTTTTTATGATATCATATTATTGTCAGAATCCAGCTAGGACGCTTAGTTTACGAGATATTGACGATTTTGTGATTTTTTGATTTTTTAAATTTTTATCGTTTTTTTATGATATCATATTATTGTCAGAATCCAGCTAGGACGCTTAGTTTACGAGATATTGACGATTTTGTGATTTTATGATTTTTTAAATTTTTATCGTTTTTTTATGATATCATATTATTGTCAGAATCCAGCTAGGACGCTTAGTTTACGAGATATTGACGATTTTGTGATTTTATGATTTTTTAAATTTTTATCGTTTTTTTATGATATCATATTATTGTCAGAATCCAGCTGGGACGCTTAGTTTACGAGATATTGACGATTTTGTGATTTTATGATTTTTTAAATTTTTATCATTTTTTTATATCATATTATTGTCAGAATCCAGCTGGGACGCTTAGTTTACGAGATATTGACGATTTTGTGATTTTATGATTTTTTAAATTTTTATCGTTTTTTTATGATATCATATTATTGTCAGAATCCAGCTGGGACGCTTAGTTTACGAGATATTGACGATTTTGTGATTTTATGATTTTTCAAATTTTTATCGTTTTTTTATGATTTCTTATTATTGTCAGAATCCAGTTAGGACGCTTAGTTTACGAGATATTGACGATTTTGTGATTTTATGATTTTTCAAATTTTTATCGTTTTTTTATGATATCATATTATTGTCAGAATCCAGCTAGGACGCTTAGTTTACGAGATATTGACGATTTTGTGATTTTATGATTTTTCAAATTTTTATCGTTTTTTTATGATATCATATTATTGTCAGAATCCAGCTAGGACGCTTAGTTTACGAGATATTGACGATTTTGTGATTTTTTGAATTTTTAAATTTTTTTCGTTTTTTTATGATATCATATTATTGTCAGAATCCAGCTGGGACGCTTAGTTTACGAGATAATGACGATTTTGTGATTTTATGATTTTTCAAATTTTTATCGTTTTTTTATGATATCATATTATTGTCAGAATCCAGCTAGGACGCTTAGTTTACGAGATATTGACGATTTTGTGATTTTATGATTTTTTAAATTTTTATCGTTTTTTTATGATATCATATTATTGTCAGAATCCAGCTAGGACGCTTAGTTTACGAGATATTGACGATTTTGTGATTTTATGATTTTTTAAATTTTTATCGTTTTTTTATGATATCATATTATTGTCAGAATCCAGCTAGGACGCTTAGTTTACGAGATATTGACGATTTTGTGATTTTTTGATTTTTTAAATTTTTATCGTTTTTTTATGATATCATATTATTGTCAGAATCCAGCTAGGACGCTTAGTTTACGAGATATTGACGATTTTGTGATTTTATGATTTTTTAAATTTTTATCGTTTTTTTATGATATCATATTATTGTCAGAATCCAGCTAGGACGCTTAGTTTACGAGATATTGACGATTTTGTGATTTTATGATTTTTTAAATTTTTATCGTTTTTTTATGATATCATATTATTGTCAGAATCCAGCTAGGACGCTTAGTTTACGAGATATTGACGATTTTGTGATTTTATGATTTTTTAAATTTTTATCGTTTTTTTATGATATCATATTATTGTCAGAATCCAGCTAGGACGCTTAGTTTACGAGATATTGACGATTTTGTGATTTTATGATTTTTTAAATTTTTATCGTTTTTTTATGATATCATATTATTGTCAGAATCCAGCTAGGACGCTTAGTTTACGAGATATTGACGATTTTGTGATTTTATGATTTTTTAAATTTTTATCGTTTTTTTATGATATCATATTATTGTCAGAATCCAGCTAGGACGCTTAGTTTACGAGATATTGACGATTTTGTGATTTTATGATTTTTTAAATTTTTATCGTTTTTTTATGATATCATATTATTGTCAGAATCCAGCTAGGACGCTTAGTTTACGAGATATTGACGATTTTGTGATTTTATGATTTTTTAAATTTTTATCGTTTTTTTATGATATCATATTATTGTCAGAATCCAGCTAGGACGCTTAGTTTACGAGATATTGACGATTTTGTGATTTTATGATTTTTCAAATTTTTATCGTTTTTTTATGATATCATATTATTGTCAGAATCCAGCTAGGACGGTTAGTTTACGAGATATTGACGATTTTGTGATTTTATGATTTTTTAAATTTTTATCGTTTTTTTATGATATCATATTATTGTCAGAATCCAGCTAGGACGCTTAGTTTACGAGATATTGACGATTTTGTGATTTTATGATTTTTTAAATTTTTATCGTTTTTTTATGATATCATATTATTGTCAGAATCCAGCTAGGACGCTTAGTTTACGAGATATTGATGATTTTGTGATTTTATGATTTTTTAAATTTTTTTCGTTTTTTTATGATATCATATTATTGTCAGAATCCAGCTAGGACGCTTAGTTTACGAGATATTGACGATTTTGTGATTTTATGATTTTTTAAATTTTTATCGTTTTTTTATGATATCATATTATTGTCAGAATCCAGCTAGGACGCTTAGTTTACGAGATATTGACGATTTTGTGATTTTATGATTTTTCAAATTTTTATCGTTTTTTTATGATATCATATTATTGTCAGAATCCAGCTAGGACGGTTAGTTTACGAGATATTGACGATTTTGTGATTTTATGATTTTTTAAATTTTTATCGTTTTTTTATGATATCATATTATTGTCAGAATCCAGCTAGGACGCTTAGTTTACGAGATATTGACGATTTTGTGATTTTTTGATTTTTTAAATTTTTATCGTTTTTTTATGATATCATATTATTGTCAGAATCCAGCTAGGACGCTTAGTTTACGAGATATTGACGATTTTGTGATTTTTTGATTTTTTAAATTTTTATCGTTTTTTTATGATATCATATTATTGTCAGAATCCAGCTGGGACGCTTAGTTTACGAGATATTGACGATTTTGTGATTTTATGATTTTTTAAATTTTTATCATTTTTTTATATCATATTATTGTCAGAATCCAGCTGGGACGCTTAGTTTACGAGATATTGACGATTTTGTGATTTTATGATTTTTCAAATTTTTATCGTTTTTTTATGATATCATATTATTGTCAGAATCCAGCTAGGACGCTAAGTTTACGAGATATTGACGATTTTGTGATTTTATGATTTTTTAAATTTTTATCGTTTTTTTATGATATCATATTATTGTCAGAATCCAGCTAGGACGCTTAGTTTACGAGATATTGACGATTTTGTGATTTTATGATTTTTCAAATTTTTATCGTTTTTTTATGATATCATATTATTGTCAGAATCCAGCTAGGACGCTTAGTTTACGAGATATTGACGATTTTGTGATTTTTTGATTTTTTAAATTTTTTTCGTTTTTTTATGATATCATATTATTGTCAGAATCCAGCTGGGACGCTTAGTTTACGAGATATTGACGATTTTGTGATTTTATGATTTTTCAAATTTTTATCGTTTTTTTATGATATCATATTATTGTCAGAATCCAGCTAGGACGCTAAGTTTACGAGATATTGACGATTTTGTGATTTTATGATTTTTTAAATTTTTATCGTTTTTTTATGATATCATATTATTGTCAGAATCCAGCTAGGACGCTTAGTTTACGAGATATTGACGATTTTGTGATTTTTTGATTTTTTAAATTTTTATCGTTTATTTATGATATCATATTATTGTCAGAATCCAGCTGGGACGCTAAGTTTACGAGATATTGACGATTTTGTGATTTTATGATTTTTCAAATTTTTATCGTTTTTTTATGATATCATATTATTGTCAGAATCCAGCTAGGACGCTTAGTTTACGAGATATTGACGATTTTGTGATTTTATGATTTTTTAAATTTTTATCGTTTTTTTATGATATCATATTATTGTCAGAATCCAGCTAGGACGCTTAGTTTACGAGATATTGACGATTTTGTGATTTTATGATTTTTCAAATTTTTATTGTTTTTTTATGATATCATATTATTGTCAGAATCCAGCTAGGACGCTTAGTTTACGAGATATTGACGATTTTGTGATTTTATGATTTTTCAAATTTTTATCGTTTTTTTATGATATCATATTATTGTCAGAATCCAGCTAGGACGCTTAGTTTACGAGATATTGACGATTTTGTGATTTTATGATTTTTTAAATTTTTATCGTTTTTTTATGATATCATATTATTGTCAGAATCCAGCTAGGACGCTTAGTTTACGAGATATTGACGATTTTGTGATTTTATGATTTTTCAAATTTTTATCGTTTTTTTATGATATCATATTATTGTCAGAATCCAGCTAGGACGCTTAGTTTACGAGATATTGACGATTTTGTGATTTTATGATTTTTCAAATTTTTATTGTTTTTTTATGATATCATATTATTGTCAGAATCCAGCTAGGACGCTTAGTTTACGAGATATTGACGATTTTGTGATTTTATGATTTTTCAAATTTTTATCGTTTTTTTATGATATCATATTATTGTCAGAATCCAGCTAGGACGCTTAGTTTACGAGATATTGACGATTTTGTGATTTTATGATTTTTTAAATTTTTATCGTTTTTTTTTGATATCATATTATTGTCAGAATCCAGCTAGGACGCTTAGTTTACGAGATATTGACGATTTTGTGATTTTATGATTTTTCAAATTTTTATTGTTTTTTTATGATATCATATTATTGTCAGAATCCAGCTAGGACGCTTAGTTTACGAGATATTAACGATTTTGTGATTTTTTGATTTTTTAAATTTTTTTCGTTTTTTTATGATATCATATTATTGTCAGAATCCAGCTGGGACGCTTAGTTTACGAGATATTGACGATTTTGTGATTTTATTTTTATCGTTTTTTTATGATATCATATTATTGTCAGAATCCAGCTAGGACGCTTAGTTTACGAGATATTGACGATTTTGTGATTTTATGATTTTTTAAATTTTTATCGTTTTTTTATGATATCATATTATTGTCAGAATCCAGCTGGGACGCTTAGTTTACGAGATATTAACGATTTTGTGATTTTTTGATTTTTTAAATTTTTTTCGTTTTTTTATGATATCATATTATTGTCAGAATCCAGCTGGGACGCTTAGTTTACGAGATATTGACGATTTTGTGATTTTATGATTTTTCAAATTTTTATCGTTTTTTTATGATATTGACAGAATCCAGCTAGGACGCTTAGTTTACGAGATATTGACGATTTTGTGATTTTATGATTTTTCAAATTTTTATCGTTTTTTTATGATATCATATTATTGTCAGAATCCAGCTAGGACGCTTAGTTTACGAGATATTGACGATTTTGTGATTTTATGATTTTTAAATTTTTATCGTTTTTTTATGATATCATATTATTGTCAGAATCCAGCTAGGACGCTTAGTTTACGAGATATTGACGATTTTGTGATTTTTTGATTTTTTAAATTTTTTTCGTTTTTTTATATCATATTATTGTCAGAATCCAGCTGGGACGCTTAGTTTACGAGATATTGACGATTTTGTGATTTTATGATTTTTCAAATTTTTATCGTTTTTTTATGATATCATATTATTGTCAGAATCCAGCTAGGACGCTTAGTTTACGAGATATTGACGATTTTGTGATTTTATGATTTTTTAATTTTTTATCGTTTTTTTATGATATCATATTATTGTCAGAATCCAGCTAGGACGCTTAGTTTACGAGATATTGACGATTTTGTGATTTTATGATTTTTTAAATTTTTATCGTTTTTTTATGATATCATATTATTGTCAGAATCCAGCTAGGACGCTTAGTTTACGAGATATTGACGATTTTGTGATTTTATGATTTTTAAATTTTTTATCGTTTTTTTATGATATCATATTATTGTCAGAATCCAGCTAGGACGCTTAGTTTACGAGATATTGACGATTTTGTGATTTTATGATTTTTCAAATTTTTATCGTTTTTTTATGATATTGACAGAATCCAGCTAGGACGCTTAGTTTACGAGATATTGACGATTTTGTGATTTTATGATTTTTCAAATTTTTATCGTTTTTTTATGATATCATATTATTGTCAGAATCCAGCTAGGACGCTTAGTTTACGAGATATTGACGATTTTGTGATTTTATGATTTTTTAAATTTTTATCGTTTTTTTATGATATCATATTATTGTCAGAATCCAGCTGGGACGCTTAGTTTACGAGATATTGACGATTTTGTGATTTTATGATTTTTTAAATTTTTTTCGTTTTTTTATGATATCATATTATTGTCAGAATCCAGCTGGGACGCTTAGTTTACGAGATATTGACGATTTTGTGATTTTATGATTTTTCAAATATTTATCGTTTTTTTATGATATCATATTATTGTCAGAATCCAGCTGGGACGCTTAGTTTACGAGATATTGACGATTTTGTGATTTTATGATTTTTCAAATTTTTATCGTTTTTTTATGATATCATATTATTGTCAGAATCCAGCTGGGACGCTTAGTTTACGAGATATTGACGATTTTGTGATTTTATGATTTTTTAAATTTTTATCGTTTTTTTATGATATCATATTATTGTCAGAATCCAGCTGGGACGCTTAGTTTACGAGATATTGACGATTTTGTGATTTTATGATTTTTCAAATTTTTATCGTTTTTTTATGATATTGTCAGAATCCAGCTGGGACGCTTAGTTTACGAGATATTGACGATTTTGTGATTTTATGATTTTTTAAATTTTTATCGTTTTTTTATGATATCATATTATTGTCAGAATCCAGCTGGGACGCTTAGTTTACGAGATATTGACGATTTTGTGATTTTATGATTTTTCAAATATTTATCGTTTTTTTATGATATCATATTATTGTCAGAATCCAGCTAGGACGCTTAGTTTACGAGATATTGACGATTTTGTGATTTTATGATTTTTCAAATTTTTATCGTTTTTTTATGATATCATATTATTGTCAGAATCCAGCTAGGACGCTTAGTTTACGAGATATTGACGATTTTGTGATTTTATGATTTTTCAAATTTTTATCGTTTTTTTATGATATTGTCAGAATCCAGCTGGGACGCTTAGTTTACGAGATATTGACGATTTTGTGATTTTATGATTTTTCAAATTTTTATCGTTT
The DNA here is from genome assembly GCA_910594885.2 of Bibio marci. NCBI lineage: Eukaryota > Metazoa > Arthropoda > Insecta > Diptera > Bibionidae > Bibio > Bibio marci. Next base: position 35,463,021 of record OU343118.1, on the reverse strand, counting down.
TTTTATGATATCATATTATTGTCAGAATCCAGCTGGGACGCTTAGTTTACGAGATATTGACGATTTTGTGATTTTATGATTTTTTAAATTTTTATCGTTTTTTTATGATATCATATTATTGTCAGAATCCAGCTGGGACGCTTAGTTTACGAGATATTGACGATTTTGTGATTTTATGATTTTTCAAATATTTATCGTTTTTTTATGATATCATATTATTGTCAGAATCCAGCTGGGACGCTTAGTTTACGAGATATTGACGATTTTGTGATTTTATGATTTTTCAAATTTTTATTGTTTTTTTATGATATCATATTATTGTCAGAATCCAGCTAGGACGCTTAGTTTACGAGATATTGACGATTTTGTGATTTTATGATTTTTCAAATTTTTATCGTTTTTTTATGATATCATATTATTGTCAGAATCCAGCTAGGACGCTTAGTTTACGAGATATTGACGATTTTGTGATTTTATGATTTTTCAAATTTTTATCGTTTTTTTATGATATCATATTATTGTCAGAATCCAGCTAGGACGCTTAGTTTACGAGATATTGACGATTTTGTGATTTTATGATTTTTCAAATTTTTATCGTTTTTTTATGATATCATATTATTGTCAGAATCCAGCTAGGACGCTTAGTTTACGAGATATTGACGATTTTGTGATTTTTTGATTTTTTAAATTTTTATCGTTTTTTTATGATATCATATTATTGTCAGAATCCAGCTAGGACGCTTAGTTTACGAGATATTGACGATTTTGTGATTTTATGATTTTTTAAATTTTTTTCGTTTTTTTATGATATCATATTATTGTCAGAATCCAGCTAGGACGCTTAGTTTACGAGATATTGACGATTTTGTGATTTTTTGATTTTTTAAATTTTTATCGTTTTTTTATGATATCATATTATTGTCAGAATCCAGCTAGGACGCTTAGTTTACGAGATATTGACGATTTTGTGATTTTATGATTTTTTAAATTTTTATCGTTTTTTTATGATATCATATTATTGTCAGAATCCAGCTAGGACGCTTAGTTTACGAGATATTGACGATTTTGTGATTTTATGATTTTTCAAATTTTTATCGTTTTTTTATGATATCATATTATTGTCAGAATCCAGCTAGGACGCTTAGTTTACGAGATATTGACGATTTTGTGATTTTTTGATTTTTTAAATTTTTTTCGTTTTTTTATGATATCATATTATTGTCAGAATCCAGCTAGGACGCTTAGTTTACGAGATATTGACGATTTTGTGATTTTATGATTTTTCAAATTTTTATCGTTTTTTTCTGATATCATATTATTGTCAGAATCCAGCTAGGACGCTTAGTTTACGAGATATTGACGATTTTGTGATTTTATGATTTTTCAAATTTTTATCGTTTTTTTATGATATCATATTATTGTCAGAATCCAGCTAGGACGCTTAGTTTACGAGATATTGACGATTTTGTGATTTTATGATTTTTTAAATTTTTATCGTTTTTTTATGATATCATATTATTGTCAGAATCCAGCTGGGACGCTTAGTTTACGAGATATTGACGATTTTGTGATTTTATGATTTTTTAAATTTTTATCATTTTTTTATATCATATTATTGTCAGAATCCAGCTGGGACGCTTAGTTTACGAGATATTGACGATTTTGTGATTTTATGATTTTTTAAATTTTTATCGTTTTTTTATGATATCATATTATTGTCAGAATCCAGCTGGGACGCTTAGTTTACGAGATATTGACGATTTTGTGATTTTATGATTTTTCAAATTTTTATCGTTTTTTTATGATATCATATTATTGTCAGAATCCAGCTAGGACGCTTAGTTTACGAGATATTGACGATTTTGTTATTTTATGATGTTTTAAATTTTTAACGTTTTTTTATGATATCATATTATTGTCAGAATCCAGCTAGGACGCTTAGTTTACGAGATATTGACGATTTTGTGATTTTTTGATTTTTTAAATTTTTATCGTTTTTTTATGATATCATATTATTGTCAGAATCCAGCTAGGACGCTTAGTTTACGAGATATTGACGATTTTGTGATTTTATGATTTTTTAAATTTTTATCGTTTTTTTATGATATCATATTATTGTCAGAATCCAGCTAGGACGCTTAGTTTACGAGATATTGACGATTTTGTGATTTTTTGATTTTTTATGATTTTTTAAATTTTTATCGTTTTTTTATGATATCATATTATTGTCAGAATCCAGCTAGGACGCTTAGTTTACGAGATATTGACGATTTTGTGATTTTATGATTTTTTAATTTTTTATCGTTTTTTTATGATATCATATTATTGTCAGAATCCAGCTAGGACGCTTAGTTTACGAGATATTGACGATTTTGTGATTTTATGATTTTTTAAATTTTTATCGTTTTTTTATGATATCATATTATTGTCAGAATCCAGCTGGGACGCTTAGTTTACGAGATATTGACGATTTTGTGATTTTATGATTTTTTAAATTTTTATCATTTTTTTATATCATATTATTGTCAGAATCCAGCTGGGACGCTTAGTTTACGAGATATTGACGATTTTGTGATTTTATGATTTTTTAAATTTTTATCGTTTTTTTATGATATCATATTATTGTCAGAATCCAGCTGGGACGCTTAGTTTACGAGATATTGACGATTTTGTGATTTTATGATTTTTCAAATTTTTATCGTTTTTTTATGATATCATATTATTGTCAGAATCCAGCTAGGACGCTTAGTTTACGAGATATTGACGATTTTGTGATTTTATGATTTTTCAAATTTTTATCGTTTTTTTATGATATCATATTATTGTCAGAATCCAGCTAGGACGCTTAGTTTACGAGATATTGACGATTTTGTGATTTTATGATTTTTTAAATTTTTATCGTTTTTTTATGATATCATATTATTGTCAGAATCCAGCTAGGACGCTTAGTTTACGAGATATTGACGATTTTGTGATTTTTTGAATTTTTAAATTTTTTTCGTTTTTTTATGATATCATATTATTGTCAGAATCCAGCTGGGACGCTTAGTTTACGAGATATTGACGATTTTGTGATTTTATGATTTTTCAAATTTTTATCGTTTTTTTATGATATCATATTATTGTCAGAATCCAGTTAGGACGCTTAGTTTACGAGATATTGACGATTTTGTGATTTTATGATTTTTCAAATTTTTATCGTTTTTTTATGATATCATATTATTGTCAGAATCCAGCTAGGACGCTTAGTTTACGAGATATTGACGATTTTGTGATTTTATGATTTTTCAAATTTTTATCGTTTTTTTATGATATCATATTATTGTCAGAATCCAGCTAGGACGCTTAGTTAACGAGATATTGACGATTTTGTGATTTTATGATTTTTCAAATTTTTATCGTTTTTTTTTATGATATCATATTATTGTCAGAATCCAGCTAGGACGCTTAGTTTACGAGGACGCTTAGTTTACGAGATATTGACGATTTTGTGATTTTATGATTTTTCAAATTTTTATTGTTTTTTTATGATATCATATTATTGTCAGAATCCAGCTAGGACGCTTAGTTTACGAGATATTGACGATTTTGTGATTTTATGATTTTTCAAATTTTTATCGTTTTTTTATGATATCATATTATTGTCAGAATCCAGCTAGGACGCTTAGTTTACGAGATATTGACGATTTTGTGATTTTATGATTTTTTAAATTTTTATCGTTTTTTTTTGATATCATATTATTGTCAGAATCCAGCTAGGACGCTTAGTTTACGAGATATTGACGATTTTGTGATTTTATGATTTTTTAAATTTTTATTGTTTTTTTATGATATCATATTATTGTCAGAATCCAGCTAGGACGCTTAGTTTACGAGATATTAACGATTTTGTGATTTTTTGATTTTTTAAATTTTTTTCGTTTTTTTATGATATCATATTATTGTCAGAATCCAGCTGGGACGCTTAGTTTACGAGATATTGACGATTTTGTGATTTTATTTTTATCGTTTTTTTATGATATCATATTATTGTCAGAATCCAGCTAGGACGCTTAGTTTACGAGATATTGACGATTTTGTGATTTTATGATTTTTTAAATTTTTATCGTTTTTTTATGATATCATATTATTGTCAGAATCCAGCTGGGACGCTTAGTTTACGAGATATTAACGATTTTGTGATTTTTTGATTTTTTAAATTTTTTTCGTTTTTTTATGATATCATATTATTGTCAGAATCCAGCTAGGACGCTTAGTTTACGAGATATTGACGATTTTGTGATTTTATGATTTTTCAAATTTTTATCGTTTTTTTATGATATTGTCAGAATCCAGCTAGGACGCTTAGTTTACGAGATATTGACGATTTTGTGATTTTATGATTTTTTAAATTTTTATCGTTTTTTTATGATATCATATTATTGTCAGAATCCAGCTAGGACGCTTAGTTTACGAGATATTGACGATTTTGTGATTTTATGATTTTTAAATTTTTATCGTTTTTTTATGATATCATATTATTGTCAGAATCCAGCTAGGACGCTTAGTTTACGAGATATTGACGATTTTGTGATTTTTTGATTTTTTAAATTTTTTTCGTTTTTTTATATCATATTATTGTCAGAATCCAGCTGGGACGCTTAGTTTACGAGATATTGACGATTTTGTGATTTTATGATTTTTCAAATTTTTATCGTTTTTTTATGATATCATATTATTGTCAGAATCCAGCTAGGACGCTTAGTTTACGAGATATTGACGATTTTGTGATTTTATGATTTTTTAAATTTTTATCGTTTTTTTATGATATCATATTATTGTCAGAATCCAGCTAGGACGCTTAGTTTACGAGATATTGACGATTTTGTGATTTTATGATTTTTTAATTTTTTATCGTTTTTTTATGATATCATATTATTGTCAGAATCCAGCTAGGACGCTTAGTTTACGAGATATTGACGATTTTGTGATTTTATGATTTTTTAATTTTTTATCGTTTTTTTATGATATCATATTATTGTCAGAATCCAGCTAGGACGCTTAGTTTACGAGATATTGACGATTTTGTGATTTTATGATTTTTCAAATTTTTATCGTTTTTTTATGATATCATATTATTGTCAGAATCCAGCTGGGACGCTTAGTTTACGAGATATTGACGATTTTGTGATTTTATGATTTTTTAAATTTTTATCGTTTTTTTATGATATCATATTATTGTCAGAATCCAGCTGGGACGCTTAGTTTACGAGATATTGACGATTTTGTGATTTTATGATTTTTCAAATTTTTATCGTTTTTTTATGATATTGTCAGAATCCAGCTGGGACGCTTAGTTTACGAGATATTGACGATTTTGTGATTTTATGATTTTTTAAATTTTTTTCGTTTTTTTATGATATCATATTATTGTCAGAATCCAGCTAGGACGCTTAGTTTACGAGATATTGACGATTTTGTGATTTTTTGATTTTTTAAATTTTTTTCGTTTTTTTATGATATCATATTATTGTCAGAATCCAGCTGGGACGCTTAGTTTACGAGATATTGACGATTTTGTGATTTTATGATTTTTCAAATTTTTATCGTTTTTTTATGATATCATATTATTGTCAGAATCCAGTTAGGACGCTTAGTTTACGAGATATTGACGATTTTGTGATTTTATGATTTTTCAAATTTTTATCGTTTTTTTATGATATCATATTATTGTCAGAATCCAGCTAGGACGCTTAGTTTACGAGATATTGACGATTTTGTGATTTTATGATTTTTCAAATTTTTATCGTTTTTTTATGATATCATATTATTGTCAGAATCCAGCTAGGACGCTTAGTTAACGAGATATTGACGATTTTGTGATTTTATGATTTTTCAAATTTTTATCGTTTTTTTATGATATCATATTATTGTCAGAATCCAGCTAGGACGCTTAGTTTACGAGATATTGACGATTTTGTGATTTTATGATTTTTCAAATTTTTATTGTTTTTTTATGATATCATATTATTGTCAGAATCCAGCTAGGACGCTTAGTTTACGAGATATTGACGATTTTGTGATTTTATGATTTTTCAAATTTTTATCGTTTTTTTATGATATCATATTATTGTCAGAATCCAGCTAGGACGCTTAGTTTACGAGATATTGACGATTTTGTGATTTTATGATTTTTTAAATTTTTATCGTTTTTTTTTGATATCATATTATTGTCAGAATCCAGCTAGGACGCTTAGTTTACGAGATATTGACGATTTTGTGATTTTATGATTTTTCAAATTTTTATTGTTTTTTTATGATATCATATTATTGTCAGAATCCAGCTAGGACGCTTAGTTTACGAGATATTAACGATTTTGTGATTTTTTGATTTTTTAAATTTTTTTCGTTTTTTTATGATATCATATTATTGTCAGAATCCAGCTGGGACGCTTAGTTTACGAGATATTGACGATTTTGTGATTTTATTTTTATCGTTTTTTTATGATATCATATTATTGTCAGAATCCAGCTAGGACGCTTAGTTTACGAGATATTGACGATTTTGTGATTTTATGATTTTTTAAATTTTTATCGTTTTTTTATGATATCATATTATTGTCAGAATCCAGCTGGGACGCTTAGTTTACGAGATATTAACGATTTTGTGATTTTTTGATTTTTTAAATTTTTATCGTTTTTTTATGATATCATATTATTGTCAGAATCCAGCTGGGACGCTTAGTTTACGAGATATTGACGATTTTGTGATTTTATGATTTTTCAAATTTTTATCGTTTTTTTATGATATCATATTATTGTCAGAATCCAGCTAGGACGCTTAGTTTACGAGATATTGACGATTTTGTGATTTTATGATTTTTAAATTTTTATCGTTTTTTTATGATATCATATTATTGTCAGAATCCAGCTAGGACGCTTAGTTTACGAGATATTGACGATTTTGTGATTTTATGATTTTTCAAATTTTTATCGTTTTTTTATGATATCATATTATTGTCAGAATCCAGCTAGGACGCTTAGTTTACGAGATATTGACGATTTTGTGATTTTATGATTTTTAAATTTTTATCGTTTTTTTATGATATCATATTATTGTCAGAATCCAGCTAGGACGCTTAGTTTACGAGATATTGACGATTTTGTGATTTTTTGATTTTTTAAATTTTTTTCGTTTTTTTATATCATATTATTGTCAGAATCCAGCTGGGACGCTTAGTTTACGAGATATTGACGATTTTGTGATTTTATGATTTTTCAAATTTTTATCGTTTTTTTATGATATCATATTATTGTCAGAATCCAGCTAGGACGCTTAGTTTACGAGATATTGACGATTTTGTGATTTTATGATTTTTTAAATTTTTATCGTTTTTTTATGATATCATATTATTGTCAGAATCCAGCTAGGACGCTTAGTTTACGAGATATTGACGATTTTGTGATTTTATGATTTTTTAATTTTTTATCGTTTTTTTATGATATCATATTATTGTCAGAATCCAGCTAGGACGCTTAGTTTACGAGATATTGACGATTTTGTGATTTTATGATTTTTTAATTTTTTATCGTTTTTTTATGATATCATATTATTGTCAGAATCCAGCTAGGACGCTTAGTTTACGAGATATTGACGATTTTGTGATTTTATGATTTTTCAAATTTTTATCGTTTTTTTATGATATCATATTATTGTCAGAATCCAGTTAGGACGCTTAGTTTACGAGATATTGACGATTTTGTGATTTTATGATTTTTCAAATTTTTATCGTTTTTTTATGATATCATATTATTGTCAGAATCCAGTTAGGACGCTTAGTTTACGAGATATTGACGATTTTGTGATTTTATGATTTTTCAAATTTTTATCGTTTTTTTATGATATCATATTATTGTCAGAATCCAGCTAGGACGCTTAGTTTACGAGATATTGACGATTTTGTGATTTTATGATTTTTTAAATTTTTATCGTTTTTTTATGATATCATATTATTGTCAGAATCCAGCTAGGACGCTTAGTTTACGAGATATTGACGATTTTGTGATTTTTTGAATTTTTAAATTTTTTTCGTTTTTTTATGATATCATATTATTGTCAGAATCCAGCTGGGACGCTTAGTTTACGAGATATTGACGATTTTGTGATTTTATGATTTTTCAAATTTTTATCGTTTTTTTATGATATCATATTATTGTCAGAATCCAGTTAGGACGCTTAGTTTACGAGATATTGACGATTTTGTGATTTTATGATTTTTCAAATTTTTATCGTTTTTTTATGATATCATATTATTGTCAGAATCCAGCTGGGACGCTTAGTTTACGAGATATTGACGATTTTGTGATTTTATGATTTTTCAAATTTTTATCGTTTTTTTATGATATCATATTATTGTCAGAATCCAGCTAGGACGCTTAGTTAACGAGATATTGACGATTTTGTGATTTTATGATTTTTCAAATTTTTATCGTTTTTTTATGATATCATATTATTGTCAGAATCCAGCTAGGACGCTTAGTTTACGAGATATTGACGATTTTGTGATTTTATGATTTTTCAAATTTTTATCGTTTTTTTATGATATCATATTATTGTCAGAATCCAGCTAGGACGCTTAGTTTACGAGATATTGACGATTTTGTGATTTTATGATTTTTTAAATTTTTATCGTTTTTTTATGATATCATATTATTGTCAGAATCCAGCTGGGACGCTTAGTTTACGAGATATTGACGATTTTGTGATTTTATGATTTTTTAAATTTTTATCATTTTTTTATATCATATTATTGTCAGAATCCAGCTGGGACGCTTAGTTTACGAGATATTGACGATTTTGTGATTTTATGATTTTTTAAATTTTTATCGTTTTTTTATGATATCATATTATTGTCAGAATCCAGCTGGGACGCTTAGTTTACGAGATATTGACGATTTTGTGATTTTATGATTTTTCAAATTTTTATCGTTTTTTTATGATATCATATTATTGTCAGAATCCAGCTAGGACGCTTAGTTTACGAGATATTGACGATTTTGTGATTTTATGATGTTTTAAATTTTTAACGTTTTTTTATGATATCATATTATTGTCAGAATCCAGCTAGGACGCTTAGTTTACGAGATATTGACGATTTTGTGATTTTTTGATTTTTTAAATTTTTATCGTTTTTTTATGATATCATATTATTGTCAGAATCCAGCTAGGACGCTTAGTTTACGAGATATTGACGATTTTGTGATTTTATGATTTTTTAAATTTTTATCGTTTTTTTATGATATCATATTATTGTCAGAATCCAGCTAGGACGCTTAGTTTACGAGATATTGACGATTTTGTGATTTTTTGATTTTTTATGATTTTTTAAATTTTTATCGTTTTTTTATGATATCATATTATTGTCAGAATCCAGCTAGGACGCTTAGTTTACGAGATATTGACGATTTTGTGATTTTATGATTTTTTAATTTTTTATCGTTTTTTTATGATATCATATTATTGTCAGAATCCAGCTAGGACGCTTAGTTTACGAGATATTGACGATTTTGTGATTTTATGATTTTTTAAATTTTTATCGTTTTTTTATGATATCATATTATTGTCAGAATCCAGCTGGGACGCTTAGTTTACGAGATATTGACGATTTTGTGATTTTATGATTTTTTAAATTTTTATCATTTTTTTATATCATATTATTGTCAGAATCCAGCTGGGACGCTTAGTTTACGAGATATTGACGATTTTGTGATTTTATGATTTTTTAAATTTTTATCGTTTTTTTATGATATCATATTATTGTCAGAATCCAGCTGGGACGCTTAGTTTACGAGATATTGACGATTTTGTGATTTTATGATTTTTCAAATTTTTATCGTTTTTTTATGATATCATATTATTGTCAGAATCCAGTTAGGACGCTTAGTTTACGAGATATTGACGATTTTGTGATTTTATGATTTTTCAAATTTTTATCGTTTTTTTATGATATCATATTATTGTCAGAATCCAGCTAGGACGCTTAGTTTACGAGATATTGACGATTTTGTGATTTTATGATTTTTTAAATTTTTATCGTTTTTTTATGATATCATATTATTGTCAGAATCCAGCTAGGACGCTTAGTTTACGAGATATTGACGATTTTGTGATTTTTTGAATTTTTAAATTTTTTTCGTTTTTTTATGATATCATATTATTGTCAGAATCCAGCTGGGACGCTTAGTTTACGAGATATTGACGATTTTGTGATTTTATGATTTTTCAAATTTTTATCGTTTTTTTATGATATCATATTATTGTCAGAATCCAGTTAGGACGCTTAGTTTACGAGATATTGACGATTTTGTGATTTTATGATTTTTCAAATTTTTATCGTTTTTTTATGATATCATATTATTGTCAGAATCCAGCTAGGACGCTTAGTTTACGAGATATTGACGATTTTGTGATTTTATGATTTTTCAAATTTTTATCGTTTTTTTATGATATCATATTATTGTCAGAATCCAGCTAGGACGCTTAGTTAACGAGATATTGACGATTTTGTGATTTTATGATTTTTCAAATTTTTATCGTTTTTTTATGATATCATATTATTGTCAGAATCCAGCTAGGACGCTTAGTTTACGAGATATTGACGATTTTGTGATTTTATGATTTTTCAAATTTTTTTTGTTTTTTTATGATATCATATTATTGTCAGAATCCAGCTAGGACGCTTAGTTTACGAGATATTGACGATTTTGTGATTTTATGATTTTTCAAATTTTTATCGTTTTTTTATGATATCATATTATTGTCAGAATCCAGCTAGGACGCTTAGTTTACGAGATATTGACGATTTTGTGATTTTATGATTTTTTAAATTTTTATCGTTTTTTTTTGATATCATATTATTGTCAGAATCCAGCTAGGACGCTTAGTTTACGAGATATTGACGATTTTGTGATTTTATGATTTTTCAAATTTTTATTGTTTTTTTATGATATCATATTATTGTCAGAATCCAGCTAGGACGCTTAGTTTACGAGATATTAACGATTTTGTGATTTTTTGATTTTTTAAATTTTTTTCGTTTTTTTATGATATCATATTATTGTCAGAATCCAGCTGGGACGCTTAGTTTACGAGATATTGACGATTTTGTGATTTTATTTTTATCGTTTTTTTATGATATCATATTATTGTCAGAATCCAGCTAGGACGCTTAGTTTACGAGATATTGACGATTTTGTGATTTTATGATTTTTTAAATTTTTATCGTTTTTTTATGATATCATATTATTGTCAGAATCCAGCTGGGACGCTTAGTTTACGAGATATTAACGATTTTGTGATTTTTTGATTTTTTAAATTTTTTTCGTTTTTTTATGATATCATATTATTGTCAGAATCCAGCTGGGACGCTTAGTTTACGAGATATTGACGATTTTGTGATTTTATGATTTTTCAAATTTTTATCGTTTTTTTATGATATTGTCAGAATCCAGCTAGGACGCTTAGTTTACGAGATATTGACGATTTTGTGATTTTATGATTTTTCAAATTTTTATCGTTTTTTTATGATATCATATTATTGTCAGAATCCAGCTAGGACGCTTAGTTTACGAGATATTGACGATTTTGTGATTTTATGATTTTTAAATTTTTATCGTTTTTTTATGATATCATATTATTGTCAGAATCCAGCTAGGACGCTTAGTTTACGAGATATTGACGATTTTGTGATTTTTTGATTTTTTAAATTTTTTTCGTTTTTTTATATCATATTATTGTCAGAATCCAGCTGGGACGCTTAGTTTACGAGATATTGACGATTTTGTGATTTTATGATTTTTCAAATTTTTATCGTTTTTTTATGATATCATATTATTGTCAGAATCCAGCTAGGACGCTTAGTTTACGAGATATTGACGATTTTGTGATTTTATGATTTTTTAAATTTTTATCGTTTTTTTATGATATCATATTATTGTCAGAATCCAGCTAGGACGCTTAGTTTACGAGATATTGACGATTTTGTGATTTTATGATTTTTCAAATTTTTATCGTTTTTTTATGATATCATATTATTGTCAGAATCCAGCTAGGACGCTTAGTTAACGAGATATTGACGATTTTGTGATTTTATGATTTTTCAAATTTTTATCGTTTTTTTATGATATCATATTATTGTCAGAATCCAGCTAGGACGCTTAGTTTACGAGATATTGACGATTTTGTGATTTTATGATTTTTCAAATTTTTATTGTTTTTTTATGATATCATATTATTGTCAGAATCCAGCTAGGACGCTTAGTTTACGAGATATTGACGATTTTGTGATTTTATGATTTTTCAAATTTTTATCGTTTTTTTATGATATCATATTATTGTCAGAATCCAGCTAGGACGCTTAGTTTACGAGATATTGACGATTTTGTGATTTTATGATTTTTTAAATTTTTATCGTTTTTTTTTGATATCATATTATTGTCAGAATCCAGCTAGGACGCTTAGTTTACGAGATATTGACGATTTTGTGATTTTATGATTTTTCAAATTTTTATTGTTTTTTTATGATATCATATTATTGTCAGAATCCAGCTAGGACGCTTAGTTTACGAGATATTAACGATTTTGTGATTTTTTGATTTTTTAAATTTTTTTCGTTTTTTTATGATATCATATTATTGTCAGAATCCAGCTGGGACGCTTAGTTTACGAGATATTGACGATTTTGTGATTTTATTTTTATCGTTTTTTTATGATATCATATTATTGTCAGAATCCAGCTAGGACGCTTAGTTTACGAGATATTGACGATTTTGTGATTTTATGATTTTTTAAATTTTTATCGTTTTTTTATGATATCATATTATTGTCAGAATCCAGCTGGGACGCTTAGTTTACGAGATATTAACGATTTTGTGATTTTTTGATTTTTTAAATTTTTTTCGTTTTTTTATGATATCATATTATTGTCAGAATCCAGCTGGGACGCTTAGTTTACGAGATATTGACGATTTTGTGATTTTATGATTTTTCAAATTTTTATCGTTTTTTTATGATATTGTCAGAATCCAGCTAGGACGCTTAGTTTACGAGATATTGACGATTTTGTGATTTTATGATTTTTTAAATTTTTATCGTTTTTTTATGATATCATATTATTGTCAGAATCCAGCTAGGACGCTTAGTTTACGAGATATTGACGATTTTGTGATTTTATGATTTTTAAATTTTTTATCGTTTTTTTATGATATCATATTATTGTCAGAATCCAGCTAGGACGCTTAGTTTACGAGATATTGACGATTTTGTGATTTTATGATTTTTCAAATTTTTATCGTTTTTTTATGATATTGACAGAATCCAGCTAGGACGCTTAGTTTACGAGATATTGACGATTTTGTGATTTTATGATTTTTCAAATTTTTATCGTTTTTTTATGATATCATATTATTGTCAGAATCCAGCTAGGACGCTTAGTTTACGAGATATTGACGATTTTGTGATTTTATGATTTTTTAAATTTTTATCGTTTTTTTATGATATCATATTATTGTCAGAATCCAGCTGGGACGCTTAGTTTACGAGATATTGACGATTTTGTGATTTTATGATTTTTTAAATTTTTTTCGTTTTTTTATGATATCATATTATTGTCAGAATCCAGCTGGGACGCTTAGTTTACGAGATATTGACGATTTTGTGATTTTATGATTTTTCAAATATTTATCGTTTTTTTATGATATCATATTATTGTCAGAATCCAGCTGGGACGCTTAGTTTACGAGATATTGACGATTTTGTGATTTTATGATTTTTCAAATTTTTATCGTTTTTTTATGATATCATATTATTGTCAGAATCCAGCTGGGACGCTTAGTTTACGAGATATTGACGATTTTGTGATTTTATGATTTTTTAAATTTTTATCGTTTTTTTATGATATCATATTATTGTCAGAATCCAGCTGGGACGCTTAGTTTACGAGATATTGACGATTTTGTGATTTTATGATTTTTCAAATTTTTATCGTTTTTTTATGATATTGTCAGAATCCAGCTGGGACGCTTAGTTTACGAGATATTGACGATTTTGTGATTTTATGATTTTTTAAATTTTTATCGTTTTTTTATGATATCATATTATTGTCAGAATCCAGCTGGGACGCTTAGTTTACGAGATATTGACGATTTTGTGATTTTATGATTTTTCAAATATTTATCGTTTTTTTATGATATCATATTATTGTCAGAATCCAGCTAGGACGCTTAGTTTACGAGATATTGACGATTTTGTGATTTTATGATTTTTCAAATTTTTATCGTTTTTTTATGATATCATATTATTGTCAGAATCCAGCTAGGACGCTTAGTTTACGAGATATTGACGATTTTGTGATTTTATGATTTTTCAAATTTTTATCGTTTTTTTATGATATTGTCAGAATCCAGCTGGGACGCTTAGTTTACGAGATATTGACGATTTTGTGATTTTATGATTTTTCAAATTTTTATCGTTTTTTTATGATATCATATTATTGTCAGAATCCAGCTGGGACGCTTAGTTTACGAGATATTGACGATTTTGTGATTTTATGATTTTTTAAATTTTTATCGTTTTTTTATGATATCATATTATTGTCAGAATCCAGCTGGGACGCTTAGTTTACGAGATATTGACGATTTTGTGATTTTATGATTTTTCAAATATTTATCGTTTTTTTATGATATCATATTATTGTCAGAATCCAGCTGGGACGCTTAGTTTACGAGATATTGACGATTTTGTGATTTTATGATTTTTCAAATTTTTATTGTTTTTTTATGATATCATATTATTGTCAGAATCCAGCTAGGACGCTTAGTTTACGAGATATTGACGATTTTGTGATTTTATGATTTTTCAAATTTTTATCGTTTTTTTATGATATCATATTATTGTCAGAATCCAGCTAGGACGCTTAGTTTACGAGATATTGACGATTTTGTGATTTTATGATTTTTCAAATTTTTATCGTTTTTTTATGATATCATATTATTGTCAGAATCCAGCTAGGACGCTTAGTTTACGAGATATTGACGATTTTGTGATTTTATGATTTTTCAAATTTTTATCGTTTTTTTATGATATCATATTATTGTCAGAATCCAGCTAGGACGCTTAGTTTACGAGATATTGACGATTTTGTGATTTTTTGATTTTTTAAATTTTTATCGTTTTTTTATGATATCATATTATTGTCAGAATCCAGCTAGGACGCTTAGTTTACGAGATATTGACGATTTTGTGATTTTATGATTTTTTAAATTTTTTTCGTTTTTTTATGATATCATATTATTGTCAGAATCCAGCTAGGACGCTTAGTTTACGAGATATTGACGATTTTGTGATTTTTTGATTTTTTAAATTTTTATCGTTTTTTTATGATATCATATTATTGTCAGAATCCAGCTAGGACGCTTAGTTTACGAGATATTGACGATTTTGTGATTTTATGATTTTTTAAATTTTTATCGTTTTTTTATGATATCATATTATTGTCAGAATCCAGCTAGGACGCTTAGTTTACGAGATATTGACGATTTTGTGATTTTATGATTTTTCAAATTTTTATCGTTTTTTTATGATATCATATTATTGTCAGAATCCAGCTAGGACGCTTAGTTTACGAGATATTGACGATTTTGTGATTTTTTGATTTTTTAAATTTTTTTCGTTTTTTTATGATATCATATTATTGTCAGAATCCAGCTAGGACGCTTAGTTTACGAGATATTGACGATTTTGTGATTTTATGATTTTTCAAATTTTTATCGTTTTTTTCTGATATCATATTATTGTCAGAATCCAGCTAGGACGCTTAGTTTACGAGATATTGACGATTTTGTGATTTTATGATTTTTCAAATTTTTATCGTTTTTTTATGATATCATATTATTGTCAGAATCCAGCTAGGACGCTTAGTTTACGAGATATTGACGATTTTGTGATTTTATGATTTTTTAAATTTTTATCGTTTTTTTATGATATCATATTATTGTCAGAATCCAGCTGGGACGCTTAGTTTACGAGATATTGACGATTTTGTGATTTTATGATTTTTTAAATTTTTATCATTTTTTTATATCATATTATTGTCAGAATCCAGCTGGGACGCTTAGTTTACGAGATATTGACGATTTTGTGATTTTATGATTTTTTAAATTTTTATCGTTTTTTTATGATATCATATTATTGTCAGAATCCAGCTGGGACGCTTAGTTTACGAGATATTGACGATTTTGTGATTTTATGATTTTTCAAATTTTTATCGTTTTTTTATGATATCATATTATTGTCAGAATCCAGCTAGGACGCTTAGTTTACGAGATATTGACGATTTTGTTATTTTATGATGTTTTAAATTTTTAACGTTTTTTTATGATATCATATTATTGTCAGAATCCAGCTAGGACGCTTAGTTTACGAGATATTGACGATTTTGTGATTTTTTGATTTTTTAAATTTTTATCGTTTTTTTATGATATCATATTATTGTCAGAATCCAGCTAGGACGCTTAGTTTACGAGATATTGACGATTTTGTGATTTTATGATTTTTTAAATTTTTATCGTTTTTTTATGATATCATATTATTGTCAGAATCCAGCTAGGACGCTTAGTTTACGAGATATTGACGATTTTGTGATTTTTTGATTTTTTATGATTTTTTAAATTTTTATCGTTTTTTTATGATATCATATTATTGTCAGAATCCAGCTAGGACGCTTAGTTTACGAGATATTGACGATTTTGTGATTTTATGATTTTTTAATTTTTTATCGTTTTTTTATGATATCATATTATTGTCAGAATCCAGCTAGGACGCTTAGTTTACGAGATATTGACGATTTTGTGATTTTATGATTTTTTAAATTTTTATCGTTTTTTTATGATATCATATTATTGTCAGAATCCAGCTGGGACGCTTAGTTTACGAGATATTGACGATTTTGTGATTTTATGATTTTTTAAATTTTTATCATTTTTTTATATCATATTATTGTCAGAATCCAGCTGGGACGCTTAGTTTACGAGATATTGACGATTTTGTGATTTTATGATTTTTTAAATTTTTATCGTTTTTTTATGATATCATATTATTGTCAGAATCCAGCTGGGACGCTTAGTTTACGAGATATTGACGATTTTGTGATTTTATGATTTTTCAAATTTTTATCGTTTTTTTATGATATCATATTATTGTCAGAATCCAGTTAGGACGCTTAGTTTACGAGATATTGACGATTTTGTGATTTTATGATTTTTCAAATTTTTATCGTTTTTTTATGATATCATATTATTGTCAGAATCCAGCTAGGACGCTTAGTTTACGAGATATTGACGATTTTGTGATTTTATGATTTTTTAAATTTTTATCGTTTTTTTATGATATCATATTATTGTCAGAATCCAGCTAGGACGCTTAGTTTACGAGATATTGACGATTTTGTGATTTTTTGAATTTTTAAATTTTTTTCGTTTTTTTATGATATCATATTATTGTCAGAATCCAGCTGGGACGCTTAGTTTACGAGATATTGACGATTTTGTGATTTTATGATTTTTCAAATTTTTATCGTTTTTTTATGATATCATATTATTGTCAGAATCCAGTTAGGACGCTTAGTTTACGAGATATTGACGATTTTGTGATTTTATGATTTTTCAAATTTTTATCGTTTTTTTATGATATCATATTATTGTCAGAATCCAGCTAGGACGCTTAGTTTACGAGATATTGACGATTTTGTGATTTTATGATTTTTCAAATTTTTATCGTTTTTTTATGATATCATATTATTGTCAGAATCCAGCTAGGACGCTTAGTTAACGAGATATTGACGATTTTGTGATTTTATGATTTTTCAAATTTTTATCGTTTTTTTATGATATCATATTATTGTCAGAATCCAGCTAGGACGCTTAGTTTACGAGATATTGACGATTTTGTGATTTTATGATTTTTCAAATTTTTATTGTTTTTTTATGATATCATATTATTGTCAGAATCCAGCTAGGACGCTTAGTTTACGAGATATTGACGATTTTGTGATTTTATGATTTTTCAAATTTTTATCGTTTTTTTATGATATCATATTATTGTCAGAATCCAGCTAGGACGCTTAGTTTACGAGATATTGACGATTTTGTGATTTTATGATTTTTTAAATTTTTATCGTTTTTTTTTGATATCATATTATTGTCAGAATCCAGCTAGGACGCTTAGTTTACGAGATATTGACGATTTTGTGATTTTATGATTTTTCAAATTTTTATTGTTTTTTTATGATATCATATTATTGTCAGAATCCAGCTAGGACGCTTAGTTTACGAGATATTGACGATTTTGTGATTTTTTGTTTTTTTAAATTTTTTTCGTTTTTTTATGATATCATATTATTGTCAGAATCCAGCTGGGACGCTTAGTTTACGAGATATTGACGATTTTGTGATTTTATTTTTATCGTTTTTTTATGATATCATATTATTGTCAGAATCCAGCTAGGACGCTTAGTTTACGAGATATTGACGATTTTGTGATTTTATGATTTTTTAAATTTTTATCGTTTTTTTATGATATCATATTATTGTCAGAATCCAGCTGGGACGCTTAGTTTACGAGATATTAACGATTTTGTGATTTTTTGATTTTTTAAATTTTTTTCGTTTTTTTATGATATCATATTATTGTCAGAATCCAGCTGGGACGCTTAGTTTACGAGATATTGACGATTTTGTGATTTTATGATTTTTCAAATTTTTATCGTTTTTTTATGATATTGTCAGAATCCAGCTAGGACGCTTAGTTTACGAGATATTGACGATTTTGTGATTTTATGATTTTTCAAATTTTTATCGTTTTTTTATGATATCATATTATTGTCAGAATCCAGCTAGGACGCTTAGTTTACGAGATATTGACGATTTTGTGATTTTATGATTTTTAAATTTTTATCGTTTTTTTATGATATCATATTATTGTCAGAATCCAGCTAGGACGCTTAGTTTACGAGATATTGACGATTTTGTGATTTTTTGATTTTTTAAATTTTTTTCGTTTTTTTATATCATATTATTGTCAGAATCCAGCTGGGACGCTTAGTTTACGAGATATTGACGATTTTGTGATTTTATGATTTTTCAAATTTTTATCGTTTTTTTATGATATCATATTATTGTCAGAATCCAGCTAGGACGCTTAGTTTACGAGATATTGACGATTTTGTGATTTTATGATTTTTTAAATTTTTATCGTTTTTTTATGATATCATATTATTGTCAGAATCCAGCTAGGACGCTTAGTTTACGAGATATTGACGATTTTGTGATTTTATGATTTTTTAATTTTTTATCGTTTTTTTATGATATCATATTATTGTCAGAATCCAGCTAGGACGCTTAGTTTACGAGATATTGACGATTTTGTGATTTTATGATTTTTTAATTTTTTATCGTTTTTTTATGATATCATATTATTGTCAGAATCCAGCTAGGACGCTTAGTTTACGAGATATTGACGATTTTGTGATTTTATGATTTTTCAAATTTTTATCGTTTTTTTATGATATCATATTATTGTCAGAATCCAGCTGGGACGCTTAGTTTACGAGATATTGACGATTTTGTGATTTTATGATTTTTTAAATTTTTATCGTTTTTTTATGATATCATATTATTGTCAGAATCCAGCTGGGACGCTTAGTTTACGAGATATTGACGATTTTGTGATTTTATGATTTTTCAAATTTTTATCGTTTTTTTATGATATTGTCAGAATCCAGCTGGGACGCTTAGTTTACGAGATATTGACGATTTTGTGATTTTATGATTTTTTAAATTTTTTTCGTTTTTTTATGATATCATATTATTGTCAGAATCCAGCTAGGACGCTTAGTTTACGAGATATTGACGATTTTGTGATTTTTTGATTTTTTAAATTTTTTTCGTTTTTTTATGATATCATATTATTGTCAGAATCCAGCTGGGACGCTTAGTTTACGAGATATTGACGATTTTGTGATTTTATGATTTTTCAAATTTTTATCGTTTTTTTATGATATCATATTATTGTCAGAATCCAGTTAGGACGCTTAGTTTACGAGATATTGACGATTTTGTGATTTTATGATTTTTCAAATTTTTATCGTTTTTTTATGATATCATATTATTGTCAGAATCCAGCTGGGACGCTTAGTTTACGAGATATTGACGATTTTGTGATTTTATGATTTTTCAAATTTTTATCGTTTTTTTATGATATCATATTATTGTCAGAATCCAGCTAGGACGCTTAGTTAACGAGATATTGACGATTTTGTGATTTTATGATTTTTCAAATTTTTATCGTTTTTTTATGATATCATATTATTGTCAGAATCCAGCTAGGACGCTTAGTTTACGAGATATTGACGATTTTGTGATTTTATGATTTTTCAAATTTTTATTGTTTTTTTATGATATCATATTATTGTCAGAATCCAGCTAGGACGCTTAGTTTACGAGATATTGACGATTTTGTGATTTTATGATTTTTCAAATTTTTATCGTTTTTTTATGATATCATATTATTGTCAGAATCCAGCTAGGACGCTTAGTTTACGAGATATTGACGATTTTGTGATTTTATGATTTTTTAAATTTTTATCGTTTTTTTTTGATATCATATTATTGTCAGAATCCAGCTAGGACGCTTAGTTTACGAGATATTGACGATTTTGTGATTTTATGATTTTTCAAATTTTTATTGTTTTTTTATGATATCATATTATTGTCAGAATCCAGCTAGGACGCTTAGTTTACGAGATATTAACGATTTTGTGATTTTTTGATTTTTTAAATTTTTTTCGTTTTTTTATGATATCATATTATTGTCAGAATCCAGCTGGGACGCTTAGTTTACGAGATATTGACGATTTTGTGATTTTATTTTTATCGTTTTTTTATGATATCATATTATTGTCAGAATCCAGCTAGGACGCTTAGTTTACGAGATATTGACGATTTTGTGATTTTATGATTTTTTAAATTTTTATCGTTTTTTTATGATATCATATTATTGTCAGAATCCAGCTGGGACGCTTAGTTTACGAGATATTAACGATTTTGTGATTTTTTGATTTTTTAAATTTTTATCGTTTTTTTATGATATCATATTATTGTCAGAATCCAGCTGGGACGCTTAGTTTACGAGATATTGACGATTTTGTGATTTTATGATTTTTCAAATTTTTATCGTTTTTTTATGATATCATATTATTGTCAGAATCCAGCTAGGACGCTTAGTTTACGAGATATTGACGATTTTGTGATTTTATGATTTTTAAATTTTTATCGTTTTTTTATGATATCATATTATTGTCAGAATCCAGCTAGGACGCTTAGTTTACGAGATATTGACGATTTTGTGATTTTATGATTTTTCAAATTTTTATCGTTTTTTTATGATATCATATTATTGTCAGAATCCAGCTAGGACGCTTAGTTTACGAGATATTGACTATTTTGTGATTTTATGATTTTTAAATTTTTATCGTTTTTTTATGATATCATATTATTGTCAGAATCCAGCTAGGACGCTTAGTTTACGAGATATTGACGATTTTGTGATTTTTTGATTTTTTAAATTTTTTTCGTTTTTTTATATCATATTATTGTCAGAATCCAGCTGGGACGCTTAGTTTACGAGATATTGACGATTTTGTGATTTTATGATTTTTCAAATTTTTATCGTTTTTTTATGATATCATATTATTGTCAGAATCCAGCTAGGACGCTTAGTTTACGAGATATTGACGATTTTGTGATTTTATGATTTTTTAAATTTTTATCGTTTTTTTATGATATCATATTATTGTCAGAATCCAGCTAGGACGCTTAGTTTACGAGATATTGACGATTTTGTGATTTTATGATTTTTTAATTTTTTATCGTTTTTTTATGATATCATATTATTGTCAGAATCCAGCTAGGACGCTTAGTTTACGAGATATTGACGATTTTGTGATTTTATGATTTTTTAATTTTTTATCGTTTTTTTATGATATCATATTATTGTCAGAATCCAGCTAGGACGCTTAGTTTACGAGATATTGACGATTTTGTGATTTTATGATTTTTCAAATTTTTATCGTTTTTTTATGATATCATATTATTGTCAGAATCCATTTAGGACGCTTAGTTTACGAGATATTGACGATTTTGTGATTTTATGATTTTTCAAATTTTTATCGTTTTTTTATGATATCATATTATTGTCAGAATCCAGTTAGGACGCTTAGTTTACGAGATATTGACGATTTTGTGATTTTATGATTTTTCAAATTTTTATCGTTTTTTTATGATATCATATTATTGTCAGAATCCAGCTAGGACGCTTAGTTTACGAGATATTGACGATTTTGTGATTTTATGATTTTTTAAATTTTTATCGTTTTTTTATGATATCATATTATTGTCAGAATCCAGCTAGGACGCTTAGTTTACGAGATATTGACGATTTTGTGATTTTTTGAATTTTTAAATTTTTTTCGTTTTTTTATGATATCATATTATTGTCAGAATCCAGCTGGGACGCTTAGTTTACGAGATATTGACGATTTTGTGATTTTATGATTTTTCAAATTTTTATCGTTTTTTTATGATATCATATTATTGTCAGAATCCAGTTAGGACGCTTAGTTTACGAGATATTGACGATTTTGTGATTTTATGATTTTTCAAATTTTTATCGTTTTTTTATGATATCATATTATTGTCAGAATCCAGCTAGGACGCTTAGTTTACGAGATATTGACGATTTTGTGATTTTATGATTTTTCAAATTTTTATCGTTTTTTTATGATATCATATTATTGTCAGAATCCAGCTAGGACGCTTAGTTAACGAGATATTGACGATTTTGTGATTTTATGATTTTTCAAATTTTTATCGTTTTTTTATGATATCATATTATTGTCAGAATCCAGCTAGGACGCTTAGTTTACGAGATATTGACGATTTTGTGATTTTATGATTTTTCAAATTTTTATCGTTTTTTTATGATATCATATTATTGTCAGAATCCAGCTAGGACGCTTAGTTTACGAGATATTGACGATTTTGTGATTTTATGATTTTTTAAATTTTTATCGTTTTTTTATGATATCATATTATTGTCAGAATCCAGCTGGGACGCTTAGTTTACGAGATATTGACGATTTTGTGATTTTATGATTTTTTAAATTTTTATCATTTTTTTATATCATATTATTGTCAGAATCCAGCTGGGACGCTTAGTTTACGAGATATTGACGATTTTGTGATTTTATGATTTTTTAAATTTTTATCGTTTTTTTATGATATCATATTATTGTCAGAATCCAGCTGGGACGCTTAGTTTACGAGATATTGACGATTTTGTGATTTTATGATTTTTCAAATTTTTATCGTTTTTTTATGATATCATATTATTGTCAGAATCCAGCTAGGACGCTTAGTTTACGAGATATTGACGATTTTGTGATTTTATGATGTTTTAAATTTTTAACGTTTTTTTATGATATCATATTATTGTCAGAATCCAGCTAGGACGCTTAGTTTACGAGATATTGACGATTTTGTGATTTTTTGATTTTTTAAATTTTTATCGTTTTTTTATGATATCATATTATTGTCAGAATCCAGCTAGGACGCTTAGTTTACGAGATATTGACGATTTTGTGATTTTATGATTTTTTAAATTTTTATCGTTTTTTTATGATATCATATTATTGTCAGAATCCAGCTAGGACGCTTAGTTTACGAGATATTGACGATTTTGTGATTTTTTGATTTTTTATGATTTTTTAAATTTTTATCGTTTTTTTATGATATCATATTATTGTCAGAATCCAGCTAGGACGCTTAGTTTACGAGATATTGACGATTTTGTGATTTTATGATTTTTTAATTTTTTATCGTTTTTTTATGATATCATATTATTGTCAGAATCCAGCTAGGACGCTTAGTTTACGAGATATTGACGATTTTGTGATTTTATGATTTTTTAAATTTTTATCGTTTTTTTATGATATCATATTATTGTCAGAATCCAGCTGGGACGCTTAGTTTACGAGATATTGACGATTTTGTGATTTTATGATTTTTTAAATTTTTATCATTTTTTTATATCATATTATTGTCAGAATCCAGCTGGGACGCTTAGTTTACGAGATATTGACGATTTTGTGATTTTATGATTTTTTAAATTTTTATCGTTTTTTTATGATATCATATTATTGTCAGAATCCAGCTGGGACGCTTAGTTTACGAGATATTGACGATTTTGTGATTTTATGATTTTTCAAATTTTTATCGTTTTTTTATGATATCATATTATTGTCAGAATCCAGTTAGGACGCTTAGTTTACGAGATATTGACGATTTTGTGATTTTATGATTTTTCAAATTTTTATCGTTTTTTTATGATATCATATTATTGTCAGAATCCAGCTAGGACGCTTAGTTTACGAGATATTGACGATTTTGTGATTTTATGATTTTTTAAATTTTTATCGTTTTTTTATGATATCATATTATTGTCAGAATCCAGCTAGGACGCTTAGTTTACGAGATATTGACGATTTTGTGATTTTTTGATTTTTTAAATTTTTTTCGTTTTTTTATGATATCATATTATTGTCAGAATCCAGCTGGGACGCTTAGTTTACGAGATATTGACGATTTTGTGATTTTATGATTTTTCAAATTTTTATCGTTTTTTTATGATATCATATTATTGTCAGAATCCAGTTAGGACGCTTAGTTTACGAGATATTGACGATTTTGTGATTTTATGATTTTTCAAATTTTTATCGTTTTTTTATGATATCATATTATTGTCAGAATCCAGCTAGGACGCTTAGTTTACGAGATATTGACGATTTTGTGATTTTATGATTTTTTAAATTTTTATCGTTTTTTTATGATATCATATTATTGTCAGAATCCAGCTAGGACGCTTAGTTAACGAGATATTGACGATTTTGTGATTTTATGATTTTTCAAATTTTTATCGTTTTTTTATGATATCATATTATTGTCAGAATCCAGCTAGGACGCTTAGTTTACGAGATATTGACGATTTTGTGATTTTATGATTTTTCAAATTTTTATTGTTTTTTTATGATATCATATTATTGTCAGAATCCAGCTAGGACGCTTAGTTTACGAGATATTGACGATTTTGTGATTTTATGATTTTTCAAATTTTTATCGTTTTTTTATGATATCATATTATTGTCAGAATCCAGCTAGGACGCTTAGTTTACGAGATATTGACGATTTTGTGATTTTATGATTTTTTAAATTTTTATCGTTTTTTTTTGATATCATATTATTGTCAGAATCCAGCTAGGACGCTTAGTTTACGAGATATTGACGATTTTGTGATTTTATGATTTTTCAAATTTTTATTGTTTTTTTATGATATCATATTATTGTCAGAATCCAGCTAGGACGCTTAGTTTACGAGATATTAACGATTTTGTGATTTTTTGATTTTTTAAATTTTTTTCGTTTTTTTATGATATCATATTATTGTCAGAATCCAGCTAGGACGCTTAGTTTACGAGATATTGACGATTTTGTGATTTTATTTTTATCGTTTTTTTATGATATCATATTATTGTCAGAATCCAGCTAGGACGCTTAGTTTACGAGATATTGACGATTTTGTGATTTTATGATTTTTTAAATTTTTATCGTTTTTTTATGATATCATATTATTGTCAGAATCCAGCTGGGACGCTTAGTTTACGAGATATTAACGATTTTGTGATTTTTTGATTTTTTAAATTTTTTTCGTTTTTTTATGATATCATATTATTGTCAGAATCCAGCTGGGACGCTTAGTTTACGAGATATTGACGATTTTGTGATTTTATGATTTTTCAAATTTTTATCGTTTTTTTATGATATTGTCAGAATCCAGCTAGGACGCTTAGTTTACGAGATATTGACGATTTTGTGATTTTATGATTTTTCAAATTTTTATCGTTTTTTTATGATATCATATTATTGTCAGAATCCAGCTAGGACGCTTAGTTTACGAGATATTGACGATTTTGTGATTTTATGATTTTTAAATTTTTATCGTTTTTTTATGATATCATATTATTGTCAGAATCCAGCTAGGACGCTTAGTTTACGAGATATTGACGATTTTGTGATTTTTTGATTTTTTAAATTTTTTTCGTTTTTTTATATCATATTATTGTCAGAATCCAGCTAGGACGCTTAGTTTACGAGATATTGACGATTTTGTGATTTTATGATTTTTCAAATTTTTATCGTTTTTTTATGATATCATATTATTGTCAGAATCCAGCTAGGACGCTTAGTTTACGAGATATTGACGATTTTGTGATTTTATGATTTTTTAAATTTTTATCGTTTTTTTATGATATCATATTATTGTCAGAATCCAGCTAGGACGCTTAGTTTACGAGATATTGACGATTTTGTGATTTTATGATTTTTTAATTTTTTATCGTTTTTTTATGATATCATATTATTGTCAGAATCCAGCTAGGACGCTTAGTTTACGAGATATTGACGATTTTGTGATTTTATGATTTTTTAATTTTTTATCGTTTTTTTATGATATCATATTATTGTCAGAATCCAGCTAGGACGCTTAGTTTACGAGATATTGACGATTTTGTGATTTTATGATTTTTCAAATTTTTATCGTTTTTTTATGATATCATATTATTGTCAGAATCCAGCTGGGACGCTTAGTTTACGAGATATTGACGATTTTGTGATTTTATGATTTTTTAAATTTTTATCGTTTTTTTATGATATCATATTATTGTCAGAATCCAGCTGGGACGCTTAGTTTACGAGATATTGACGATTTTGTGATTTTATGATTTTTCAAATTTTTATCGTTTTTTTATGATATTGTCAGAATCCAGCTGGGACGCTTAGTTTACGAGATATTGACGATTTTGTGATTTTATGATTTTTTAAATTTTTTTCGTTTTTTTATGATATCATATTATTGTCAGAATCCAGCTAGGACGCTTAGTTTACGAGATATTGACGATTTTGTGATTTTTTGATTTTTTAAATTTTTTTCGTTTTTTTATGATATCATATTATTGTCAGAATCCAGCTGGGACGCTTAGTTTACGAGATATTGACGATTTTGTGATTTTATGATTTTTCAAATTTTTATCGTTTTTTTATGATATCATATTATTGTCAGAATCCAGTTAGGACGCTTAGTTTACGAGATATTGACGATTTTGTGATTTTATGATTTTTCAAATTTTTATCGTTTTTTTATGATATCATATTATTGTCAGAATCCAGCTAGGACGCTTAGTTTACGAGATATTGACGATTTTGTGATTTTATGATTTTTCAAATTTTTATCGTTTTTTTATGATATCATATTATTGTCAGAATCCAGCTAGGACGCTTAGTTAACGAGATATTGACGATTTTGTGATTTTATGATTTTTCAAATTTTTATCGTTTTTTTATGATATCATATTATTGTCAGAATCCAGCTAGGACGCTTAGTTTACGAGATATTGACGATTTTGTGATTTTATGATTTTTCAAATTTTTATTGTTTTTTTATGATATCATATTATTGTCAGAATCCAGCTAGGACGCTTAGTTTACGAGATATTGACGATTTTGTGATTTTATGATTTTTCAAATTTTTATCGTTTTTTTATGATATCATATTATTGTCAGAATCCAGCTAGGACGCTTAGTTTACGAGATATTGACGATTTTGTGATTTTATGATTTTTTAAATTTTTATCGTTTTTTTTTGATATCATATTATTGTCAGAATCCAGCTAGGACGCTTAGTTTACGAGATATTGACGATTTTGTGATTTTATGATTTTTCAAATTTTTATTGTTTTTTTATGATATCATATTATTGTCAGAATCCAGCTAGGACGCTTAGTTTACGAGATATTAACGATTTTGTGATTTTTTGATTTTTTAAATTTTTTTCGTTTTTTTATGATATCATATTATTGTCAGAATCCAGCTGGGACGCTTAGTTTACGAGATATTGACGATTTTGTGATTTTATTTTTATCGTTTTTTTATGATATCATATTATTGTCAGAATCCAGCTAGGACGCTTAGTTTACGAGATATTGACGATTTTGTGATTTTATGATTTTTTAAATTTTTATCGTTTTTTTATGATATCATATTATTGTCAGAATCCAGCTGGGACGCTTAGTTTACGAGATATTAACGATTTTGTGATTTTTTGATTTTTTAAATTTTTTTCGTTTTTTTATGATATCATATTATTGTCAGAATCCAGCTGGGACGCTTAGTTTACGAGATATTGACGATTTTGTGATTTTATGATTTTTCAAATTTTTATCGTTTTTTTATGATATTGTCAGAATCCAGCTAGGACGCTTAGTTTACGAGATATTGACGATTTTGTGATTTTATGATTTTTCAAATTTTTATCGTTTTTTTATGATATCATATTATTGTCAGAATCCAGCTAGGACGCTTAGTTTACGAGATATTGACGATTTTGTGATTTTATGATTTTTAAATTTTTATCGTTTTTTTATGATATCATATTATTGTCAGAATCCTGCTAGGACGCTTAGTTTACGAGATATTGACGATTTTGTGATTTTTTGATTTTTTAAATTTTTTTTCGTTTTTTTATATCATATTATTGTCAGAATCCAGCTGGGACGCTTAGTTTACGAGATATTGACGCTTTTGTGATTTTATGATTTTTCAAATTTTTATCGTTTTTTTATGATATCATATTATTGTCAGAATCCAGCTAGGACGCTTAGTTTACGAGATATTGACGATTTTGTGATTTTATGATTTTTTAAATTTTTATCGTTTTTTTATGATATCATATTATTGTCAGAATCCAGCTAGGACGCTTAGTTTACGAGATATTGACGATTTTGTGATTTTATGATTTTTTATTTTTTTATCGTTTTTTTATGATATCATATTATTGTCAGAATCCAGCTAGGACGCTTAGTTTACGAGATATTGACGATTTTGTGATTTTATGATTTTTTAATTTTTTATCGTTTTTTTATGATATCATATTATTGTCAGAATCCAGCTAGGACGCTTAGTTTACGAGATATTGACGATTTTGTGATTTTATGATTTTTCAAATTTTTATCGTTTTTTTATGATATCATATTATTGTCAGAATCCAGCTGGGACGCTTAGTTTACGAGATATTGACGATTTTGTGATTTTATGATTTTTTAAATTTTTATCGTTTTTTTATGATATCATATTATTGTCAGAATCCAGCTGGGACGCTTAGTTTACGAGATATTGACGATTTTGTGATTTTATGATTTTTCAAATTTTTATCGTTTTTTTATGATATTGTCAGAATCCAGCTGGGACGCTTAGTTTACGAGATATTGACGATTTTGTGATTTTATGATTTTTTAAATTTTTTTCGTTTTTTTATGATATCATATTATTGTCAGAATCCAGCTGGGACGCTTAGTTTACGAGATATTGACGATTTTGTGATTTTATGATTTTTCAAATATTTATCGTTTTTTTATGATATCATATTATTGTCAGAATCCAGCTGGGACGCTTAGTTTACGAGATATTGACGATTTTGTGATTTTATGATTTTTCAAATTTTTATTGTTTTTTTATGATATCATATTATTGTCAGAATCCAGCTAGGACGCTTAGTTTACGAGATATTGACGATTTTGTGATTTTATGATTTTTCAAATTTTTATCGTTTTTTTATGATATCATATTATTGTCAGAATCCAGCTAGGACGCTTAGTTTACGAGATATTGACGATTTTGTGATTTTATGATTTTTCAAATTTTTATCGTTTTTTTATGATATCATATTATTGTCAGAATCCAGCTAGGACGCTTAGTTTACGAGATATTGACGATTTTGTGATTTTATGATTTTTCAAATTTTTATCGTTTTTTTATGATATCATATTATTGTCAGAATCCAGCTAGGACGCTTAGTTTACGAGATATTGACGATTTTGTGATTTTTTGATTTTTTAAATTTTTATCGTTTTTTTATGATATCATATTATTGTCAGAATCCAGCTAGGACGCTTAGTTTACGAGATATTGACGATTTTGTGATTTTATGATTTTTCAAATTTTTATCGTTTTTTTATGATATCATATTATTGTCAGAATCCAGCTAGGACGCTTAGTTTACGAGATATTGACGATTTTGTGATTTTTTGATTTTTTAAATTTTTATCGTTTTTTTATGATATCATATTATTGTCAGAATCCAGCTAGGACGCTTAGTTTACGAGATATTGACGATTTTGTGATTTTATGATTTTTTAAATTTTTTTCGTTTTTTTATGATATCATATTATTGTCAGAATCCAGCTAGGACGCTTAGTTTACGAGATATTGACGATTTTGTGATTTTATGATTTTTCAAATTTTTATCGTTTTTTTCTGATATCATATTATTGTCAGAATCCAGCTAGGACGCTTAGTTTACGAGATATTGACGATTTTGTGATTTTATGATTTTTCAAATTTTTATCGTTTTTTTATGATATCATATTATTGTCAGAATCCAGCTAGGACGCTTAGTTTACGAGATATTGACGATTTTGTGATTTTATGATTTTTTAAATTTTTATCGTTTTTTTATGATATCATATTATTGTCAGAATCCAGCTGGGACGCTTAGTTTACGAGATATTGACGATTTTGTGATTTTTTGATTTTTTAAATTTTTATCGTTTTTTTATGATATCATATTATTGTCAGAATCCAGCTAGGACGCTTAGTTTACGAGATATTGACGATTTTGTGATTTTATGATTTTTTAAATTTTTATCGTTTTTTTATGATATCATATTATTGTCAGAATCCAGCTAGGACGCTTAGTTTACGAGATATTGACGATTTTGTGATTTTATGATTTTTCAAATTTTTATCGTTTTTTTATGATATCATATTATTGTCAGAATCCAGTTAGGACGCTTAGTTTACGAGATATTGACGATTTTGTGATTTTATGATTTTTTAAATTTTTATCGTTTTTTTATGATATCATATTATTGTCAGAATCCAGCTAGGACGCTTAGTTTACGAGATATTGACGATTTTGTGATTTTATGATTTTTTAAATTTTTATCGTTTTTTTATGATATCATATTATTGTCAGAATCCAGCTAGGACGCTTAGTTTACGAGATATTGACGATTTTGTGATTTTATGATTTTTCAAATTTTTATCGTTTTTTTATGATATCATATTATTGTCAGAATCCAGTTAGGACGCTTAGTTTACGAGATATTGACGATTTTGTGATTTTATGATTTTTCAAATTTTTATCGTTTTTTTATGATATCATATTATTGTCAGAATCCAGCTAGGACGCTTAGTTTACGAGATATTGACGATTTTGTGATTTTATGATTTTTCAAATTTTTATCGTTTTTTTATGATATCATATTATTGTCAGAATCCAGCTAGGACGCTTAGTTTACGAGATATTGACGATTTTGTGATTTTTTGAATTTTTAAATTTTTTTCGTTTTTTTATGATATCATATTATTGTCAGAATCCAGCTGGGACGCTTAGTTTACGAGATATTGACGATTTTGTGATTTTATGATTTTTCAAATTTTTATCGTTTTTTTATGATATCATATTATTGTCAGAATCCAGCTAGGACGCTTAGTTTACGAGATATTGACGATTTTGTGATTTTATGATGTTTTAAATTTTTAACGTTTTTTTATGATATCATATTATTGTCAGAATCCAGCTAGGACGCTTAGTTTACGAGATATTGACGATTTTGTGATTTTTTGATTTTTTAAATTTTTATCGTTTTTTTATGATATCATATTATTGTCAGAATCCAGCTAGGACGCTTAGTTTACGAGATATTGACGATTTTGTGATTTTATGATTTTTTAAATTTTTATCGTTTTTTTATGATATCATATTATTGTCAGAATCCAGCTAGGACGCTTAGTTTACGAGATATTGACGATTTTGTGATTTTTTGATTTTTTAAATTTTTATCGTTTTTTTATGATATCATATTATTGTCAGAATCCAGCTAGGACGCTTAGTTTACGAGATATTGACGATTTTGTGATTTTATGATTTTTTAAATTTTTATCGTTTTTTTATGATATCATATTATTGTCAGAATCCAGCTAGGACGCTTAGTTTACGAGATATTGACGATTTTGTGATTTTATGATTTTTCAAATTTTTATCGTTTTTTTATGATATCATATTATTGTCAGAATCCAGTTAGGACGCTTAGTTTACGAGATATTGACGATTTTGTGATTTTATGATTTTTCAAATTTTTATCGTTTTTTTATGATATCATATTATTGTCAGAATCCAGCTAGGACGCTTAGTTTACGAGATATTGACGATTTTGTGATTTTATGATTTTTCAAATTTTTATCGTTTTTTTATGATATCATATTATTGTCAGAATCCAGCTAGGACGCTTAGTTTACGAGATATTGACGATTTTGTGATTTTTTGAATTTTTAAATTTTTTTCGTTTTTTTATGATATCATATTATTGTCAGAATCCAGCTGGGACGCTTAGTTTACGAGATATTGACGATTTTGTGATTTTATGATTTTTCAAATTTTTATCGTTTTTTTATGATATCATATTATTGTCAGAATCCAGCTAGGACGCTTAGTTTACGAGATATTGACGATTTTGTGATTTTATGATTTTTTAAATTTTTATCGTTTTTTTATGATATCATATTATTGTCAGAATCCAGCTAGGACGCTTAGTTTACGAGATATTGACGATTTTGTGATTTTATGATTTTTTAAATTTTTATCGTTTTTTTATGATATCATATTATTGTCAGAATCCAGCTAGGACGCTTAGTTTACGAGATATTGACGATTTTGTGATTTTTTGATTTTTTAAATTTTTATCGTTTTTTTATGATATCATATCATTGTCAGAATCCAGCTAGGACGCTTAGTTTACGAGATATTGACGATTTTGTGATTTTATGATTTTTTAAATTTTTATCATTTTTTTATATCATATTATTGTCAGAATCCAGCTGGGACGCTTAGTTTACGAGATATTGACGATTTTGTGATTTTATGATTTTTTAAATTTTTATCGTTTTTTTATGATATCATATTATTGTCAGAATCCAGCTGGGACGCTTAGTTTACGAGATATTGACGATTTTGTGATTTTATGATTTTTTAAATTTTTAACGTTTTTTTATGATATCATATTATTGTCAGAATCCAGCTAGGACGCTTAGTTTACGAGATATTGACGATTTTGTGATTTTTTGATTTTTTAAATTTTTATCGTTTTTTTATGATATCATATTATTGTCAGAATCCAGCTAGGACGCTTAGTTTACGAGATATTGACGATTTTGTGATTTTATGATTTTTTAAATTTTTATCGTTTTTTTATGATATCATATTATTGTCAGAATCCAGCTAGGACGCTTAGTTTACGAGATATTGACGATTTTGTGATTTTTTGATTTTTTATGATTTTTTAAATTTTTATCGTTTTTTTATGATATCATATTATTGTCAGAATCCAGCTAGGACGCTTAGTTTACGAGATATTGATGATTTTGTGATTTTATGATTTTTTAAATTTTTTTCGTTTTTTTATGATATCATATTATTGTCAGAATCCAGCTAGGACGCTTAGTTTACGAGATATTGACGATTTTGTGATTTTATGATTTTTTAAATTTTTATCGTTTTTTTATGATATCATATTATTGTCAGAATCCAGCTAGGACGCTTAGTTTACGAGATATTGACGATTTTGTGATTTTTTGATTTTTTAAATTTTTATCGTTTTTTTATGATATCATATTATTGTCAGAATCCAGCTAGGACGCTTAGTTTACGAGATATTGACGATTTTGTGATTTTATGATTTTTTAAATTTTTATCGTTTTTTTATGATATCATATTATTGTCAGAATCCAGCTAGGACGCTTAGTTTACGAGATATTGACGATTTTGTGATTTTTTGATTTTTTAAATTTTTATCGTTTTTTTATGATATCATATTATTGTCAGAATCCAGCTGGGACGCTTAGTTTACGAGATATTGACGATTTTGTGATTTTATGATTTTTCAAATTTTTATCGTTTTTTTATGATATCATATTATTGTCAGAATCCAGCTAGGACGCTTAGTTTACGAGATATTGACGATTTTGTGATTTTATGATTTTTCAAATTTTTATCGTTTTTTTATGATATCATATTATTGTCAGAATCCAGCTAGGACGCTTAGTTTACGAGATATTGACGATTTTGTGATTTTTTGAATTTTTAAATTTTTTTCGTTTTTTTATGATATCATATTATTGTCAGAATCCAGCTGGGACGCTTAGTTTACGAGATATTGACGATTTTGTGATTTTATGATTTTTCAAATTTTTATCGTTTTTTTATGATATCATATTATTGTCAGAATCCAGCTAGGACGCTTAGTTTACGAGATATTGACGATTTTGTGATTTTATGATGTTTTAAATTTTTAACGTTTTTTTATGATATCATATTATTGTCAGAATCCAGCTAGGACGCTTAGTTTACGAGATATTGACGATTTTGTGATTTTTTGATTTTTTAAATTTTTATCGTTTTTTTATGATAT
Organism: Bibio marci; assembly: GCA_910594885.2. Lineage (NCBI taxonomy): Eukaryota > Metazoa > Arthropoda > Insecta > Diptera > Bibionidae > Bibio > Bibio marci. The sequence continues at coordinate 35,428,297 of OU343118.1, read as the reverse complement.
CATATTATTGTCAGAATCCAGCTAGGACGCTTAGTTTACGAGATATTGACGATTTTGTGATTTTATGATTTTTTAAATTTTTATCGTTTTTTTATGATATCATATTATTGTCAGAATCCAGCTAGGACGCTTAGTTTACGAGATATTGACGATTTTGTGATTTTTTGATTTTTTAAATTTTTATCGTTTTTTTATGATATCATATTATTGTCAGAATCCAGCTAGGACGCTTAGTTTACGAGATATTGACGATTTTGTGATTTTATGATTTTTTAAATTTTTATCGTTTTTTTATGATATCATATTATTGTCAGAATCCAGCTAGGACGCTTAGTTTACGAGATATTGACGATTTTGTGATTTTATGATTTTTCAAATTTTTATCGTTTTTTTATGATATCATATTATTGTCAGAATCCAGTTAGGACGCTTAGTTTACGAGATATTGACGATTTTGTGATTTTATGATTTTTCAAATTTTTATCGTTTTTTTATGATATCATATTATTGTCAGAATCCAGCTAGGACGCTTAGTTTACGAGATATTGACGATTTTGTGATTTTATGATTTTTCAAATTTTTATCGTTTTTTTATGATATCATATTATTGTCAGAATCCAGCTAGGACGCTTAGTTTACGAGATATTGACGATTTTGTGATTTTTTGAATTTTTAAATTTTTTTCGTTTTTTTATGATATCATATTATTGTCAGAATCCAGCTGGGACGCTTAGTTTACGAGATATTGACGATTTTGTGATTTTATGATTTTTCAAATTTTTATCGTTTTTTTATGATATCATATTATTGTCAGAATCCAGCTAGGACGCTTAGTTTACGAGATATTGACGATTTTGTGATTTTATGATTTTTTAAATTTTTATCGTTTTTTTATGATATCATATTATTGTCAGAATCCAGCTAGGACGCTTAGTTTACGAGATATTGACGATTTTGTGTTTTTATGATTTTTTAAATTTTTATCGTTTTTTTATGATATCATATTATTGTCAGAATCCAGCTAGGACGCTTAGTTTACGAGATATTGACGATTTTGTGATTTTTTGATTTTTTAAATTTTTATCGTTTTTTTATGATATCATATTATTGTCAGAATCCAGCTAGGACGCTTAGTTTACGAGATATTGACGATTTTGTGATTTTATGATTTTTTAAATTTTTATCATTTTTTTATATCATATTATTGTCAGAATCCAGCTGGGACGCTTAGTTTACGAGATATTGACGATTTTGTGATTTTATGATTTTTTAAATTTTTATCGTTTTTTTATGATATCATATTATTGTCAGAATCCAGCTGGGACGCTTAGTTTACGAGATATTGACGATTTTGTGATTTTATGATTTTTTAAATTTTTAACGTTTTTTTATGATATCATATTATTGTCAGAATCCAGCTAGGACGCTTAGTTTACGAGATATTGACGATTTTGTGATTTTTTGATTTTTTAAATTTTTATCGTTTTTTTATGATATCATATTATTGTCAGAATCCAGCTAGGACGCTTAGTTTACGAGATATTGACGATTTTGTGATTTTATGATTTTTTAAATTTTTATCGTTTTTTTATGATATCATATTATTGTCAGAATCCAGCTAGGACGCTTAGTTTACGAGATATTGACGATTTTGTGATTTTTTGATTTTTTATGATTTTTTAAATTTTTATCGTTTTTTTATGATATCATATTATTGTCAGAATCCAGCTAGGACGCTTAGTTTACGAGATATTGATGATTTTGTGATTTTATGATTTTTTAAATTTTTTTCGTTTTTTTATGATATCATATTATTGTCAGAATCCAGCTAGGACGCTTAGTTTACGAGATATTGACGATTTTGTGATTTTATGATTTTTTAAATTTTTATCGTTTTTTTATGATATCATATTATTGTCAGAATCCAGCTAGGACGCTTAGTTTACGAGATATTGACGATTTTGTGATTTTTTGATTTTTTAAATTTTTATCGTTTTTTTATGATATCATATTAATGTCAGAATCCAGCTAGGACGCTTAGTTTACGAGATATTGACGATTTTGTGATTTTATGATTTTTTAAATTTTTATCGTTTTTTTATGATATCATATTATTGTCAGAATCCAGCTAGGACGCTTAGTTTACGAGATATTGACGTTTTTGTGATTTTATGATTTTTTAAATTTTTATCGTTTTTTTATGATATCATATTATTGTCAGAATCCAGCTGGGACGCTTAGTTTACGAGATATTGACGATTTTGTGATTTTATGATTTTTTAAATTTTTATCATTTTTTTATATCATATTATTGTCAGAATCCAGCTGGGACGCTTAGTTTACGAGATATTGACGATTTTGTGATTTTATGATTTTTTAAATTTTTATCGTTTTTTTATGATATCATATTATTGTCAGAATCCAGCTGGGACGCTTAGTTTACGAGATATTGACGATTTTGTGATTTTATGATTTTTCAAATTTTTATCGTTTTTTTATGATATCATATTATTGTCAGAATCCAGTTAGGACGCTTAGTTTACGAGATATTGACGATTTTGTGATTTTATGATTTTTCAAATTTTTATCGTTTTTTTATGATATCATATTATTGTCAGAATCCAGCTAGGACGCTTAGTTTACGAGATATTGACGATTTTGTGATTTTATGATTTTTCAAATTTTTATCGTTTTTTTATGATATCATATTATTGTCAGAATCCAGCTAGGACGCTTAGTTTACGAGATATTGACGATTTTGTGATTTTTTGAATTTTTAAATTTTTTTCGTTTTTTTATGATATCATATTATTGTCAGAATCCAGCTGGGACGCTTAGTTTACGAGATATTGACGATTTTGTGATTTTATGATTTTTCAAATTTTTATCGTTTTTTTATGATATCATATTATTGTCAGAATCCAGCTAGGACGCTTAGTTTACGAGATATTGACGATTTTGTGATTTTATGATTTTTTAAATTTTTATCGTTTTTTTATGATATCATATTATTGTCAGAATCCAGCTAGGACGCTTAGTTTACGAGATATTGACGATTTTGTGATTTTATGATTTTTTAAATTTTTATCGTTTTTTTATGATATCATATTATTGTCAGAATCCAGCTAGGACGCTTAGTTTACGAGATATTGACGATTTTGTGATTTTTTGATTTTTTAAATTTTTATCGTTTTTTTATGATATCATATTATTGTCAGAATCCAGCTAGGACGCTTAGTTTACGAGATATTGACGATTTTGTGATTTTATGATTTTTTAAATTTTTATCGTTTTTTTATGATATCATATTATTGTCAGAATCCAGCTAGGACGCTTAGTTTACGAGATATTGACGATTTTGTGATTTTATGATTTTTTAAATTTTTATCGTTTTTTTATGATATCATATTATTGTCAGAATCCAGCTGGGACGCTTAGTTTACGAGATATTGACGATTTTGTGATTTTATGATTTTTTAAATTTTTATCATTTTTTTATATCATATTATTGTCAGAATCCAGCTGGGACGCTTAGTTTACGAGATATTGACGATTTTGTGATTTTATGATTTTTTAAATTTTTATCGTTTTTTTATGATATCATATTATTGTCAGAATCCAGCTGGGACGCTTAGTTTACGAGATATTGACGATTTTGTGATTTTATGATTTTTCAAATTTTTATCGTTTTTTTATGATATCATATTATTTTCAGAATCCAGCTAGGACGCTTAGTTTACGAGATATTGACGATTTTGTGATTTTATGATTTTTTAAATTTTTAACGTTTTTTTATGATATCATATTATTGTCAGAATCCAGCTAGGACGCTTAGTTTACGAGATATTGACGATTTTGTGATTTTATGATTTTTTAAATTTTTAACGTTTTTTTATGATATCATATTATTGTCAGAATCCAGCTAGGACGCTTAGTTTACGAGATATTGACGATTTTGTGATTTTATGATTTTTTAAATTTTTATCGTTTTTTTATGATATCATATTATTGTCAGAATCCAGCTGGGACGCTTAGTTTACGAGATATTGACGATTTTGTGATTTTATGATTTTTTAAATTTTTATCATTTTTTTATATCATATTATTGTCAGAATCCAGCTGGGACGCTTAGTTTACGAGATATTGACGATTTTGTGATTTTATGATTTTTTAAATTTTTATCGTTTTTTTATGATATCATATTATTGTCAGAATCCAGCTGGGACGCTTAGTTTACGAGATATTGACGATTTTGTGATTTTATGATTTTTCAAATTTTTATCGTTTTTTTATGATATCATATTATTGTCAGAATCCAGCTAGGACGCTTAGTTTACGAGATATTGACGATTTTGTGATTTTATGATTTTTTAAATTTTTAACGTTTTTTTATGATATCATATTATTGTCAGAATCCAGCTAGGACGCTTAGTTTACGAGATATTGACGATTTTGTGATTTTATGATTTTTTAAATTTTTAACGTTTTTTTATGATATCATATTATTGTCAGAATCCAGCTAGGACGCTTAGTTTACGAGATATTGACGATTTTGTGATTTTTTGATTTTTTAAATTTTTATCGTTTTTTTATGATATCATATTATTGTCAGAATCCAGCTAGGACGCTTAGTTTACGAGATATTGACGATTTTGTGATTTTATGATTTTTTAAATTTTTATCGTTTTTTTATGATATCATATTATTGTCAGAATCCAGCTAGGACGCTTAGTTTACGAGATATTGACGATTTTGTGATTTTTTGATTTTTTAAATTTTTATCGTTTTTTTATGATATCATATTATTGTCAGAATCCAGCTAGGACGCTTAGTTTACGAGATATTGACGATTTTGTGATTTTATGATTTTTTAAATTTTTATCGTTTTTTTATGATATCATATTATTGTCAGAATCCAGCTAGGACGCTTAGTTTACGAGATATTGACGATTTTGTGATTTTATGATTTTTCAAATTTTTATCGTTTTTTTATGATATCATATTATTGTCAGAATCCAGCTAGGACGCTTAGTTTACGAGATATTGACGATTTTGTGATTTTTTGAATTTTTAAATTTTTTTCGTTTTTTTATGATATCATATTATTGTCAGAATCCAGCTGGGACGCTTAGTTTACGAGATATTGACGATTTTGTGATTTTATGATTTTTTAAATTTTTAACGTTTTTTTATGATATCATATTATTGTCAGAATCCAGCTAGGACGCTTAGTTTACGAGATATTGACGATTTTGTGATTTTATGATTTTTCAAATTTTTATCGTTTTTTTATGATATCATATTATTGTCAGAATCCAGCTAGGACGCTTAGTTTACGAGATATTGACGATTTTGTGATTTTATGATTTTTTAAATTTTTATCGTTTTTTTATGATATCTTATTATTGTCAGAATCCAGCTAGGACGCTTAGTTTACGAGATATTGACGATTTTGTGATTTTATGATTTTTTAAATTTTTATCGTTTTTTTATGATATCATATTATTGTCAGAATCCAGCTAGGACGCTTAGTTTACGAGATATTGACGATTTTGTGATTTTTTGATTTTTTAAATTTTTATCGTTTTTTTATGATATCATATTATTGTCAGAATCCAGCTAGGACGCTTAGTTTACGAGATATTGACGATTTTGTGATTTTATGATTTTTTAAATTTTTATCATTTTTTTATATCATATTATTGTCAGAATCCAGCTGGGACGCTTAGTTTACGAGATATTGACGATTTTGTGATTTTATGATTTTTTAAATTTTTATCGTTTTTTTATGATATCATATTATTGTCAGAATCCAGCTGGGACGCTTAGTTTACGAGATATTGACGATTTTGTGATTTTATGATTTTTTAAATTTTTAACGTTTTTTTATGATATCATATTATTGTCAGAATCCAGCTAGGACGCTTAGTTTACGAGATATTGACGATTTTGTGATTTTTTGATTTTTTAAATTTTTATCGTTTTTTTATGATATCATATTATTGTCAGAATCCAGCTAGGACGCTTAGTTTACGAGATATTGACGATTTTGTGATTTTATGATTTTTTTAATTTTTATCATTTTTTTATATCATATTATTGTCAGAATCCAGCTGGGACGCTTAGTTTACGAGATATTGACGATTTTGTGATTTTATGATTTTTCAAATTTTTATCGTTTTTTTATGATATCATATTATTGTCAGAATCCAGCTAGGACGCTTAGTTTACGAGATATTGATGATTTTGTGATTTTATGATTTTTTAAATTTTTTTCGTTTTTTTATGATATCATATTATTGTCAGAATCCAGCTAGGACGCTTAGTTTACGAGATATTGACGATTTTGTGATTTTATGATTTTTCAAATTTTTATCGTTTTTTTATGATATCATATTATTGTCAGAATCCAGCTAGGACGCTTAGTTTACGAGATATTGACGATTTTGTGATTTTTTGAATTTTTAAATTTTTTTCGTTTTTTTATGATATCATATTATTGTCAGAATCCAGCTGGGACGCTTAGTTTACGAGATATTGACGATTTTGTGATTTTATGATTTTTCAAATTTTTATCGTTTTTTTATGATATCATATTATTGTCAGAATCCAGCTAGGACGCTTAGTTTACGAGATATTGACGATTTTGTGATTTTATGATTTTTTAAATTTTTATCGTTTTTTTATGATATCATATTATTGTCAGAATCCAGCTGGGACGCTTAGGTTACGAGATATTGACGATTTTGTGATTTTATGATTTTTTAAATTTTTATCATTTTTTTATATCATATTATTGTCAGAATCCAGCTGGGACGCTTAGTTTACGAGATATTGACGATTTTGTGATTTTATGATTTTTCAAATTTTTATCGTTTTTTTATGATATCATATTATTGTCAGAATCCAGCTAGGACGCTTAGTTTACGAGATATTGACGATTTTGTGATTTTATGATTTTTTAAATTTTTAACGTTTTTTTATGATATCATATTATTGTCAGAATCCAGCTAGGACGCTTAGTTTACGAGATATTGACGATTTTGTGATTTTTTGATTTTTTAAATTTTTATCGTTTTTTTATGATATCATATTATTGTCAGAATCCAGCTAGGACGCTTAGTTTACGAGATATTGACGATTTTGTGATTTTATGATTTTTTAAATTTTTATCGTTTTTTTATGATATATATATATTATTGTCAGAATCCAGCTAGGACGCTTAGTTTACGAGATATTGACGATTTTGTGATTTTATGATTTTTTAAATTTTTATCGTTTTTTTATGATATCATATTATTGTCAGAATCCAGCTGGGACGCTTAGTTTACGAGATATTGACGATTTTGTGATTTTATGATTTTTTAAATTTTTATCATTTTTTTATATCATATTATTGTCAGAATCCAGCTGGGACGCTTAGTTTACGAGATATTGACGATTTTGTGATTTTATGATTTTTTAAATTTTTATCGTTTTTTTATGATATCATATTATTGTCAGAATCCAGCTGGGACGCTTAGTTTACGAGATATTGACGATTTTGTGATTTTATGATTTTTCAAATTTTTATCGTTTTTTTATGATATCATATTATTGTCAGAATCCAGCTAGGACGCTTAGTTTACGAGATATTGACGATTTTGTGATTTTATGATTTTTTAAATTTTTAACGTTTTTTTATGATATCATATTATTGTCAGAATCCAGCTAGGACGCTTAGTTTACGAGATATTGACGATTTTGTGATTTTTTGATTTTTTAAATTTTTATCGTTTTTTTATGATATCATATTATTGTCAGAATCCAGCTAGGACGCTTAGTTTACGAGATATTGACGATTTTGTGATTTTATGATTTTTTAAATTTTTATCGTTTTTTTATGATATCATATTATTGTCAGAATCCAGCTAGGACGCTTAGTTTACGAGATATTGATGATTTTGTGATTTTATGATTTTTTAAATTTTTTTCGTTTTTTTATGATATCATATTATTTTCAGAATCCAGCTAGGACGCTTAGTTTACGAGATATTGACGATTTTGTGATTTTATGATTTTTTAAATTTTTATCGTTTTTTTATGATATCATATTATTGTCAGAATCCAGCTGGGACGCTTAGTTTACGAGATATTGACGATTTTGTGATTTTTTGATTTTTTAAATTTTTATCGTTTTTTTATGATATCATATTATTGTCAGAATCCAGCTAGGACGCTTAGTTTACGAGATATTGACGATTTTGTGATTTTATGATTTTTTAAATTTTTATCATTTTTTTATATCATATTATTGTCAGAATCCAGCTGGGACGCTTAGTTTACGAGATATTGACGATTTTGTGATTTTATGATTTTTCAAATTTTTATCGTTTTTTTATGATATCATATTATTGTCAGAATCCAGCTAGGACGCTTAGTTTACGAGATATTGACGATTTTGTGATTTTATGATTTTTTAAATTTTTTTCGTTTTTTTATGATATCATATTATTGTCAGAATCCAGCTAGGACGCTTAGTTTACGAGATATTGACGATTTTGTGATTTTATGATTTTTCAAATTTTTATCGTTTTTTTATGATATCATATTATTGTCAGAATCCAGCTAGGACGCTTAGTTTACGAGATATTGACGATTTTGTGATTTTTTGAATTTTTAAATTTTTTTCGTTTTTTTATGATATCATATTATTGTCAGAATCCAGCTGGGACGCTTAGTTTACGAGATATTGACGATTTTGTGATTTTATGATTTTTCAAATTTTTATCGTTTTTTTATGATATCATATTATTGTCAGAATCCAGCTGGGACGCTTAGTTTACGAGATATTGATTTTGTGATTTTATGATTTTTTAAATTTTTATCGTTTTTTTATGATATCATATTATTGTCAGAATCCAGCTGGGACGCTTAGTTTACGAGATATTGACGATTTTGTGATTTTATGATTTTTTAAATTTTTATCATTTTTTTATATCATATTATTGTCAGAATCCAGCTGGGACGCTTAGTTTACGAGATATTGACGATTTTGTGATTTTATGATTTTTTAAATTTTTATCGTTTTTTTATGATATCATATTATTGTCAGAATCCAGCTGGGACGCTTAGTTTACGAGATATTGACGATTTTGTGATTTTATGATATTTCAAATTTTTATCGTTTTTTTATGATATCATATTATTGTCAGAATCCAGTTAGGACGCTTAGTTTACGAGATATTGACGATTTTGTGATTTTATGATTTTTCAAATTTTTATCGTTTTTTTATGATATCATATTATTGTCAGAATCCAGCTAGGACGCTTAGTTTACGAGATATTGACGATTTTGTGATTTTATGATTTTTCAAATTTTTATCGTTTTTTTATGATATCATATTATTGTCAGAATCCAGCTGGGACGCTTAGTTTACGAGATATTGACGATTTTGTGATTTTATGATTTTTTAAATTTTTATCATTTTTTTATATCATATTATTGTCAGAATCCAGCTGGGACGCTTAGTTTACGAGATATTGACGATTTTGTGATTTTATGATTTTTTAAATTTTTATCGTTTTTTTATGATATCATATTATTGTCAGAATCCAGCTGGGACGCTTAGTTTACGAGATATTGACGATTTTGTGATTTTATGATTTTTTAAATTTTTAACGTTTTTTTATGATATCATATTATTGTCAGAATCCAGCTAGGACGCTTAGTTTACGAGATATTGACGATTTTGTGATTTTATGATTTTTTAAATTTTTAACGTTTTTTTATGATATCATATTATTGTCAGAATCCAGCTAGGACGCTTAGTTTACGAGATATTGACGATTTTGTGATTTTATGATTTTTTGAATTTTTAACGTTTTTTTATGATATCATATTATTGTCAGAATCCAGCTAGGACGCTTAGTTTACGAGATATTGACGATTTTGTGATTTTTTGATTTTTTAAATTTTTATCGTTTTTTTATGATATCATATTATTGTCAGAATCCAGCTAGGACGCTTAGTTTACGAGATATTGACGATTTTGTGATTTTATGATTTTTCAAATTTTTATCATTTTTTTATATCATATTATTGTCAGAATCCAGCTGGGACGCTTAGTTTACGAGATATTGACGATTTTGTGATTTTATGATTTTTCAAATTTTTATCGTTTTTTTATGATATCATATTATTGTCAGAATCCAGCTAGGACGCTTAGTTTACGAGATATTGACGATTTTGTGATTTTATGATTTTTTAAATTTTTAACGTTTTTTTATGATATCATATTATTGTCAGAATCCAGCTAGGACGCTTAGTTTACGAGATATTGACGATTTTGTGATTTTTTGATTTTTTAAATTTTTATCGTTTTTTTATGATATCATATTATTGTCAGAATCCAGCTAGGACGCTTAGTTTACGAGATATTGACGATTTTGTGATTTTATGATTTTTTAAATTTTTATCGTTTTTTTATGATATCATATTATTGTCAGAATCCAGCTAGGACGCTTAGTTTACGAGATATTGACGATTTTGTGATTTTTTGATTTTTTAAATTTTTATCGTTTTTTTATGATATCATATTATTGTCAGAATCCAGCTAGGACGCTTAGTTTACGAGATATTGACGATTTTGTGATTTTATGATTTTTTAAATTTTTATCGTTTTTTTATGATATCATATTATTGTCAGAATCCAGCTAGGACGCTTAGTTTACGAGATATTGACGATTTTGTGATTTTATGATTTTTCAAATTTTTATCGTTTTTTTATGATATCATATTATTGTCAGAATCCAGCTAGGACGCTTAGTTTACGAGATATTGACGATTTTGTGATTTTATGATTTTTCAAATTTTTATCGTTTTTTTATGATATCATATTATTGTCAGAATCCAGCTAGGACGCTTAGTTTACGAGATATTGACGATTTTGTGATTTTTTGAATTTTTAAATTTTTTTCGTTTTTTTATGATATCATATTATTGTCAGAATCCAGCTGGGACGCTTAGTTTACGAGATATTGACGATTTTGTGATTTTATGATTTTTCAAATTTTTATCGTTTTTTTATGATATCATATTATTGTCAGAATCCAGCTAGGACGCTTAGTTTACGAGATATTGACGATTTTGTGATTTTATGATTTTTTAAATTTTTATCGTTTTTTTATGATATCTTATTATTGTCAGAATCCAGCTAGGACGCTTAGTTTACGAGATATTGACGATTTTGTGATTTTATGATTTTTTAAATTTTTATCGTTTTTTTATGATATCATATTATTGTCAGAATCCAGCTAGGACGCTTAGTTTACGAGATATTGACGATTTTGTGATTTTTTGATTTTTTAAATTTTTATCGTTTTTTTATGATATCATATTATTGTCAGAATCCAGCTAGGACGCTTAGTTTACGAGATATTGACGATTTTGTGATTTTATGATTTTTTAAATTTTTATCATTTTTTTATATCATATTATTGTCAGAATCCAGCTGGGACGCTTAGTTTACGAGATATTGACGATTTTGTGATTTTATGATTTTTTAAATTTTTATCGTTTTTTTATGATATCATATTATTGTCAGAATCCAGCTGGGACGCTTAGTTTACGAGATATTGACGATTTTGTGATTTTATGATTTTTTAAATTTTTAACGTTTTTTTATGATATCATATTATTGTCAGAATCCAGCTGGGACGCTTAGTTTACGAGATATTGACGATTTTGTGATTTTTTGATTTTTTAAATTTTTATCGTTTTTTTATGATATCATATTATTGTCAGAATCCAGCTAGGACGCTTAGTTTACGAGATATTGACGATTTTGTGATTTTATGATTTTTTTAATTTTTATCATTTTTTTATATCATATTATTGTCAGAATCCAGCTGGGACGCTTAGTTTACGAGATATTGACGATTTTGTGATTTTATGATTTTTCAAATTTTTATCGTTTTTTTATGATATCATATTATTGTCAGAATCCAGCTAGGACGCTTAGTTTACGAGATATTGATGATTTTGTGATTTTATGATTTTTTAAATTTTTATCGTTTTTTTATGATATCATATTATTGTCAGAATCCAGCTAGGACGCTTAGTTTACGAGATATTGACGATTTTGTGATTTTATGATTTTTCAAATTTTTATCGTTTTTTTATGATATCATATTATTGTCAGAATCCAGCTAGGACGCTTAGTTTACGAGATATTGACGATTTTGTGATTTTTTGAATTTTTAAATTTTTTTCGTTTTTTTATGATATCATATTATTGTCAGAATCCAGCTGGGACGCTTAGTTTACGAGATATTGACGATTTTGTGATTTTATGATTTTTCAAATTTTTATCGTTTTTTTATGATATCATATTATTGTCAGAATCCAGCTAGGACGCTTAGTTTACGAGATATTGACGATTTTGTGATTTTATGATTTTTTAAATTTTTATCGTTTTTTTATGATATCATATTATTGTCAGAATCCAGCTGGGACGCTTAGGTTACGAGATATTGACGATTTTGTGATTTTATGATTTTTTAAATTTTTATCATTTTTTTATATCATATTATTGTCAGAATCCAGCTGGGACGCTTAGTTTACGAGATATTGACGATTTTGTGATTTTATGATTTTTCAAATTTTTATCGTTTTTTTATGATATCATATTATTGTCAGAATCCAGCTAGGACGCTTAGTTTACGAGATATTGACGATTTTGTGATTTTATGATTTTTTAAATTTTTAACGTTTTTTTATGATATCATATTATTGTCAGAATCCAGCTAGGACGCTTAGTTTACGAGATATTGACGATTTTGTGATTTTTTGATTTTTTAAATTTTTATCGTTTTTTTATGATATCATATTATTGTCAGAATCCAGCTAGGACGCTTAGTTTACGAGATATTGACGATTTTGTGATTTTATGATTTTTTAAATTTTTATCGTTTTTTTATGATATCATATTATTGTCAGAATCCAGCTGGGACGCTTAGTTTACGAGATATTGACGATTTTGTGATTTTATGATTTTTTAAATTTTTATCATTTTTTTATATCATATTATTGTCAGAATCCAGCTGGGACGCTTAGTTTACGAGATATTGACGATTTTGTGATTTTATGATTTTTTAAATTTTTATCGTTTTTTTATGATATCATATTATTGTCAGAATCCAGCTGGGACGCTTAGTTTACGAGATATTGACGATTTTGTGATTTTATGATTTTTCAAATTTTTATCGTTTTTTTATGATATCATATTATTGTCAGAATCCAGCTAGGACGCTTAGTGTACGAGATATTGACGATTTTGTGATTTTATGATTTTTTAAATTTTTAACGTTTTTTTATGATATCATATTATTGTCAGAATCCAGCTAGGACGCTTAGTTTACGAGATATTGACGATTTTGTGATTTTTTGATTTTTTAAATTTTTATCGTTTTTTTATGATATCATATTATTGTCAGAATCCAGCTAGGACGCTTAGTTTACGAGATATTGACGATTTTGTGATTTTATGATTTTTTAAATTTTTATCGTTTTTTTATGATATCATATTATTGTCAGAATCCAGCTAGGACGCTTAGTTTACGAGATATTGATGATTTTGTGATTTTATGATTTTTTAAATTTTTTTCGTTTTTTTATGATATCATATTATTTTCAGAATCCAGCTAGGACGCTTAGTTTACGAGATATTGACGATTTTGTGATTTTATGATTTTTTAAATTTTTATCGTTTTTTTATGATATCATATTATTGTCAGAATCCAGCTAGGACGCTTAGTTTACGAGATATTGACGATTTTGTGATTTTTTGATTTTTTAAATTTTTATCGTTTTTTTATGATATCATATTATTGTCAGAATCCAGCTAGGACGCTTAGTTTACGAGATATTGACGATTTTGTGATTTTATGATTTTTTAAATTTTTATCATTTTTTTATATCATATTATTGTCAGAATCCAGCTGGGACGCTTAGTTTACGAGATATTGACGATTTTGTGATTTTATGATTTTTCAAATTTTTATCGTTTTTTTATGATATCATATTATTGTCAGAATCCAGCTAGGACGCTTAGTTTACGAGATATTGACGATTTTGTGATTTTATGATTTTTTAAATTTTTTTCGTTTTTTTATGATATCATATTATTGTCAGAATCCAGCTAGGACGCTTAGTTTACGAGATATTGACGATTTTGTGATTTTATGATTTTTCAAATTTTTATCGTTTTTTTATGATATCATATTATTGTCAGAATCCAGCTAGGACGCTTAGTTTACGAGATATTGACGATTTTGTGATTTTTTGAATTTTTAAATTTTTTTCGTTTTTTTATGATATCATATTATTGTCAGAATCCAGCTGGGACGCTTAGTTTACGAGATATTGACGATTTTGTGATTTTATGATTTTTCAAATTTTTATCGTTTTTTTATGATATCATATTATTGTCAGAATCCAGCTAGGACGCTTAGTTTACGAGATATTGATGATTTTGTGATTTTATGATTTTTTAAATTTTTTTCGTTTTTTTATGATATCATATTATTGTCAGAATCCAGCTAGGACGCTTAGTTTACGAGATATTGACGATTTTGTGATTTTATGATTTTTCAAATTTTTATCGTTTTTTTATGATATCATATTATTGTCAGAATCCAGCTAGGACGCTTAGTTTACGAGATATTGACGATTTTGTGATTTTTTGAATTTTTAAATTTTTTTCGTTTTTTTATGATATCATATTATTGTCAGAATCCAGCTGGGACGCTTAGTTTACGAGATATTGACGATTTTGTGATTTTATGATTTTTCAAATTTTTATCGTTTTTTTATGATATCATATTATTGTCAGAATCCAGCTAGGACGCTTAGTTTACGAGATATTGACGATTTTGTGATTTTATGATTTTTTAAATTTTTATCGTTTTTTTATGATATCATATTATTGTCAGAATCCAGCTGGGACGCTTAGGTTACGAGATATTGACGATTTTGTGATTTTATGATTTTTTAAATTTTTATCATTTTTTTATATCATATTATTGTCAGAATCCAGCTGGGACGCTTAGTTTACGAGATATTGACGATTTTGTGATTTTATGATTTTTCAAATTTTTATCGTTTTTTTATGATATCATATTATTGTCAGAATCCAGCTAGGACGCTTAGTTTACGAGATATTGACGATTTTGTGATTTTATGATTTTTTAAATTTTTATCGTTTTTTTATGATATCATATTATTGTCAGAATCCAGCTAGGACGCTTAGTTTACGAGATATTGACGATTTTGTGATTTTTTGATTTTTTAAATTTTTATCGTTTTTTTATGATATCATATTATTGTCAGAATCCAGCTAGGACGCTTAGTTTACGAGATATTGACGATTTTGTGATTTTATGATTTTTTAAATTTTTATCGTTTTTTTATGATATATATATATTATTGTCAGAATCCAGCTAGGACGCTTAGTTTACGAGATATTGACGATTTTGTGATTTTATGATTTTTTAAATTTTTATCGTTTTTTTATGATATCATATTATTGTCAGAATCCAGCTGGGACGCTCAGTTTACGAGATATTGACGATTTTGTGATTTTATGATTTTTTAAATTTTTATCATTTTTTTATATCATATTATTGTCAGAATCCAGCTGGGACGCTCAGTTTACGAGATATTGACGATTTTGTGATTTTATGATTTTTTAAATTTTTATCATTTTTTTATATCATATTATTGTCAGAATCCAGCTGGGACGCTTAGTTTACGAGATATTGACGATTTTGTGATTTTATGATTTTTTAAATTTTTATCGTTTTTTTATGATATCATATTATTGTCAGAATCCAGCTGGGACGCTTAGTTTACGAGATATTGACGATTTTGTGATTTTATGATTTTTCAAATTTTTATCGTTTTTTTATGATATCATATTATTGTCAGAATCCAGCTAGGACGCTTAGTTTACGAGATATTGACGATTTTGTGATTTTATGATTTTTTAAATTTTTAACGTTTTTTTATGATATCATATTATTGTCAGAATCCAGCTAGGACGCTTAGTTTACGAGATATTGACGATTTTGTGATTTTATGATTTTTTAAATTTTTTTCGTTTTTTTATGATATCATATTATTTTCAGAATCCAGCTAGGACGCTTAGTTTACGAGATATTGACGATTTTGTGATTTTATGATTTTTTAAATTTTTATCGTTTTTTTATGATATCATATTATTGTCAGAATCCAGCTAGGACGCTTAGTTTACGAGATATTGACGATTTTGTGATTTTTTGATTTTTTAAATTTTTATCGTTTTTTTATGATATCATATTATTGTCAGAATCCAGCTAGGACGCTTAGTTTACGAGATATTGACGATTTTGTGATTTTATGATTTTTTAAATTTTTATCATTTTTTTATATCATATTATTGTCAGAATCCAGCTGGGACGCTTAGTTTACGAGATATTGACGATTTTGTGATTTTATGATTTTTCAAATTTTTATCGTTTTTTTATGATATCATATTATTGTCAGAATCCAGCTAGGACGCTTAGTTTACGAGATATTGACGATTTTGTGATTTTATGATTTTTTAAATTTTTTTCGTTTTTTTATGATATCATATTATTGTCAGAATCCAGCTAGGACGCTTAGTTTACGAGATATTGACGATTTTGTGATTTTATGATTTTTCAAATTTTTATCGTTTTTTTATGATATCATATTATTGTCAGAATCCAGCTAGGACGCTTAGTTTACGAGATATTGACGATTTTGTGATTTTTTGAATTTTTAAATTTTTTTCGTTTTTTTATGATATCATATTATTGTCAGAATCCAGCTGGGACGCTTAGTTTACGAGATATTGACGATTTTGTGATTTTATGATTTTTCAAATTTTTATCGTTTTTTTATGATATCATATTATTGTCAGAATCCAGCTGGGACGCTTAGTTTACGAGATATTGATTTTGTGATTTTATGATTTTTTAAATTTTTATCGTTTTTTTATGATATCATATTATTGTCAGAATCCAGCTGGGACGCTTAGTTTACGAGATATTGACGATTTTGTGATTTTATGATTTTTTAAATTTTTATCATTTTTTTATATCATATTATTGTCAGAATCCAGCTGGGACGCTTAGTTTACGAGATATTGACGATTTTGTGATTTTATGATTTTTTAAATTTTTATCGTTTTTTTATGATATCATATTATTGTCAGAATCCAGCTGGGACGCTTAGTTTACGAGATATTGACGATTTTGTGATTTTATGATTTTTCAAATTTTTATCGTTTTTTTATGATATCATATTATTGTCAGAATCCAGTTAGGACGCTTAGTTTACGAGATATTGACGATTTTGTGATTTTATGATTTTTCAAATTTTTATCGTTTTTTTATGATATCATATTATTGTCAGAATCCAGCTAGGACGCTTAGTTTACGAGATATTGACGATTTTGTGATTTTATGATTTTTCAAATTTTTATCGTTTTTTTATGATATCATATTATTGTCAGAATCCAGCTGGGACGCTTAGTTTACGAGATATTGACGATTTTGTGATTTTATGATTTTTTAAATTTTTATCATTTTTTTATATCATATTATTGTCAGAATCCAGCTGGGACGCTTAGTTTACGAGATATTGACGATTTTGTGATTTTATGATTTTTTAAATTTTTATCGTTTTTTTATGATATCATATTATTGTCAGAATCCAGCTGGGACGCTTAGTTTACGAGATATTGACGATTTTGTGATTTTATGATTTTTTAAATTTTTAACGTTTTTTTATGATATCATATTATTGTCAGAATCCAGCTAGGACGCTTAGTTTACGAGATATTGACGATTTTGTGATTTTATGATTTTTTAAATTTTTATCGTTTTTTTATGATATCATATTATTGTCAGAATCCAGCTAGGACGCTTAGTTTACGAGATATTGACGATTTTGTGATTTTATGATTTTTTAAATTTTTAACGTTTTTTTATGATATCATATTATTGTCAGAATCCAGCTAGGACGCTTAGTTTACGAGATATTGACGATTTTGTGATTTTTTGATTTTTTAAATTTTTATCGTTTTTTTATGATATCATATTATTGTCAGAATCCAGCTAGGACGCTTAGTTTACGAGATATTGACGATTTTGTGATTTTATGATTTTTCAAATTTTTATCATTTTTTTATATCATATTATTGTCAGAATCCAGCTGGGACGCTTAGTTTACGAGATATTGACGATTTTGTG
>OU343118.1:35342500-35405000 GCA_910594885.2 Bibio marci | reverse complement strand
AAAATAGAATTGGTTTAATGATTTGAAAATAAAAATTTTTGAAAAAAATTCAAAAAATTATTGTTCTATTTTTCAGTTAAAAATTTAAATATAATAAGTTTTAGAATAATTTTAAGAAAATAAACAAAAATATTATATAAAATTACAAAAAATAGAACTGGTTTTATGATTTAAAAATAAAAATTTTATTATAATTAAAAACGATTTTACATTATACAAAAAATTATTGTTCTATTTTGCAGTTTAAAATATGATTATTAATAAAATAATTGATTTATATAAATATTATTATCTAATGTTATTGACGATTTTTTGTAATTTTTCAAAATTTTTAATTTTACCCATTTTATATTTATATGTTGTACGTTGACACGCACAAATGCAACCAATTCTTCTTAATTAAACTTTTTTTTTATATATATAACTTCACTAATTAATGGGAATGGACTCGAAATTTCCAAATAAAACTAATATTTTTTTAAGTTATAAAATTTATTGAATTATTATTCACTGTACTGAAAATTATATTCACTATAAAATTTGTATTTTATCAGGGTATAGCAATCTCATATAAAGAAATATTGCATGTTTAAATTTTATAAAATAAAATTTTAAACCAGCACAGACCGAGAGGGACTGATAATATGAATAATATTGTTAGATTATATATATGCTACATATATGTTATATTTGCCGTTATATTACACATATGTTAGCACATACATATATTTTCACATACATATTTTTTCTGCTGGGTTCTTTGATGGAATAAAAAAGAAAAACGGATATCTTTGAAAATATGGTGTTGGACGCTATTCAAAGATTAACAATGTCTGCACACACATAACTATGGGCTAATCACCCATATAAAAATAATTGTATTTTGAAAGCATCTATCTTTCGTTAATTACAGTACAGTACAGTACGCAATTGGTAAATTGTTATATACTCCCATTCGGAGTAATTTACCAACTTGGTTGTAATGAAAGGTTTATTAGATTTATTATTATGACATGAAAGCTCCACTAGGAGAAAAAATATGAGTTAAAAAAAAAAAAAAAATAAAATAAAATACTAATAGTATAACAATAATAATAATATAATAATAATAATAATAATAATAATATAATAATAATAATAATAATAATAATAATATAATAATAATAATAATAATATAATAATAATATAATAATAATATAATAATAATAATATAATAATAATATAATAATAATAATAATATAATAATAATAATAATATAATAATAATAATGATAATAATATAATAATAATAATAATATTAATAGTATAATAATAATATAATAATAATAATGTAATAATAATATGGTAATAATAATAATATAATAATAATAATATAATGACAATATAATATTTATAATAATTTTAATAATAATAATATAATAATATTGTATTACGCTTAACATACCCTCTGTGCGTAATAATCGTAATGGATTAAGAAAAAAACAAACGATTAATGGGTAATTTACATTATGCCTAATTTTAGAATCTAGAAAAAATTGAGATATAACATATAAATGTCAAACTAGTTAGAAGAGCACAATAGTATAAAAAATTAGTATCTAATTATGGGCCTAGCCATAATTTAGGTTGAAAATCTAGATTCAAAGATGAACATATTCATCTTTTTTTATAGCTGAATTGCTAATTTGTAAAAAAAAAAAAAAAAAAATCTGTCATTTTTTTATAACTATCTCTTTTTATTTTTCCTAGAAATTTTCTTGATTCAAAAATTAGGCATAATGTAAATGCTACATAATTTGTATTTCAATAAAATATATATGGACCGTTACTTTCAAAAATAAATTTCCCCAAAACTTAATTATAGTGACCGTTACCGTTACCGTTACCGTTACCGTTACCGTTACCGTTACCGTTACCGTTACCGTTACCGTTACCGTTACCGTTACCGTTACCGTTACCGTTACCGTTACCGTTACCGTTACCGTTACCGTTACCGTTACCGTTACCGTTACCGTTACCGTTACCGTTACCGTTACCGTTACCGTTACCGTTACCGTTACCGTTACCGTTACCGTTACCGTTACCGTTACCGTTACCGTTACCGTTACCGTTACCGTTACCGTTACCGTTACCGTTACCGTTACCGTTACCGTTACCGTTACCGTTACCGTTACCGTTACCGTTACCGTTACCGTTACCGTTACCGTTACCGTTACCGTTACCGTTACCGTTACCGTTACCGTTACCGTTACCGTTACCGTTACCGTTACCGTTACCGTTACATTTTATATTTTTATATTTCAATTCCAATTGAACGAATAGTTTGCGAGATATTGACTATTTTACATTTTTTTATAAAATACTTGATTTATATAAATATTAATATCCAATGCTATATTAAAAATTTTTTTAAAATAGCCTTTCCTATTTTTTTTTTATTCAATTTAATGTTACCGTTTTTATTTTATACGCACACTATTTCGTTTTTAAAGTATAATTCTATTGCCATGCACACAGTAAAATTTTGTGATTGTATTGTGGTAGGCAATCACATATTGAAAATTTTATAATTATTTTATTCAATTTAAAATATTATTCTTTTATTTTGTTGTTCATATTAAAATATTATTGTCCTCTTGTTGTAAATTTTGTTCGTTGTTTTGACGCGCTTATTTATCTTTTTCTTTGTGGGTAACATATAATTTGAAGAAGTGTTTCTTTTTTTTTTTTTTAATTTAATACTTTAAAATCATTATTATAATTGAAGTAAATAAATTATTATTTCGAAATTCTGTATTTTTTTTTTTAGAGTATATTAAAACAGTTTTAATTTTAATCTTCGGGTGTTAATTTTATTTATGGGTAATTTCCAATTTCTTTTAATTAATTAATAAAAATATTATAGTTAGTATTATTATTAACAATAGAAGTGTTTTTTTTTATGTTTAGTTAAACTTAAACTAAGTTTAATAATTAATAGGAAAGGCTATTTTATAAAATTTTCCGTTTCATAATTAATATTTTATTATGTTTAATTTTTGTTATTATGTGTTACGAAAAAAATAGGGTGAATAATTTATAATTTGTTTAAAATGCAGGGATTTTTATCAATAAAATTACAATTGTAAGGTTTGGACTAAACTATCTAATTTATTTTATATATTTTACTATACAAATTCCATTTCGCTTTTTAATATTTATTGTATTTGGTGAGCATTCAATAAACAATAAACATTTGTGATGATTTTATATTTATTATATTCAATTTAATTTAATTATAACTGTTTAATTGTTGTTTCTCGATTTAAAAATATTATTGAGTTCATTGTGTTGTTCTTATTCGTATTTTCGTTCGTTGTTCTGTCGTAAATGTTAATTTTATTTCTTTGAAATATAAAACACATCTCTTTTATTTAATTAAATACACAATTTATTGAATATTTAATTCGCGTGTAGTAAACTTTTGTAATTGTATTGTAACAGAGCCAATCAATATTTTTCTCAATCTATTTTACAATTGCCATCGCCATCCCATTATTATTTTAATTTTTGTACGCGAAGGTTGTTGCTTGATGCTTTATTTTTTTTCGTTAATAACACAAATGTTTAATAAGTGTATTTATTTAATTTAACATTATTATTAAAATTAACTTTACTTAACTTAAATTACATGAAGTATTTCGAAATGGTTTATAGTTTAGTGTAAGTTAATTAATTTAAAATAATTTATATATTTTTGAAACTGTAGCTTTGTAAAAAAAAAAAAATTGTAGGCGTCATTTCTTTTCGACAATATTTAGTACAAATTTAATTGTTGTTATCAAATTTTTTTATTTTTTGGCAAAGTAATTTATTCGTTTTTGTAGAATATCTCATAATTTTATTATTTTCGTGATCAGCAGAAAAAACGATAAAATGTGGCATTATTTGGCATTTTTATAAAATAGCAGAAGTTTGAGGTAATGATGAAATTCAACTACTATCATATATTTTTATATACAATAAAATTATTTGCTATTACGATCGCATTTATATAGAAATATTTGTGATTGTATTGTCCCAGGCAATTACAATAGAATTTGATGATTTAATTTTTTTATTATTCAATTTAATATTACCGTTTTTATTTTATTCACACAATATTTCGTTTTAAATTTTAGTTCAATTACCATGCACACAGTAAACTTTTGTGATTGTATTGTGCTAGGCAATCACATATTGAAAATTTTATAATTATTTTATTCAATATAAGTTAAAATAGAATTGGTTTAATGATTTGAAAATAAAAATTTTTGAAAAAAATTCAAAAAATTATTGTTCTATTTTTCAGTTAAAAATTTAAATATAATAAGTTTTAGAATAATTTTAAGAAAATAAACAAAAATATTATATAAAATTACAAAAAATAGAACTGGTTTTATGATTTAAAAATAAAAATTTTATTATAATTAAAAACGATTTTACATTATACAAAAAATTATTGTTCTATTTTGCAGTTTAAAATATGATTATTAATAAAATAATTGATTTATATAAATATTATTATCTAATGTTATTGACGATTTTTTGTAATTTTTCAAAATTTTTAATTTTACCCATTTTATATTTATATGTTGTACGTTGACACGCACAAATGCAACCAATTCTTCTTAATTAAACTTTTTTTTTATATATATAACTTCACTAATTAATGGGAATGGACTCGAAATTTCCAAATAAAACTAATATTTTTTTAAGTTATAAAATTTATTGAATTATTATTCACTGTACTGAAAATTATATTCACTATAAAATTTGTATTTTATCAGGGTATAGCAATCTCATATAAAGAAATATTGCATGTTTAAATTTTATAAAATAAAATTTTAAACCAGCACAGACCGAGAGGGACTGATAATATGAATAATATTGCTATTCCGCTTGTTTGTATTTAGTTAGATTATATATATGCTACATATATGTTATATTTGCCGTTATATTACACATATTTTAGCACATACATATATTTTCACATACATATTTTTTCTGCTGGGTTCTTTGATGGAATAAAAAAGAAAAACGGATATCTTTGAAAATATGGTGTTGGACGCTATTCAAAGATTAACAATGTCTGCACACACATAACTATGGGCTAATCACCCATATAAAAATAATTGTATTTTGAAAGCATCTATCTTTCGTTAATTACAGTACAGTACAGTACGCAATTGGTAAATTGTTATATACTCCCATTCGGAGTAATTTACCAACTTGGTTGTAATGAAAGGTTTATTAGATTTATTATTATGACATGAAAGCTCCACTAGGAGAAAAAATATGAGTTAAAAAAAAAAAAAAAATAAAATAAAATACTAATAGTATAACAATAATAATAATATAATAATAATAATATAATAATAATATAATAATAATATAATAATAATAATATAATAATAATATAATAATAATAATAATATAATAATAATATAATAATAATAATATAATAATAATAATAATATAATAATAATAATGTAATAATAATATGGTAATAATAATAATATAATAATAATAATATAATGACAATATAATATTTATAATAATTTTAATAATAATAATATAATAATATTGTATTACGCTTAACATACCCTCTGTGCGTAATAATCGTAATGGATTAAGAAAAAAACAAACGATTAATGGGTAATTTACATTATGCCTAATTTTAGAATCTAGAAAAAATTGAGATATAACATATAAATGTCAAACTAGTTAGAAGAGCACAATAGTATAAAAAATTAGTATCTAATTATGGGCCTAGCCATAATTTAGGTTGAAAATCTAGATTCAAAGATGAACATATTCATCTTTTTTTATAGCTGAATTGCTAATTTGTAAAAAAAAAAAAAAAAAAAATCTGTCATTTTTTTATAACTATCTCTTTTTATTTTTCCTAGAAATTTTCTTGATTCAAAAATTAGGCATAATGTAAATGCTACATAATTTGTATTTCAATAAAATATATATGGACCGTTACTTTCAAAAATAAATTTCCCCAAAACTTAATTATAGTGACCGTTACCGTTACCGTTACCGTTACCGTTACCGTTACCGTTACCGTTACCGTTACCGTTACCGTTACCGTTACCGTTACCGTTACCGTTACCGTTACCGTTACCGTTACCGTTACCGTTACCGTTACCGTTACCGTTACCGTTACCGTTACCGTTACCGTTACCGTTACCGTTACCGTTACCGTTACCGTTACCGTTACCGTTACCGTTACCGTTACCGTTACCATTACCGTTACCGTTACCGTTACCGTTACATTTTATATTTTTATATTTCAATTCCAATTGAACGAATAGTTTGCGAGATATTGACTATTTTACATTTTTTTATAAAATACTTGATTTATATAAATATTAATATCCAATGCTATATTAAAAATTTTTTTAAAATAGCCTTTCCTATTTTTTTTTTATTCAATTTAATGTTACCGTTTTTATTTTATACGCACACTATTTCGTTTTTAAAGTATAATTCTATTGCCATGCACACAGTAAAATTTTGTGATTGTATTGTGGTAGGCAATCACATATTGAAAATTTTATAATTATTTTATTCAATTTAAAATATTATTCTTTTATTTTGTTGTTCATATTAAAATATTATTGTCCTCTTGTTGTAAATTTTGTTCGTTGTTTTGACGCGCTTATTTATCTTTTTCTTTGTGGGTAACATATAATTTGAAGAAGTGTTTCTTTTTTTTTTTTTTAATTTAATACTTTAAAATCATTATTATAATTGAAGTAAATAAATTATTATTTCGAAATTCTGTATTTTTGTTTTTAGAGTATATTAAAACAGTTTTAATTTTAATCTTCGGGTGTTAATTTTATTTATGGGTAATTTCCAATTTCTTTTAATTATTAATAAAAATATTATAGTTAGTATTATTATTAACAATAGAAGTGTTTTTTTTTATGTTTAGTTAAACCAGGGTAACGCAATCTCATATAAAGAAATATTGCATGTTTAAATTTTATAAAATAAAATTTTAAACCAGCACAGAACGAGAGGTACTGATAATATGAATAATATTGCTATCCCGCTTGTTTATATTTAGTATATATTTAGTTTGATTATATATATGCTACATATGTTATATTTGCCGTCATATTACACACATGTTAGCACATACATATATTTTCTATATTGCTAATATATTTTTATTCACAAATACATGCGTTTCTTATTTAACACGTTGAATGTGCATTTGTAGTAATTTATTTTATAGTTCATTTATATTTTATTTTATTTTCGTTCATATTTTTGTTTTTAAATTTTTATTCATATAAAACAAATAATCATTGATATGCAGCAAACACCAGAATTTGAAAAATTTTGAATTATTTTGAGATTTAATTTAAAAATTTTGTTTTCTTATGTGAGAATTAAATATTTTGTTTTTAATTATTTGAATAACTTTAATAGAAATTTATCATTGTTTAGATAGATAGTTTATTAAACCATTAAACAAAATTTTGGCTAGGATTTCTAATATTTTATTTCAATTTGAGTATTTATAATATGGAAAATAATTCATTTAGAAAGCGTCGGTCTAGCCGTATTGCGTAGTGAAATCATGTAAACGATCAAGCTTTTCGGGTCAGCCTGTTATATTATTTTCATTTCCTAATGATTATAGAAGGATAATATGGGCATCGAAGTGCCAAATATCTATGAGCGACGTTTCTAAATATACTCGAATCTGTGACAAACATTTTGAGAGAAGGTTCTATGGTCAAAAGTACGCATTGAAAGCAGCAATTCCGACATTGTTTTTTGACGAAGAGAAATTATTAGAATCAGAAGTTTGCTTACCAATTACCAAATTTTTCACAGCGAGTGATGCATCTACAACGAATGTTAACAATGATTCAGATATTTATAATTTTGTAGATGATCCACCGGATGTTGGTTGTTTTAGAAGTATTTGTGAAAAGTATGTTCAAACAATAGGATCTGTTGTTAACAATGAACCTGATAAAATAATATTTTGTGATAATTGTATCAAAAAAGAACAAAATGAATTGTACTACAGACGGAAACATAGTGCAGTTTATAATGAAAACATTAAATTAAAAAAGCAATTATTAGCAAGCCAAACAATGGTACGTAATTTGAAACTTAAATTAAAAACGGATCGAAATAAAAAAATTATATTAAAATGAAAAAAAAAACAGAATCAACGCCGAACTAATCAAAATTCACAAAACATTTCGGAACTCGCTAAAGTGTTAGGAAAAATGTTACTTAAGAAAAAACAAACTTGGTTTAAAGAAGAAAAATTGCTTGCGTAAAGTATTTTTTTGAGTTCCCCGCGTACTTACAACTTACTTCGAGAAAAAATGCAATTAAATTTACCTTCCGTGAGATCTTTACATAACTGGTCCCCAATCAAAAATATAACACCTGGCATAAATCTGCAGAACATTTCGCAATTAACTGATATTTTCAAAGATGAGAATACTTTAAATAAAGAAACCGTATTAGTTATTGATGAAATAGCAATTAGACGTGATTTAAAATATAATGTTAATTTAGACGAAATTATTGGTTTTTCTGATGATGGGGTTCACAGAAAAAAAGACTTACCTAAACATGTTTGCTTTTTCATGGTCCGTGGTTTACACAAAAAATGGAAATATATAATATCATATTTTGCAGACAAAAATATCAATAGCGAAAAATTGAAAGAATTATTGTTCCAAAATATTGAAATTGTTACTAAAATTGGTTTGAACATTCGTACGGTTACATGCGATCAAGGTTCAAATAATAGAAATTTGTTTCAAGATTAGGTATATCAGCTGATAAACCATACTTCCTGTATGAAGAAAAAAAGATATATTGCGGGTATGATGTACCACACTTGATTAAATCTTTTAGAAACCAACTTATAAAGCACGATTTCAATACTGAACACGGTACAGTATCTTGGAATATAATTACAAAAATGTATTCGTTAGATCTACAAGGACCAACTCGAATGTGCTCTAAGCTCAATCAGAAGCATATTTACCCTAATTCATTTGAAAAAATGAAAGTTACTTTGGCTGTTCAAATTCTCAGTAATACATGCTCTGCAGCTATTAAAACATATGTGGAATGTGGGCACTTTACTGATTGTAAGGATGTAGCTGTTGGCACAAGCTTATTTTTACAAAAATTAATAATCTCTTCGATTGCTTGAATAGCAATGTTATTACTAGCGATAATCCAATTATAAATAAATACTCAAATTGAAATAAAATATTAAAAATCCTAGCCAAAATTTTGTTTAATAGTTAAATAAATTTCTATTAAAGTTATTCAAATAATTAACAAAAAAATATTTAATTCTCAAATAAGATAAGAAAATTTTTAAATTAAATCTCAAAATAATTCAAAATTTTTCAAATTATGCTGTTTGCTGCACATCTAACATATGATTATTTGTTATATTGTATAGGAATAAAAATTTAAAAACAAAAATATGAACGAAAATAAAATAAAATATAAATGAACTATAAAATAAATTACTACAAATGCACATTCAACGTGTTAAATAAGAAACGCATGTATTTGTGAATAAAAATATATTAGCAATATAGAAAATATATGTATGTGCTAACATGTGTGTAATATGACGGCAAATATAACATATGTAGCATATATATAATCAAACTAAATATAAACAAGCGGAAGAGCAATATTATTCATATTATCAGTACCTCTCGTTCTGTGCTGGTTTAAAATTTTATTTTATAAAATTTAAACATACAATATTTCTTTATATGAGATTGCGTTACCCTGGTTAAACTTAAACTAAGTTTAATAATTAATAGGAAAGGCTATTTTATAAAATTTTCCGTTTCATAATTAATATTTTATTATGTTTAATTTTTGTTATTATGTGTTACGAAAAAAATAGGGTGAATAATTTATAATTTGTTTAAAATGCAGGGATTTTTATCAATAAAATTACAATTGTAAGGTTTGGACTAAACTATCTAATTTATTTTATATATTTTACTATACAAATTCCATTTCGCTTTTTAATATTTATTGTATTTGGTGAGCATTCAATAAACAATAAACATTTGTGATGATTTTATATTTATTATATTCAATTTAATTTAATTATAACTGTTTAATTGTTGTTTCTCGATTTAAAAATATTATTGAGTTCATTGTGTTGTTCTTATTCGTATTTTCGTTCGTTGTTCTGTCGTAAATGTTAATTTTATTTCTTTGAAATATAAAACACATCTCTTTTATTTAATTAAATACACAATTTATTGAATATTTAATTCGCGTGTAGTAAACTTTTGTAATTGTATTGTAACAGAGCCAATCAATATTTTTCTCAATCTATTTTACAATTGCCATCGCCATCCCATTATTATTATAATTTTTGTACGCAAAGGTTGTTGCTTGATGCTTTATTTTTTTTCGTTAATAACACAAATGTTTAATAAGTGTATTTATTTAATTTAACATTATTATTAAAATTAACTTTACTTAACTTAAATTACATGAAGTATTTCGAAATGGTTTATAGTTTAGTGTAAGTTAATTAATTTAAAATAATTTATATATTTTTGAAACTGTAGCTTTGTAAAAAAAAAAAAATTGTAGGCGTCATTTCTTTTCGACAGTATTTAGTACAAATTTAATTGTTGTTATCAAATTTTTTTATTTTTTGGCAAAGTAATTTATTCGTTTTTGTAGAATATCTCATAATTTTATTATTTTCGTGATCAGCAGAAAAAACGAAAAAATGTGGCATTATTTGGCATTTTTATAGAATAGCAGAAGTTTGAGGTAATGATGAAATTCAACTACTATCATATATTTTTATATACAATAAAATTATTTGCTATTACGATCGCATTTATATAGAAATATTTGTGATTGTATTGTCCCAGGCAATTACAATAGAATTTGATGATTTAATTTTTTTATTATTCAATTTAATATTACCGTTTTTATTTTATTCACACAATATTTCGTTTTAAATTTTAGTTCAATTGCCATGCACACAGTAAACTTTTGTGATTGTATTGTGCTAGGCAATCACATATTGAAAATTTTATAATTATTTTATTCAATATAAGTTAAAATAGAATTGGTTTAATGATTTGAAAATAAAAATTTTTGAAAAAAATTCAAAAAATTATTGTTCTATTTTTCAGTTAAAAATTTAAATATAATAAGTTTTAGAATAATTTTAAGAAAATAAACAAAAATATTATATAAAATTACAAAAAATAGAACTGGTTTTATGATTTAAAAATAAAAATTTTATTATAAATAAAAACGATTTTACATTATACAAAAAATTATTGTTCTATTTTGCAGTTTAAAATATGATTATTAATAAAATAATTGATTTATATAAATATTATTATCTAATGTTATTGACGATTTTTTGTAATTTTTCAAAATTTTTAATTTTACCCATTTTATATTTATATGTTGTACGTTGACACGCACAAATGCAACCAATTCTTCTTAATTAAACTTTTTTTTTATATATATAACTTCACTAATTAATGGGAATGGACTCGAAATTTCCAAATAAAACTAATATTTTTTTAAGTTATAAAATTTATTGAATTATTATTCACTGTACTGAAAATTATATTCACTATAAAATTTGTATTTTATCAGGGTATAGCAATCTCATATAAAGAAATATTGCATGTTTAAATTTTATAAAATAAAATTTTAAACCAGCACAGACCGAGAGGGACTGATAATATGAATAATATTGCTATTCCGCTTGTTTGTATTTAGTTAGATTATATATATGCTACATATATGTTATATTTGCCGTTATATTACACATATGTTAGCACATACATATTTTTTCTGCTGGGTTCTTTGATGGAATAAAAAAGAAAAACGGATATCTTTGAAAATATGGTGTTGGACGCTATTCAAAGATTAACAATGTCTGCACACACATAACTATGGGCTAATCACCCATATAAAAATAATTGTATTTTGAAAGCATCTATCTTTCGTTAATTACAGTACAGTACAGTACGCAATTGGTAAATTGTTATATACTCCCATTCGGAGTAATTTACCAACTTGGTTGTAATGAAAGGTTTATTAGATTTATTATTATGACATGAAAGCTCCACTAGGAGAAAAAATATGAGTTAAAAAAAAAAAAAAAATAAAATAAAATACTAATAGTATAACAATAATAATAATATAATAATAATAATATAATAATAATATAATAATAATATAATAATAATAATATAATAATAATATAATAATAATAATAATATAATAATAATATAATAATAATAATATAATAATAATAATAATATAATAATAATAATAATATAATAATAATAATGATAATAATATAATAATAATAATAATATTAATAGTATAATAATAATATAATAATAATAATATAATAATAATAATATAATGACAATATAATATTTATAATAATTTTAATAATAATAATATAATAATATTGTATTACGCTTAACATACCCTCTGTGCGTAATAATCGTAATGGATTAAGAAAAAAACAAACGATTAATGGGTAATTTACATTATGCCTAATTTTAGAATCTAGAAAAAATTGAGATATAACATATAAATGTCAAACTAGTTAGAAGAGCACAATAGTATAAAAAATTAGTATCTAATTATGGGCCTAGCCATAATTTAGGTTGAAAATCTAGATTCAAAGATGAACATATTCATCTTTTTTTATAGCTGAATTGCTAATTTGTAAAAAAAAAAAAAAAAAAAATCTGTCATTTTTTTATAACTATCTCTTTTTATTTTTCCTAGAAATTTTCTTGATTCAAAAATTAGGCATAATGTAAATGCTACATAATTTGTATTTCAATAAAATATATATGGACCGTTACTTTCAAAAATAAATTTCCCCAAAACTTAATTATAGTGACCGTTACCGTTACCGTTACCGTTACCGTTACCGTTACCGTTACCGTTACCGTTACCGTTACCGTTACCGTTACCGTTACCGTTACCGTTACCGTTACCGTTACCGTTACCGTTACCGTTACCGTTACCGTTACCGTTACCGTTACCGTTACCGTTACCGTTACCGTTACCGTTACCGTTACATTTTATATTTTTATATTTCAATTCCAATTGAACGAATAGTTTGCGAGATATTGACTATTTTACATTTTTTTATAAAATACTTGATTTATATAAATATTAATATCCAATGCTATATTAAAAATTTTTTTAAAATAGCCTTTCCTATTTTTTTTTTATTCAATTTAATGTTACCGTTTTTATTTTATACGCACACTATTTCGTTTTTAAAGTATAATTCTATTGCCATGCACACAGTAAAATTTTGTGATTGTATTGTGGTAGGCAATCACATATTGAAAATTTTATAATTATTTTATTCAATTTAAAATATTATTCTTTTATTTTGTTGTTCATATTAAAATATTATTGTCCTCTTGTTGTAAATTTTGTTCGTTGTTTTGACGCGCTTATTTATCTTTTTCTTTGTGGGTAACATATAATTTGAAGAAGTGTTTCTTTTTTTTTTTTTAATTTAATACTTTAAAATCATTATTATAATTGAAGTAAATAAATTATTATTTCGAAATTCTGTATTTTTTTTTTTAGAGTATATTAAAACAGTTTTAATTTTAATCTTCGGGTGTTAATTTTATTTATGGGTAATTTCCAATTTCTTTTAATTATTAATAAAAATATTATAGTTAGTATTATTATTAACAATAGAAGTGTTTTTTTTTATGTTTAGTTAAACTTAAACTAAGTTTAATAATTAATAGGAAAGGCTATTTTATAAAATTTTCCGTTTCATAATTAATATTTTATTATGTTTAATTTTTGTTATTATGTGTTACGAAAAAAATAGGGTGAATAATTTATAATTTGTTTAAAATGCAGGGATTTTTATCAATAAAATTACAATTGTAAGGTTTGGACTAAACTATCTAATTTATTTTATATATTTTACTATACAAATTCCATTTCGCTTTTTAATATTTATTGTATTTGGTGAGCATTCAATAAACAATAAACATTTGTGATGATTTTATATTTATTATATTCAATTTAATTTAATTATAACTGTTTAATTGTTGTTTCTCGATTTAAAAATATTATTGAGTTCATTGTGTTGTTCTTATTCGTATTTTCGTTCGTTGTTCTGTCGTAAATGTTAATTTTATTTCTTTGAAATATAAAACACATCTCTTTTATTTAATTAAATACACAATTTATTGAATATTTAATTCGCGTGTAGTAAACTTTTGTAATTGTATTGTAACAGAGCCAATCAATATTTTTCTCAATCTATTTTACAATTGCCATCGCCATCCCATTATTATTTTAATTTTTGTACGCGAAGGTTGTTGCTTGATGCTTTATTTTTTTTCGTTAATAACACAAATGTTTAATAAGTGTATTTATTTAATTTAACATTATTATTAAAATTAACTTTACTTAACTTAAATTACATGAAGTATTTCGAAATGGTTTATAGTTTAGTGTAAGTTAATTAATTTAAAATAATTTATATATTTTTGAAACTGTAGCTTTGTAAAAAAAAAAAAATTGTAGGCGTCATTTCTTTTCGACAATATTTAGTACAAATTTAATTGTTGTTATCAAATTTTTTTATTTTTTGGCAAAGTAATTTATTCGTTTTTGTAGAATATCTCATAATTTTATTATTTTCGTGATCAGCAGAAAAAACGAAAAAATGTGGCATTATTTGGCATTTTTATAGAATAGCAGAAGTTTGAGGTAATGATGAAATTCAACTACTATCATATATTTTTATATACAATAAAGTAAATACAAATATTTAAATAATGATTACAGTACAATTGGTAAATTGTTATATACTTCGATGCGAAGTAGTATGTTGTCTGTTGTTAGATACCATATAAGCTCATCCAATGGCATTTACTCCGTATTGAACGATTGTGAAATGATAGGAACATCTAAAGTTTTGTTAACGTAGCGCTTTAGACCCGCTACTGATGAATATTTCACACCTATCCAATGGCATTTCCTCCGTATTGAACTGGTGTGAGATAACGGAACAGCTAAAGTTTTGTTAACGTAGCGCTTTAGACTCGCTACCGATGATCGTTGTCGGTATGCTTTTAATAAAATTTATTATTATTGATTTATAAGTGTAATATAGTCAGGTTTTCTTAAATCTTTTTATCAAGTTATTGACGGTCCATATGTTCGTGTAAAATTGAATTCATTGTTGTGTATCGTGTTTGTTATTTCATTACTCTAATTCCTTTGTATATGTGTTGATGTATAATGTGTGTCGTAATTTTTCATGTATAAGTTGATTATTGTTGTGTTATGTCTTCTACTTGATTGATGTTGTCTTGTATAGGCAACAAACATATTTTTGATATAGGTCGCTTGAATATAGAAGTCTTTGTCTTAACTGTCACGACCCTATTCAAGCCATCTCGACCAGGATGCGTTTCAATAATTCTTAATAACGGCCATCTTGATGGAGGTATATTATCTTCCTTCAATAACACCAAATTACCTTCAAGAATACAACCCTTTGCCATGTACCATTTTGTCCTTCGTTGTTGTTTATTCAGATAATCTAAGCATCAACTTTTCCAAAACTCTTGAAATAATTTCTGCATTAATTGCCATCGTTTTAATAAATGTATCTTTGTATCTATTAAATTGTCTTCTGGAATAGTCAATAATGCTTCACCAATTAAAAAATGACCTGGAGTTATTGTATTATAGTCCTCAGGATCATCAGATAATGGTAGCAATGGACTTGAGTTCAGACAAGCTTCAATTTGCGTTAATACCGTTGATAATTCCTCGTATGTAATAATGGAGTTTCCCAATATCCTTTTTAAATGATATTTAACGCTCTTCACGCCTGCTTCCCATAGACCTCCAAATGATGGTGCACGACTGGGAATAAAATGCCATTTGATTTCGAATTCCTTGACATATTTCTCAGCGCCAATAAAATTCGAGCCGTTGTCACTATAAACGTCGCTACAGATACCCCGCCTTGAAATAAATCGTCGGAATGCCGCAATAAACCCATCCCTTGTTAAATCCGTTACCAATTCAATATGCACTGCTGTCGTACACATACATATAAATAATGCTATATAACCCTTATAAGTCGTTCGATCACGTCCTCTTAACACTTTCAATTCAATAGGACCAGCGTAAGCTACACCCGTATGCATAAATGGTCTAGTTTTATGTACCCTACACCGTGGCAAATCTCCCATTAATTGATTTTGAGTTTTAGCATTGTATCTGAAACAAACAACGCATTTGTGTATGTATCGTTTTACTGTATCCTTTACTCGTATGATCCAATATTTTTCTCTAATGTAATTTACCGTCAGTTGAGTTCCTCCACGCAATGTATTATGATGAGCTTGTGTTATGATTAATATATTGAAATGTGAATTGTGTGGTAATATTATTGGATGTTTTAGATTGTACGAACAACTCGAATTCCTTAACCTACCACCCACTCTCATACTTATCCAAAAATGGATTTAAACTTAAAATTTTACTTGATTTCTTTAACCATTTCCTTTCTTTTAAACTTTGTATTTCTTCTCTAAATTCTTCTAATTGTACTGTTTTGATCCAGTACCTTAAACTTTCCTCTAATTCTTCTTTCGATAGATAATCATACCGTCTTTCTGAGGTTTTTGACCTTGCATTAAATATAAATCTTTTGCACATAGCCGTAATTCTAATTAATTTCGTCAACGATGACCATTTAATCAAAATTTCATTATAATCTTTTGAATTTATAATTACATTCATAACTTCAACCTTTCTAATATCACATTCAGTTTCTATAACTTTTATTACACTTGGACACTCTGACGACTTTGCTGTCAACCAGACAGGACCGTTCCACCATAATTGATTCTGTATCAGTTCTTCAGTATTAAGCCCGCGAGTAACATGATCTGCTGGATTTTGTTTGGTCGGTACATAACGCCATTGATTATGTTTTGTTTCTAAAATCTCCGACACTCGATTTGCTACAAAAACTTTCCAACGATTTGGATGACCCTGTAACCATTCCAAAACAATTGATGAATCCGTCCACGAATACGTAATACTACCCGGAAATTCAATTGCCTTTTTAACCTTATTTAATAATCTTGTTAATAATACCGCTCATAATACATAGCTCCAACCGAGGAATTGAGATTTGCCGAATTGGAGCCACTTTTGTCTTGGAAGCTAATAAATTTACATATTATATGTCTGTCCATTTTCATCTATTACTTTACTACATATAACCGCTGCATATGCCATTGAAGAAGCGTCACAAAATCCATGAATTTCAAATGCTTGTAATTCATGCGAAAGTCTGATCCAGCGCATTATTTTCAATTTCTGTAATATCCTTAGACCTTCATAAAATCTTTTCCAAACTAATTCCATTTCTTTGGGTAATTCTTCATCCCAATTTAATTGAAGCAGCCACAATTTCTGCATGAATACTTTAGCCACAATAATTATGGGTGCAATCCAACCAAGCGAATCATAAAGACTTGCAATTATCGATAACACGTTACGTTTAGTAATTATTCCCGGTAAGTCTATTTGCTTGAATCTAAACGTAAATGAATCACTTATGGGATCCCAATGAATCCCCAATGTTTTTATTGTCTTATCTAATTCGAGTAACACTGGTAAATCGATTTCCCGCTCCTCTTTTGAAATATCGTAATATCATTACTGGTCCATTTTTTCAATTTAAAACCACCTCCTTCTAACATTGTAATTATTTGTCTTTGTTTCTCGATTGCCTCTGCCACTCCGAAATTAAATCGTCCACATAAAATTCTTTTCTTAACATTTCCGATGCAATTGGTAATTGTCCTTGTTCATCACTAGCCAATTGAATCAATGTCCTTATTGCCATAAACGGAGGACTTTTTGTACCGAACGTCACGGTTTTTAATTGATACGATTTTAATACACTAGCTTTATTTTCGCACCATAAAATTTTCTGATATTTCCTATCTTCTTCGTCTATCATTATTTGCCTATACATTTTTTGAATATCTGCTGTAAATGATATAGGATATTTACGCCATTTTAATATTAAATTTATCATTTCTGTTTGCATCACATGTCCCGACAAAAGCTTATCATTTAATGATAAACCACTTGAAGTCTTTGCTGATGCATCAAATACTATACGAACTTTAGTGGAGGTACAACTGGGTTTATATACCGCATGATGTGGTAAATATATTGAATCTTTACTGTCTGCACTCTCTTCTATATGTGCTAAATCAAAATATTCCTTCATACAGTTTACATAGGCTCGCTTATGTACTGTATTTTCTAATTTACGTTCTAACTGATGGAATCTAGATACCGCTTGAAACTTTGAATTTCCCAGTTTAACCTCGTCATTAAAAGGCAATCTTAGTATGTATTTCCCTGACTTGTCACGTTTATGTGTTCTTTTAAAATGGTTTTCAAAATCTATTTCTTCTTCAGACCAGGGCACCTCTGTAACTACTTCTTCAACTTTCCAGAATCTTTATATTTGCTCATTTAATTCGATCTGACAAAAATATGACCTAACTATTGATTCATTATTGTTGATTTTGAATTGCATTGATCCTGATAATATCCATCCTAACGAAGTGTTTTGAGCTAAAGGTTTACCCTGATCACCTCTAATAACACCTTCTTTCACAATTTCTGCATATACCGCAGCACCTAATAATAAGTCTACTGATTCTGGCTTATTAAAATTTGGATCAGCCAGTGTCACACTTCCTAAATATTTTATGTTTGTAATGTCCAATGTTGCACTTGGCAATAAGCTAGTCAATGACTTCAATACAATCGCATCGATATCAAAATAACACTTTTCGACCCGCGATTGACATTGAACCCGAACCACACTTTTTGAATTCGTTACTTTATTTTGATTAATACCCTTGATTTGTGTATAAACTGATTGTTTGTTTAATTGTAATCTTTGTACAGCAGATTCCGTGATAAAATTGGCTTGCGAGCCCTGATTGATTATTGCGCGTAATGTATGACTTCCCGTTTTAGTATGTATTTATATTAATGCCGTAGGGAGCAATACGTGATATTTTTTTACTATATCCTGACATATATGATGTGATGCAGTTACATTTCGTTGCTGATTATGTTGTACACTACCTGATATTTGCTTTATTTGCCTAATTTGATTCTCGTGTAACAATGTATTGTGACGTTGATTACAAAGCTTACAATGTCTATCACTATTGCAATGTCGCACAAAGTGATCACCCAAACAATTAATGCATAACCCTCTTTCCATTATCTCCTTCTTACGATCGTTATAATTTAACTTTAAAAACTTTTCGCACTTCCACAGAAAATGTTCACCCTTGCAGTAAACACAAATGTTATTGTTTTGTATATGAAATGTCTGTGTATTATTTGTTTTGTTATATGCGTTTGCACGCTGACCCCCAGCGTTGTTCTTTTCATAATTTGAATTTTTGGTATATGATATATTTGATCTTTGCGTTGAATTCATGTGAATTGCTTCTAGCGTCCTAAAACGCAATTCCAGGAATTCCTTCAACATATTCCAAGTTGGAATATCTGTAGTTCCGCCTATACTTTGCTCCCAAAGTTTAAGTGTATCCGACGATAATTTTTGTGTAATGATGTATACTACTATTGGATCCCAATTTGTAATGTCGATTTGTAAATTTGTTATTGAATGTAAGCACTCAAGAGTAGTATCTAAAATATTCTTAATTGATAACGCCGTATCATTGTAAATATTTGTCTGAGAAATTAATGTTTTTAAAATTGCATTCACCAAAACTCTTTTATTATCGTATCGGTTTAGTAATAGCTTCCATGCTTCAGCGTAATTTTTGTCTGTTATTGCCATATGTCTTAATAATTTTTCAGCCTCGCCGCTTAAATTCGATTTCAAATGATGTAATTTTTGTGCACCAGATAATTGATCATTTTTATGAATTAACGATATAAAGAGATCTTTAAACGATATCCACTCATTATAATTACCGTGAAATTGAGGTAACTTAATTTGTGGTAAATTAAAATTAACTTGAGATGTCTCATGTCTAATGCTACTATTTGCTAATGGGACCTCTGGTGTTGTCAATGTTTCTAATTGATCATTCAGTTCAGCTAACTTGTCTATATAAAATTCTTCCGTAGCAGAATATTGATCAATTTTAATATACCCTGGAAGTTTGGTTTGTTCATATTGTCCTACCGTAGCTATAATTTCATCATGTTTTTTGTTAAATATCTTCCATAAACTATGAAGTTGTTCAACCCGACCGCGATAATATCCGATTGTTAACCTAGCCTTTGCTGTTTTCTTATGATTTCGACTAAAAACCTCGAATTTATTAATGTTTTCTTTTTGTTGTTCCAGTAATGTGTTCATTGTATATGTATTAAATTTGTTTTGTTGCAATGTAATTTGTTTCCTTATTATAATGTATAATAATATGTATAATATATTTATTGTATATAAATAATGTTAATAAATGTATTGAATATATATGCCTACACTGTATGTATGTGCATATGCTGAGTGTTACCTTAATAGTACCAGTTGAATGATAAAATTATACTTTAATGTCTATTGATTAATTTAAATGTTAACTTTAAATTAATTGATTCAATAGTTAATTAATTTTTATTTATTTAAATTTAATTTAATGATTTAAATTGTTTAAATTCTTTAAATTATTTCAATTAATTTTAATTATATTAATCGTTATACCGTTACCTTTCGATATAAATTCCGTAATAAATTGCCATTATATTACTGTTTTTTTTTTATTTTAAATTTAATTTAATGATTTAAATTATTTAAATTATTTTAATTGATTTTAATTATAATAATCGTTGTACCGTTACCTTCCAATATAAATTCCGTAATAAATTGCCACTATATTACTGTTTTGTTTTATTTTAAATTTAATTTAATGATTCTATTAATTATAATTATTCGAAAATTTATAAAATTTTAATAAATTTGAGATTAATTCCCAACAAAAATAATTGATTTGATAATTTTTTCCCGCACTGTAAATTCGATTTTTTTTTA
Organism: Bibio marci; assembly: GCA_910594885.2. NCBI lineage: Eukaryota > Metazoa > Arthropoda > Insecta > Diptera > Bibionidae > Bibio > Bibio marci. The sequence goes on along the minus strand of OU343118.1, from coordinate 35,383,814 downwards.
TACTATATTACACTATAAATGCAATAAATTTTATTTAATAATAAAAATGCAAAATTTTTCTTTTTCTTTTTTACCTTTTTTTTTCTATTTATTTTTTTATTATTTTATTCAAAGCATACCCTTTTAGCTGTATAAATAATTGTTGACCTCCAAATGTTTCACGCAAACTTTCCAAAATTAGAACCTTTAAGATTTTCTTCCAAAATGATATATGTAGGTAATAATCAATCCGCACGTTGATTATTATGGTAATACTTTAAATTCTTATTCAAAATATCCGGCTCGAAGGACCATAAAATGTACATTGACATGCACAAATGCAACCAATTCTTCTTAATTAAACTTTTTTTTTATATATATAACTTCACTAATTAATGGGAATGGACTCGAAATTTCCAAATAAAACTAATATTTTTTTAAGTTATAAAATTTATTGAATTATTATTCACTGTACTGAAAATTATATTCACTATAAAATTTGTATTTTATCTAATTGTCTAAACCGCACCGCGTTATATTGATACTATTAATTTGTTATTACTCCTTGTAACACTCGAACTCGACTAACTAAAAAATCCAAATTTTATTTTAAATATATTTCTCATTTACAATTAATTATTAATTATAAAATATTTTCCCGTTATTACGGCGAAAAATAAAGAGAAAGATATCTACTTTACCGATTTTGTACTAAATCGTTTCAGGACTGGAATCTCTTTACTCTTTACTCTTTACTATTCCTCGAATAATTACACATGCATGTTGCACGACGCAACGTAAGTTTCAATTGCAATTGAACGAATAGTTGCCGAGATATTGACAATTTAATGATTTTTTATAAAATGTTTGATTTATATAAATATTAATATCTATTGTAATATTATTGTCAGAATTGAGCTAGGACGCTTAGTTTCCGCGATATTGACAATTTTATGATTATTTATAATATATTTGATTTATATAAATATTATTATATAATTTTATATTATTGGCAGAATTGAGCTATGAGATATTCACGGTTTAAAACATATTTAATATTGCCCATTTTATATTTTTATATTTTAATCGCAATTGCACGAATAGTTTCCGAGATATTGACGATTTTGTGATTTTTCAAAATTTAGTATATATATAAAATCATTTCAAGTATTTATCATGTATCTAATATTCGGACACTCAAAGTTGAACATAATGATCGCGATAGCCTGATGAGATGACCAACGCAATTCATGAATAATCAATCAGATTGAAACCAGCTATGATCGTACAATATACATTAATTAGTAATTATTCAAGTTTTTCAATAAATATTAGAAGTACACTGTATATAATATAGTTGTATAAATTAATTAAATATTTATATATAGATATATTGTATTATAAAAATTAAAAATTCTGAAATTAACAATGACATCATATTTTTCAATTGTTAGAAGTATAAGCAATTAAGCATACATGGTTATTGTCACTATATGAAGACTATGCACTCTGATATATTCAGACATAGTACCAGTATAGTGATACTATTATGCATGTACATTTATCAGTTAAATAAGTTTCAGTGAATGACGAAAAAGTCAATCTATTCATTCCATAAATATAATTATCGTGGAGGTAAATAAATTCTCTATAAATATTGATGTATTCGATGTAAGGTTGAATGATCTCTAGATATAAATAATAGTTTATGTGATGATAAAAGGATTGAAATAAATGGAATTATTTCATCCGCATTGATTACTTCAGCTGAACGAAAATGTGTGAGTAGAATTGAAATTAAAATGAGATTGAACAGTGAAGATAGGGGTGGATCGTGTAAGGCGATAAGTAACTATCAGCATCATTTTCGTCTAAAATGGCATTGTCTAAGGAGACCTTAAGCATTGGATTGTAGAGAGTTTAAATATTCACAATTAAATCGCATTATATCATTTAAAAAAAAAGAAGATTGATGGACAGGACCCTTGACGAAGAGCTACTCAAAGAGTTCATAATAGAAACCAACTGTGCGACTAGGACGCTTGGCGTAAAACCTGCCCGGGCTATTTGACACAACAATGCTAAAAAGACGAAGCCACTCGAATAGAAAACCTGCCTACTGGTGAAATGAAGCGATAGGCTGAGGGAAGACTGCATAAGAGATAGGAGAAAATACCAAAGAAGTATTGGTAAACCAAATTTCGACTCGTATAAAAAAGAATACTGGTACTTACAAAGTGGGGGGAGGAGCTCCAAAGTAAAAATAAAGAATAGCAGAAGGGAGATATTTCGGAAACTGGGATGCGGATTCAAATCCATAGGACAGTGCATATAGAATAGTTATGAAAAGATTGAAAAGTTCATGTGAGTGATCCAGAGGTGTTATCAACACCACGAAAAAAGGGTGGAAATGAAAAATTTAAGATATGACACGGTTGATATCCCAAAAGTGATGACAGAAGAACTATGGAGTTTTTGAAAGAAGATGGGTGACAACAAAAGTCTAGTGCCAGACAACATTCCAACGAGCAATCCACAATTGATTGTTAATATGATGCAGGTATGCCTAGAATAATGACAAAAAGGAAATAAGATATCTGGGCAACATCATCGAAAGCAGACTGAACTTGTCAATCCTTTTATCATCACATAAACTATTATTTATATCTAGAGATTATTCAACCTTACATCGAATACATCAATTCTAATTCAAAATTATTTAGCTCAACACTGTCGTCATTATTTTGATCACTATTGAAATTCACAAATAAATTTATAAAAATTGCGTCCTAAAACTAAAGGGTACTTGGAACTATTATTTACGCATTCAAATATGGAAATACAATTTTCTTTTACGAATACAACCAAATACGATTTGTGAATACAAATTTTTATTATTTTGAAATTGTTCATAAAAGAATGGTAACAACATTTCCTTTGCTACCTTCCAAATTTTTTCGGAAACTTTTGATGAATAGTTAATTTTATTTTGGTTACTGTAGCAATTTTAATTATGCTTTATTTTTTTTCCATACACTTGTTATTAATTATATAATAAAATTAACAGTAAGCGTGTAAAAATAATTTCAATATAATAAATTTTAAAATGATATAAAAATATTAATAAAATTTGAAAATTAAAAATTATTAAAAGAATAAATAATTGTATAATTTTAAGAATAATAAATTGTGATTTTATAAATAAGTCGCCTTGCCATTATTTAATCAGCAGTGGGATGCGAAGCAGAAGGAAAGTCTAAAACAGATAGCAATTTAAAAATTAGAAATATTATGAAGAAATCACATATTTTATTTTATTTTGTTTTGCAAAAATTGAATTGGATGTGAAATATATGAAAATATTAGAAACAGTGAACATTCAGCAGGTTCAGGTAAGCTATAAATTTAGTTGATTTATTACGTTAAATTAATTAGAACCAACCAAATTGAATCTATAGAAATCAATGCAATAATTTCAAAATTTTCTGGCACGTCTGACGAATAAATATTACAATGCGGATATCATAAATTAGATGCAATTAAAGAAATATATGAAATTGATGAAAATAAATCAAAAATTTTATTAATTGGAACGGTTTCATTCAAAGTTAGGTTATTTATAAATGAACATAATCAACTTTGTCGTGAATTAACTCCAATTAATTGATGGAATTGAATTACGACCTCAATTTGAAAAATTTGTTTGAAAAATTATGAATCATTCAACGATTATGTACAACGAAAATATATTTTAGGAAATTAAAATGTAATTATGTGTGCGTGGGTGTGAGTGTGGTGTGTTTTGTTTTCTTTTCTTTTTTTCTTTTTTTTACTTTTTTTCTTTAATTTTTCTAGAAACCATCAAAAGGCAACGTACATGATATATGCCGTGCGGCAGTGTAGGGTTTTTAACCACTAAAACCACCTTCGGTCCCCAAAACCTTCCGAAACTTCCATTAGATATTAGTCCGGAAGGGGGACTGAGACTTATTTATACTCACCAATTTCCTCGAACCTATTCTTTGTGTCTTTAATCTTCTTAGTTCTTTGTGCATTCTTACCATACCAAAACAGACAGTATTCCAATTCTCTTCGGATCTCATCATTAAGTCGGTTATAATATAATATCTGGATTGACTTTCATGTTTGTGCCCGATGTTGTCGCCGTTGTTGTTCTATACGCACTAATTGTTCTTAGTGCGCTATGCCATCCAGTGCTATATAATTTTCTGCGATTCTCTTTAATTTCCAGAACGTCAGCCCATATGGGTGCACCGTAGACAACAGTAGATTTTACCACCTCGACTAGTAATAATCTTCGATTTTTCTTTGGTCCATCAATGTTTGTCAGTAATCCCGCAAGTGTCGAATGGACACCGGCTGCCATATCAGTGGCGTGTTTGAGATGTGCTCTTATGTTCAGTCTGCTGTCGATGATGTTGCCCATTTATCTTATTTCCCCTTTGTCACTATTCTAGGCATCCCTGCATCATATTAACAATCAATTGTGGATTGCTCGTTGGAATGTTGTCTGGCACTCGACTTTTGTTATCACCCATCTTCTTTCAAAAACTCCATAGTTCTTCTGTCATCACTTTTGGGATATCAACCGTGTCATATCTTAAATTTTTCATTTCCACCCTCTTTTCGTGGTGTTGATATCAACACCTCTGGATCACTCACATGAACTTTTCAATCTTTTCATAACTATTCTATATGCACTGTCCTATGGATTTGAATCCGCATCCCAGTTTCCGATATAACTCTCTTCTGCTATTCTTTATTTTTACTTTGGAGCTTACATCATCACTGTTCAATCTCATTTCAATTTCAATTCTACTCACACATTTTCGTTCAGCTGAAGTAATCAATGCGGTTGAAATAATTCCATTTATTTCAATCCTTTTATCATCACATAAACTATTATTTATATCTAGAGATCATTCAACCTAACATCGAATACATCAATATTTATAATTTCTAATTCAAACTCATTTAGCTCAACACGGTCGTCATTATTTTGATCACTATTAAAATTCACAAATAAATTTATAAAAATCGCGTCCTAAAAGTAAAGGGAACTATTATTTAAGCATTCAAATACGGAAATATAATTTTCTTTTACGAATACAACCAAATACGATTTGTGAATACAAATATTTATTATTTTGAAGTTGTTCATAAAAGAATGGTAACAACATTTCCGTTGCTACCTTCCAAATTTTTTCGGAAACTTTTGATGAATAGGTCATTTCATTTTGGGTACTATAGCAATTTTAACTAATATATTATGCTTTATTTTTTTTCCATACACTTGTTATTAATTATATAATAAAATTAACAGTAAGCGTGTGAAAAATAATTTCAATATAATAAATTTTAAAATGATATAAAAATATTAATAAAATTTTGAAAATTAAAAATTATTAAAAAAATAAATAATTGTATAATTTTAAGAATAATAAATTGTGATTTTATAAATAAGTCGCGTTGCCATAATTTAATCAGCAGTGGAATGCGAAGCAAAGACAATTCTAATACAGATGGCAATTTAAAAATTAGTAATTTTATGAAGAAATCAGATATTTTATTTTATTTTCTTTTGCAAAACAAGAAAATTGAATTGGATGTGAAATTTATGAAAATATTAGATACAACATTCAGCAGGTTCAGGTAAGCTATAAATTTAATTGATTTATTACGTTAAATTAATTAGAACCAACCAAATTGAATCTATAGAAATCAATGCAATAATTTCAAAATTTTCTGGCACGTATGATCAAAGTTGGAATGGCTCTCTTGAATAACTTCCTTTTCACATAATATTTTTGTTCAAAATGCAATGAACATACAAACAATTTTTTGTAATCGCCGAGTTTGTCATTATTAATTTGACATTTCGATGCCCAAATTAATTGCAAATCCTTTTTTTTGGAAAATTAAAAAGTTTCACAGTGGATGCAACTTTCTTTTGCATGAACCACAGTTTGTAATAATACATTTACTTCCCTTCAATCTTTTGTCAATTCTTTTTCTTTTGTTATTTGGCTTACTAGGTATGCATCGATCGTAACCTCATCCATTATTGAAAGTGAAAAAAAAGTAAAACAAATTTGAAACAGCCGGTCCATATATGAAAATAGAAAGTTATTACTTTGCCTTTATACAAGAAAGAATCAGAGTTCTGTTCAAAGTTAATATAAGAAAACAAAATTAAATAAGAAACATGTAAATTCAACCAAAGTTAATAGACGAATGCGAAAATAAAAATAAAATAAATTTAATAATGTGCACTTCAGTACTTGAGCAGATAACAATTACTATTATGTTAATATACTATTTATATAAATAATGTACCTCTAAAAATAGGTACGTATGTCTGTATAAAAACAAATTTAAATAAAGAGAAATGCGATGTGTGGTTGTTGCGGAGAAAGAGTAGAGAACAGTAGCTACAACACAAAAACAATACATATTGAATTTATGTTTTATTTATACTATTATGTATATGTATGTATTAATGGTGGAATGGCATGTTACTTCCATTTAATTCATTTGTTAAAATACATTTATATGACCACTTTACTTCTGGTTGTTCAATTTCCTGTGGTATAAGTTATCCCAAATGTGTCGTGAATTAAGACCAATGTATAAATAATAAATCATTATCTTAGCGTATTTCAACCTAACGATGAAGTTAATACATTTAAAACTACAGTATACAGATTATACTTCATCGCATATATTTTAATTTTTCGTATTTTTTCTTTTACTAATCAGTTCAGCGATTCCGGCACGCCACTGAATGTACCGTTATTTAAATTCTATTTACTTATTTTTTTTTTGTTTTGTTTATTTATGAATTTTTTAATTTTAGTTTTTAATTATTTAATTTATTTATTTATTTATTTATTTTGAACTTGCAAATGTACTGCGACCTTACTCTTTGAATGATAATTCTGTACTTAAATTAACGAACAAAGTCGCACTAGCTAATATTTTGAATTCATTTTGTATTTCTACCTACACAATAAATAAAACAAATACAGTACAAATCTGAAAAGTCTGTTATAGAAAAAGGCAAGTGAAGTGATTTATGTAATATATTAGCATGTTATTAGATTGTCTAGCGATTGTCTAAGAAATCCAAGGGAACCATATTGAACAGAACTTCGAGCACAATCGAGGGAGTGGTACGTATAACTCATGTTGATTGGTACAGATAGATTTTATTTCATTTTAATGCAGCCGTATAGCCAAGATTTTAACATGGTGAGTTTAACGTTGCAACTATAATTCAAAATTTATTATTAAAACCAGTTTTAGATATGCCAAACGGCCAAACTCAATCAATGGTTTTGCCGCAAATCAATATCACATGAAATGATTTCACTTCTCATACGAAAATATTTTATGTCCGACTTAACCACAAATTACTTTCGTCAATGGAAACCAATTCTTTGAATTTCATTTTGGTGACTCTAAAACTAATTTTGATAATAAATTTTAAACGCTCCAGGATGTACCCAAAAAGAGTAAAAAATTAAATCGTTAAAATTGTAATATGCAATACGGCAATGTCTATATCGGAAGTTCTATTACGCTACAAAAAAACCCATATAATTTGGGATACAAGCTACGAATCAAAAATAACTGCTTAACAAAAATATAGCACACATTTAAATGCACATTACCATATAAAATTTGTTGTAAACCAGTAATATTGTTCATTCTATGTTATTATTATATCTACAATATATGGTAATAATATTTATAAATGAAAATACATTATATTATAACAGGAACAGGATATAACTAATTATTCACATTTGATTCGCACATATTTGTTTATTTTAATTAAATCTTAAATTTGTATAAATTAATTATAGTATTTTTTTATTCGTTGGCACTTTTTTTTCTTTCCTTCTTTACAAAAATATACAAAATCTAATGTCATATTTTTTTTATATTTATAATTAATTAAAATTAGTACATTTATAAATTAATAATTGTTAAGAAAACAAAAAAAAACAAGATTAGATTATATCATCTCATAAATATGTTTTGGGCGCTGTACAATGATTCGCCATTTTCTACAGAATTTATTGTAAACAATTATGAAGTCATTCTTGTTCTAAATTAATTATTTATAAATACAAAATGTTCGTTATATTTTATTTAAAATTAATATTGAATTGTAAATCTTTAAATCTATATATCAAAAAAAGATACAAAAACATTAATAACAAATAATTTTATCCCGTTACATATAGCATATGGATGAACGATGCTAAAATATGGCTTCCACTGAAAATTATATGTTACTGGTACCTCCATTTATTTACAATATATTTATAGCAGTTAGGTTGATTAATTTTCCTTAATTTTGGCCGCCGGAATATTAATTTTATATTGTCGACGTCTAATCTAGGCTGAATAATTCTACTAATACAAACTAAAACTAATTATAGTTGCAATGATAAATACAAGCTCATGCTGGTTGTACCACTACATATAATTTCATATTTTGTAGACACAGTCATGGATTTCATCTATACGTTATATGTGATTCCGCGTAACAAACACAGACGGTAACACTAACATATTTATATTTTACTGCCAAGAATTAAGAAAACAAAAATTCCTAATATGAAAAAAAATCAAGAAATATTTCCACAAATGGATCGAAACCATCGTTCATACCAGGCACGAAGTTAGAAAATATTTCTGACAAATTTGATTCAAAAATATATCTTTCTTGCAGATGCGTACAAAATAAACAATTTTTGTAAAAACAAATTTTGGAAGCTAGTGGAAAATTTTCGGGAATATTTTCATTTTGTTTCAATTGAATTTTTCATATTTCGCGCGCGATTTTCATTTTTCCAACAGATTTTGAAAATTCACGATATTTCCAATGCTTGGTGAAAAAAATCATGAAAATATATCTAAGCAATCAAAAATGCGTATAAAAAAAATTACAAATAACTTTGTAAAAGACCGCGTTAAGTAGTGTTAAGATTATGGAGCACATCCTCGATACGATCGCAATGCTAACAAACAAGCTAATTGAGCTAAATATGGAAATTTCACATCCTCGATAGTTTTTTAAATTGCATATTCGCAAAAAAGCAAATATTTGCTAGTTTGCGATATAATCGAGGATGTCGCCCATGACTACATTAAATTTTTTCGCCAAATTGATAAAAAGACAGCTAGTTAAAATTCACTGAACGATAGACTGAGACAAAATTATAGTAAATTTTGGTTCTGTAATTGAAATTATAGCAAATATTGACATTTCGAATAACAATAATAATAACAAAATATTAGGTTATTATTTATTCCGCTTATATCTTTTTAATTCTATGTAATTTTAATTTAAATAAATTATTTTATTATAAGTTTTTTTTTAAAATTTGTCTTCAACTTTTTTATTTTTATAATTTTTTTTTTTATATTTTTCGTTTTGTACTTTTTTCTTTGAAGGAAAGACAACATATGGCTGGCATTTCAGTTGTCAAAATGAAAATACTACAAAAAATTATAGCATATGTATATAATATTGCATTAATATTAATATATATATAATTGGACGTCCGATTATGGCATGAAAACATCATCCCACACCTTGTCATGATTGGACATCTGAAAATGAATACAATATGATATACATATGCCATAATTTTTTATAGCTTTTCATTTTGCCAACTGAATTTTGGTTATTTTTTAATGGCGTATAATCCGTTCCGTCATTCATAACAGGTCAAAAGTCCCCGGGACACACAGATGGCAGTGCTAGTATTAAATCCATATGATTTTTAGTCAGTACCAATCTTCAAACGATACGTGTCAAAATTTAACAGCAGTTCGACCATTAGTTTGTGAGATATTGTGTTGTGAGTGTAGCTACTTTTGTTATTTGAAAAAAGATGGAAAAAAAGAATTTCGTGTGCTGATAAAATATTGCTTTTTGAAGGGAAAAAATACAGTTGAAGCAAAATCTTGGCTTGATGAAGGGTTTCCCGGGTCAGCACCAGGAAAATCAACCATCATTGATTGGTATGCTAAGTTTAAACGTGGTGAAATGAGCACCGAAGACGACGAACGCAGTGGACTCCCAAAAGAGGCTGTCACCGACGAAAACATCAAAAAAGTTCACAAAATAATTTTGAATGACCGTAAAGTGAAGTTGATCGGAATAGCAGACATTGTGAAGATCATCTGAACATGTATATCATATCATTCACGAATATTTGTACATGAGAAACCTGTGTGCAAAATGGGTGCCGCGCGAGCTCACAATCGATCAAAAAAAACAATGGCAAAATTGCATGAATTGGGCTTCGAATTGCTTCCGCATTCACCGTATTCGCCAGATCTGGTCCCCAGCGACTTTTGCCTGTTCTCAGACCACAAAAGAATGCTCGCTGGAAAGAAATGTAGAGCAATGAAGAAGTAATCGCCGAAACTGAGGCCTATTTTGAAGCAAAAGACAAATCGACTTAACAAAAATGGTATCGAAAAGTTGGAAGATCGCTATAATCGCTGTATCGCCCTCGAAGGCAACTATGTTGAATAATAAAATCAAATTTTGCCAAAAAAATGTGTTTTACTATGGTAGACCGCAAGACCGGGGACTTTTCAATTGGCCTGTTATGTTATCCTTCGTACAAAGAAAAAAATACAAAATGAAAAATTAATGGAAAAAATTATAAAAATAAAAAAGTTGAAGACAAAATTAAAAAAAAAAAAAACATTATAATAAAATTTAATTTAAAATTAAATAGAATTAAAAAGATACAAGCGGATATAAACAATAACCTAATATTTAATTTATTATTATTATTATTTCGCAATATTTTGTAATTTCATATTTTCATTTCTATATCTCGTGTTTTTGGTTCCACAGGAAATTTTGATGTTTTACAAAATTTTACCAACCCACCGAGCAAAGAAAAAAATTTAATTTAGGATGTTATCTCAAATATTCAATTATTAAATGATAGAAAATTACCATGCCAATTCGCAAGTGATGAAAAAATGAAATTACCGAATAATTAATTTAGATCAAATATTTATTTATATATAATGAAGTGTAGATTTTATAATCCGATGTATTTATTCCGAAAATGATTAAAAGAATTATATGGCCCATCTAAATTATAATTACTTTTATTCACATTTATCAGCTACCAATGGAAAGCGTATTATTCTTAATTCATTACCATAATCACAAATTACCGAACCAGCCACTGATAAAATAATTTTTGGACATAATTGCGTGTTTGCAAAATCTAATTTGACTTCACGTGTCGGTTCACCAGAACGTACATTCCACACAATTAAAGAACCTAAAATTTAATAAAATTAAATATAAATATATAATGTCATTATATCTATAAAATTGTCAAATAAAAATTACCAGGTTTTCCAGTAACGAGTAACGAAGGTGTTAACATCATTAAACTTGTATAAATATGTGAGATATTAATTGTATTTAATAAATGACCCTGAAATCTCTCCCAAATACATAACCGTTCATCTGAGCCTAATGATATTACATAACTTGGTGCACACACTAATGATACAATAGCACCATCATGTGCTTGTATTGTATACATACATGCGCCTGTAATAAAATCCCATACACATAATAGTCCATCTTGTGAACCGGAACCACCAGTACCCGATTGAAAATGATCAATAAATATACATGTTATAGGACCACAATGCCCATGAAATGTATATATTAAATTTGCGACGTCTAATTTGAATAGCTTAATGAAAAAAATAAACAAATATATAATTAAAAAAATTATAATAAATACAATATATGTATGAATGTATTCCCTGTATTATTGTATCGGCTAACAAACAGATTTATATTAAACACACAATTATCAAATTATAAGCCATTATTATTTACCATTTGTCAGATAGCTAACAGATGCGATAGAGAAGTTGTGGTTGTAAATGAAAATTGTCATCAATCCATTTTCGCAAATCGTTCACTTACAAGCAACGCTGACCTTTATCAAACAAGATTACATCGATCTGAATAGATTTAAGTAGCTGATAGTAGATTAGTAATTTGAAATCCTGCCTAACACAGCAAAACTTTTTCAGTATGAATATTCGATTTTGTAACGAATGTTAATGGTTCACATGGGCCAACTCTTGCTCTGGATTGTGTATTCTGTTGCACCGGTAGCATTTTTTGATTAATTGAAAACATTACAAAATGCGATGGCGTTGCTTATTCACAGGATCATCTATATTTTATCGCTTTAATGCGCACTGACTGACAACTTGCATATAATTAACATTTGTTTCGCGTAAACGTCTTTAACAAATCTATTCACTGATATGTAAGTATGTTTTTTAATGTAAACAATTACAGCACAGAGATGATTTTCAATATATACAATATAAGATAGGTATCATTAAAATTTATTAAAAACCCAGAATAAGTAATTCGCTAGCTAATTGATTTGACTTGGCCATAGCTATCACTCTTGTGGTATTGCCGACTTTGAACTTAAGTTCATTTACGGCAATTTTTTAATCTATGTTTTGAGCGTATCATATTTCTTCACAATTAATTAAAAGTGTTCTGAAAAGTCAAAAAGCCTAACCCCATCGTATACATATCAAATATAGAGTTCTGGGGGGGAATTGTGGCGACGCTATTCTACGTTGCTGTGAAGCGGTTATAATATATGCGAACCTTGCGAACGCATATCTTGTAACGGTTTCACACTGACAAATTCACAAATTCTCTCGGGGATTAATTTTTATTAATTAGTCTTTCGAGAGAAATTTATTAGACACACATATAGACAGCCGTGGCAGAAGTTTAAAAAAATTAATTAACTTGGAAATTAATATGCCAGAATAAATTTTTTATATTGTTATAGTAATTATATAAAAATAAATTGTTATAAATAATAAATGGTTTGTGGTGTATTTATTTGGTTTTAAAATAGAATAGAATCATATAAGGTGATAAGTGACAGTCACGGTCACCTTTTATAAATGTTGCATCGACTATGGCGATATCACCGGTGACTATTACCAAAAAGTGACGATAATTATATATTTTATTTATTATTTATTTATTTTAAGACAATAACCTATAGATAATATTCTATGATAGTGTTAAAAGATAAATAATGATATAATATTTGCTACATTCACGACCAGAAATTCTTGCAATTGTTTTATTTGTAAAAATAAAATGTTTTATTGAAGATTACAATCAAATCCTAAACCATTGTGTTCCTTAGTCCTTAGTGAAGAATATTATTCAATCGAAACTGAACTAATTTATATTTTTTATTAACGCTAACATTTTATTTACTTTGTTATTTATATATATTTATTGATATTATTATGATTAATTTAAAGATGTTATTTTTTTTTTAACAGTAATATAAATTTCACACAGAAACAAAATGTGAATATGTATTTCTTTATCACTACCGATACGAATGACATTATAAAAATCACCTTCCGGTGATTTTAAAGGTGATCACCTTACATGATGCCAAAAAAATAGGTTATCACTTTTGAATATCACCACAGTGACTGTCACTTATCACCTTACATGATTCCACCCCAGGATATTTGCGTCAGTAAAAAACAATCACCATTTACGGTAATGGCAGTTCCTTCATTATTTGGAAAGAAATGCGGCCTGATGATGCCTCCAGCGAATAATCTACACCATACCGTCAAATTTTGTGGATGTAATAAAGTCGCATTAATTGAATTAAGATTTGTTATATATTTTTTTCAAATAATAAATTAAATGGTGGATGATATATAAAAACATAATAGTAAAGTATAGGGTTGACAAATAATGGATTACACATTACATTACTGATATATTGGTGTTGTGTTTGGTGACAAAACCTTAAAAACGCGTCGGTGTCAAAACTGGTTTGCTAAATTCAATTTTGGCAATTCTTCACTCAAAAACGAACAACAAATAAAAGCAATAATGGATGCGAAGTATCATAGCACAACACTAGAGATTGCAGATAAACGCGATGTATCACATACATGCATTGAAAAGCGGGCAAAAGAACTTGATTACATAAAAAAATTTGTTTTATTACTATTTGCGATTTGCCAATAAAACATAACTAAAATGATATATTTTTTAAACAATTAAGGATTGACGAAAAAAATTAGTTGTATACATTTATGTTATGTATTTAGAAAAATATCGTGCAGCATGCAAGATGAACCAGCGCAAATAACTATAAAATCTGATATTCAGCAAATTAATGTCATATTCACAGTTTGATTGAATTACAAAGCAATTGTCTATTTTGAACGCAACCAAACGATCAATTCAGTATATATGTTACATTCAACAACTAACTAACCTGAAGAAAACAATTCAGAAAAACCGACCAGAATTGACAAATTGAAAAGGATCTGTGTTGCACCACGCTCTATATAAATTTTAGGTCACTAGGTCTAAATTATTGGAGCTTTTTTGGAATGTTTTCTCACATTCAGCATGACCGTGACCTTGCATCACCAAATTACCATTTACTTTGTTATTTGCAAAACTATTAATGAGTAAAAATTTCAATAATGATGATAATGCCAAAACGAACGGTTCAATTTCTTGCTGATAAGGACCAAAAATTCTACAAGCAAAGATTCTAGTGATAGTTGCTGTTGTCCACGCAAAGCTACTTCGTGGTACATGAAATGTTTGACATACTCGATGTCGGTGTGAGAGCATGAATCGTATCTATGTTCTTGAAAGTTTCTAGTAGTATATAAGAAGAAACTATTCTGGTAAATTGTATTTTTTAACAGATATTATAGTATATGTGATATGAGTTGTATTATTATCGTAAAGAGATCGTCACATTGAAATGGGTAATTATAAAAATTTTAATTTTAACGGAAAATTACTGTAAATCATTACTTTTAATGTATGGTCTTGACTTCCAGTAAATACAGTACCACCAACAACATCCATACACGTTATTGATTGTTGATGGCCTTGATGTTGATGTTCTAATATACAACGAATTTCTTCTTTAGAATTTATTGTAGATAATTGTGATAACTGCGATGCTGACGTATAATTAAAATTAGAAAGGCTTCCAGTTGAACTAGTTCGTACGTGAGCTATATAAGATAAAATATATACATTTTTGAAATTAAAAATATAAATAATTATATAAAAATGTAAAGATATACTAACTTCTTCGGTATGCCGACGTAAATCCCCAATCAATTTGTTTGCCTTGATTATAGGTTTCCAGCCTTAAAAAATCAATACGTCCATTTAAACGAGCTGCTACAATTTTATCACCAGCTAAATGTATATTTGTGATGCCATGTTTATTATATTTTGATTCATTTTCGTAAATACACTATAGCAATAAGAATAAAAATATATTATAAAAAAATTTACATGCGACCGAAAGCAACATAAAATATGTCGACGGCATCCCAAGAAAGATCACTTTAAATAGTGCGGAAAATGGAAAGCCATATTAAAAACTAACGTCAATGTCAAAATAAGTGAAGCGACAAATATTTAAGCAATTTCGAAATCTAAATAATCAAATAAACAAATAAAAAAGCACGCTTCAAGTTCTTATTCGAACCTACAAGATAGGAAAATAATGTGAGGAAAATAGCTCGTAGAATGGTCTTATTCTTACATGGAAACATACCGCATACAGCAACTTAAACTTCAAATAACTAATATGTTTATTTGAAAGAATATCAAAAACTAAAATTGTTGGTATAGTTTCCCACCATGGGGTTTTTAAGTTAGGGTCAGGAGAAGTTTTTATAAAATTCCAGTTTTTTGGAAATAACTTTGCAACGAATAATTTTAGGAGGTAAAAATGTATGACCGGCCCCTCTTACTTTTTGGAGACAAAGATTTTGTGATCATTAAATTTACCCCCACTACACCCTCACCTAAATTTTATTAAAAATTGAGTTTACAATTTTGTCATTTTTATAACGGGAAAATTATTGGGGATATTAAAAAAATGTTGACGTTAAGTTGTTCCTTGGAATGTGTTAAAAAAAACTTTGTCAAAGGTCATTTTAGTCTAGAACGCTATCTAGCGCCGTTTATGCTACCTACTGCAAAGCGCTTCAAATACCTACAATTTTTATGAAATTTTTCTTTACAATAGTTTTTTACATCGTTTTTAATTTTGAAAAATTTTGTTTTTTTCTTCTTAATTTTGATTTTTAATTTAATTAATTTTATTATATAAATATATAATACTATATATTAAACTGGAATTTTATAAAAACTTCACCTGACCCTAACTCAAAAACCCCTGAATGGGGAGAGGCGGGATAATTTTTGCAAAAATTTTAGTTTTTGATACCCTTCCAAATAAACATATCAGTTATTCGAAGTTTGAGTTGCAGTTGGGTATGTTTCCTTGTCTGTATAAACAATACGGGGAAATTAATAAAATCAATGGTTTTGTGCATACTCTTTCGATAGCTCACATACAAATTTTCCCGTTCTAACAAATATTGAATAAATTCAAAAGATATATATAAATATAGATATAAAGTTATCATAATTTCCCACATGGAAGTCACCTTGTGATAACGTCATCATGATCGGTTGAGTTCTAATGAACAGAGTGAAGTATCGCTTCTGTCAAGCTACCGAAACAAAGGTGGACAATGTGGAGAAAGCATACCTAAAGAGAGTTGTGGAGACGAATCCAAATTGTGATCCATCAGATTGTCGAATGATGCCACCGAAGCTTAACCAAATGAACCTTAACTATACCAAGGCGCGATCAGTCAAGTCATGATGTCAAGATTTTTAGAAGATGAAGTAGGGGTGAGTATTACGCTTATTTAACAACGTTGGATTTTCAGAAGGAATAGAAGTTTACATGTGAGAGCAGCATCATTGCATTATATTAGTACAGGAAGAACAGAGGGCCTACATTCTGAAGAGGCACATATGTAATACATGTAGTTTTACTGCCGCATCTGTGCACAAGAGAATGTGACGTTAATGCATATAATAATGTGTGGAGCAGCACAAATGATAGCCGTTAAGAAGTAATATATGAAATTGTAGTTTGTAATAACGTCATTCAATCGAATGAGAATGTAATGGATAAATTAAAAATGTTGGATCACAAAGTCAAGTATTTCGAATTTACATATGATATCAGAATTCCTTGGAACACATATCTGGCTAAATACCAGGAAATGTTAAGGGAGAACCTGATGAGATGGTAAAATCAATATAAAGTACTGTTCGATGGTGACGGTAAAATCGCTCGATGGCGTTACAGCTAAATGTTTTACAAACGGCTAAGCAAAATGCATTTTAAAGAACAGACAATTCTCAAGGTGAATGAATGGACTATAAAGACAAAAACTGAAAATTGAAGAAGTCTGTCAACAAAAAAATGCTATCTTGGAATGATTTCTGTTCGTAAATGGGGACCATCACTGAGGTCAGTAGACTAAGATGGTAACCAGGTATCCAGTATACAAAATTGAACTGATTCGTGATGGGAGTGAGAAAACGACAGAAACATAGGAGGAAACAAATAAGATCCTGATAGAAATGCATTAACCCTTTGATAAAACACTGTTAGGCAAACTTAAAAATGCTATCAAAAGGCGTAATGTCAATAGTGATGGTGCGATAAATTGGCAACATGATGAAAAACAGAGTAATAAACATTCAGACATTTAGACGTTAATGTTTAAGGGATAAAGTATGTAAGAATTGTTCACGAGCAGGATATTATCTCCTATTCTGTGGAACATCAATGTTGCTCAAACACCTTGAGTTGATTGATAATCAAATAAGTAGCAATATCCTATCAGCTACACACTTAATAATGGTGAGCATGCATACAAGTCAGATAGATCTACAGAGACTGTTTGTTTGGGTGACAAATGAATAAATTGCAAGTGAAGCGTGTAATGAAGTAATTTTCACCTCATTACAAATAACAGAAAATATATATATTTAATGTAATAATAGGCTATTATATAATAAAATATGATAAAATTAGTGTTTAAGAAAAGAAAGAATAATTTTAAATCTAGTAAAAAAAAATTTAGTATTTAAGGAGGTTTAATTCATAGACGACCCATAATCAACACTACTATTTAATATTACGCATCAGCGTATGCTGTTAATATTGACATAATGGGCCGGAATAGGTTAACTGCCAAGGATGCTTTCGAATCGTTACACAAGTAGGCATCGGGTCTACGTCTCAAAGTCAATGCAGAAAAAACAAAATATATGGTGGCAACGAATACATGAAGAATTCAAAATCAAACTGTTAATATTGGAGAATACAATTTTGAAATAGTCAATAGTTTTGTATACTTAGGATCGTTAATAAATGTAGAAAATTATATTGAAGAGGAAATTTCCCGCAGGTTAACAACTGGAAACAGATGTTATTACGGGCTAAAAACAACAATTCCAATCGAAAACATTAAGAGATCTTAAGTGCTATATAAAAATTTAAAACATTAATACGTCCAATATTATCGAATGGATCGGATGCTTGGTGGATGACACAGAACCAGGAACAATTACTTCGAATTTTTGAACGAAAGGTACTCCGTGGCATATTTGGTCCCGTCAATGAACAGTTGGTGGCGAAGATACAATTTTGAATTATACTAGTTGTATGGTTAACCAAATATTGGCAAAACAATCAAAATCAATAGATTAAGATGGCTTGTACACGTATTACGCATGAACAAAACTGTTGGATGGTACTCCAGAAGGTAGAAGGAGATCTTTAAAATTAGGGATTGGAAGACATTGATTGCGGAAGCGTGTTGGAGAAGACTAAAACCGCACCTGGGTTATAATGCCATGGTGTAAGTAAGTAAGTAAATTCAAAGGAAAAGTCAGTCTGGCTTTAGATATTAATCTTATAATCAAATGATGTTTTGTAAGAGTAATATATGTATGTAGTGATCAGTATATATTGATTTATTCATACAAATGATGTTTTGTCAATGTTTAAATAAACAATTTATAAATTTTTGAAATACTAACTAAACTTTGTTGTTGGATAATGCGATATTGGCCATTTAGTCAAATGATGTCTTGTCAATGATTAAATGAGTAATATTTAAGTATAATACAAATATATTTTTAGTTATTTGTCAATGATTGAATAAACAATATATGAATACATATAATATAAAATAGTAAGAATAAATGAATGAGAATAGTATAAAGTTCCAGATTAAGAATAGCAAGAAATGAATAATTTAGATATGCTGATTAAAATAAGCAAGAAATAGATATATTAGTTAGGTACAATAAATGTTAAAATATTTAATAAATAAAATAGAAATATAATAAATTAACAAAATATTTATTAATGAAAAAGAACGAACCGCTAGACAGCCGGTTGGACCTTTGAAGATTTTTGGATCCCATTTTAGCGTTTCCAAGTGTATCAAATACCGAAGTGTATACCTGCATTCGAGATTAAACTGGAATGAGCACATTGAGGAAAAAAGGAAAAGATTGCAATGCATCAGTGTCGTAGAATATGCGGACTTAGGTGGGGACTTTCACCGAGATAAAATGTATTGGATTTACGCAATGATGGTAAGACCCATAATAACATATGCTTCTTTAGTGTGGTAGCATAAGGTCGCTGGATTTGTTTGTTACAACGATAGCGGTTACCGCTGCGCTCAGGTTGACACGTGAACGTACATGACATCGAACGATATATGGACATAGAAAGGTCCTAAATCTTGTAAAATGGATTTCGGAACTCGATATGGCTCAATGGATGAAATCAAGAGAGTGGCGATACGATAAATGTATCACAAAATTCTCATTCATGATGGGACGCTTTCTGAAAAGGAATCGTGGGATCACCATCTTTACGGATGAATCCTTCCTGAAATTTATTCCATTTTCCTGCCATATTAGCCTGGAAAATACACCTCAGTATAGCAGGCTGAGATGTTGGCCTTAATACATGCTTTTGATCTCTTAGAGATGGATCAAGTACAGAGAAATAAAATTCTAATTGCATTAGAGGTGAGGGATCCAATCGAGAAATGTATCATAGAAGAATATCGAAAACGTTCGGATAACATGAGTAGCTGTAGGCCATCTAAATTAGCTCTTAGGATTACTACAGAAAATAACACCACGCATGGAGCCAGTAACCCTTACAAAATTAGTGGCAATTAGTACGTGACATGATGGTTTCGGCTATCATCTGAGACGGATGGGAATCCTATCGGAAGATACTTGTAGACTGTGCATGGAAGACGAGGAGACAGCGGCGCATATCGTATGTCGAAACATTTTATATAATCTAAAAATATGCAAAAACAGTTCGTGGAGAAATTGTTAATATAAAATTAAATTACCTTTAAATTCCCAGTTGTACCTTCCCATACTTCAATTCTTCCATTTGCACAACCAATAACAATTAAATTATCTAAATAATCTAAACACCATATTGGAGATGAAGAATATTTTTTTTCGTTATCATTATTTACTTGACTATACGATAATTCTGATGATGATGGCAATGAGGACGGAAATTGCATTGGTGATGCTGGATTAACAAGTTGATTTACATTATAATTATTATAAAAATTAAAATTTGGTTCGTTAAAATTTTCACTTAATAGTATTTGTGACTTAGAAGTATTATTTTCAATATTATTAAAATTAATATTACTATGATTATGATTATAATTATTATTATTATTATTATTATTATTATGATTATTATTATTATTATGATTATTAATAATATTATTATTATTATTATTATTATTATTATTATTATTATTATTATTATTATTATTATTATTATTATTATTATTATTATTATTATTATTATTATTATTATTATTATTATTATTATTATTATTATTACTATTATTATTATTATTATTATTATTATTATTATTATTATTATTATTATTATTATTATTATTATTATTATTATTATTATTATTATTATTATTATTATTATTATTATTATTATTATTATTATTATTATTATTATTATTATTATTATTATTATTATTATTATTATTATTATTATTATTATTATTATTATTATTATTATTATTATTATTATTATTATTATTATTATTATTATTATTATTATTATTATTATTATTATTATTATTATTATTATTATTATTATTATTATTATTATTATTATTATTATTATTATTATTATTATTATTATTATTATTATTATTATTATTATTATTATTATTATTATTATTATTATTATTATTATTATTATTATTATTATTATTATTATTATTATTATTATTATTATTATTATTATTATTATTATTATTATTATTATTATTATTATTATTATTATTATTATTATTATTATTATTATTATTATTATTATTATTATTATTATTATTATTATTATTATTATTATTATTATTATTATTATTATTATTATTATTATTATTATTATTATTATTATTATTATTATTATTTTTATTATTATTATTACTGTGACTTGTAGAATTTTTTAATTGAAAATATTTATTTCTATCAACAAATGATAATAATTCACCGTTTGTTGCATCCCATAATTTAATTTGTCCTTCCAGGCAAGAGCTAACAACAATTTGTATATCATCAGTAACTAAACATTCAATATGATGTTGATGGCCTTTTACTTGAATTGGTGAACCCTCAATAATTCGTTGATTTTTCATTAAGCCATCTTGTGTTTGTAATAATTGTTGTTTTAATATGTCAATAGTTGGATCACTCCAACTAGACCGCCATTCAGCATAATTACGTGTACATATACAACGATAAAATACAACCATTGTATACGTTAATACAAATATACTAATACAACATAAAATTATTGCTAAAAATATTTCCATTGGACTTTTTGGATATAATGGTGCTGTGGCCATATGTGAATACATTATTTGTGATTGTGATGTTAATGTTGTTGATGATGATGATGATGATGATGATGATGATGATGATGATGATGATGATGATGATGATGATGATGATGATGATGATGATGATGATGATGATGATGATGATGATGATGATGCATCTGACATTGTATCACCAGCCAATACTGATGAAGATGCTGTTATATCATTTATTGAATCGATATCATTAAAATCAATTGGATCTAAAGCAGCAGCCAAAGCTTTCCATTGAAATTGTGGTATAGGCTTTTCATTAGGATTACGTAATTGTATTGCAATATCTGTTTCAATAATATGGGATAAACGTATTGATGGTAATACTGTTACATATTTCCCACTCATTGAAATATTATATTGTTTTAATATTGTTGACCAATGAAAATTTGATAAATGATAAAGTGTATCATATTCTGGATATTTTAATTTTAAAATTTGTTCGCTTATATTATAACGATTATTTTTTAAATTTTCATTACGATTCTCGTCGTCTGTTTGTTTTTTATCAATGGTTTTTGATTTATCATAATTATCATTCCAATATGTATAATTAAATATACCGTTAATTGTACGGGTGGTTGTTGTCGATTTTATGGATTGCGTTGGTAAATTAGGATTAGCATTATTTTTACTATCAATAATAAATAATTGTTCAATTAAACCAGAATTATAAATTATTGAACATATCCAAATAATCATCCATGCCATAAATGCACGTTGAAAAAAACGTGTGCGTGCCCAAAAATTTACAATACGTAAACGTTTTGGTATTTTTTTATCAATTGGATGATTATGATTGGTTGCAATAATATCTGTTGGATGTTGATGTTGCTGTTGCTGATGATGTAATTGTTGATGATATTGTGTTTCCAACGTTGTTAATTTTGGATGTGATCTTGAACGTATCATTGAATTAATGCACGAATTTGAAGTTTGTACATTAGTTGAAATTGATGGCGACGGTATTATTGAATTCCGAAATGTTATACGTTTTTTATTAAAATAATCATTATTACTATTGATAGGAATATGATTGTAATTATTATTATTACAATTATTATTATTATTATTATTATTATTATTATTATTGCTGTTAATATTATACGATAAATTCAAAATTTTTGGTAATTTATTAAATTCAGTACGTTTTATATCCATTGCTAAAACTGTTGAAAATAATAACATTTGTAAAAAAAAATCCGATATTAAACCAACTATTGAAAATATACAAAATTCTTGTATGACTGGTACAAATGTTGTCAAACCAATAGTTAATATGGTTATTTCCGTCAATAACGTTTTTGATATGGACCAACCTTCTTTACTTAAACCTTGAGCAACACGTATTTTAACATCAAATGTATTATCAGTTGATACAACACTTTTTGTTATAACAAGTACATTTTCTAAACCAATTAATATTATTAAATACGGAAAAACTCCTTTTGAATGCATACTTATTGTTAAACCAAAAAAGAAACATAAACCCAATGACATCATTAAACTACTTAATACAGTTATCACAGCACTAATCGCTAATATTAATCTAGAACGTATTACATCAATTTTACGTACAGAAAAATATACGTATATAAATAAAATTATAAATGCTATAAATAACGGTACAAATTCATATAAATTCAATTCACCCGGATAATAAATATATATAATTGATTTACGTTGATATGGTTTTTGATTCTGTTGTTTTGGTTGTTGTTGTTGTTGCTTTAATTGTTCGTAATTTATGTGTTGATGTAATGGATATATTTCTATTAATTTTTGTCTTAATGATTCAATATAATTTTGATTGTTTTCACTTAATATTAATGTTATTGCATATTGTATAATACGTGGGCGATTTCGTATTGGATATGATTTTATACCAGAATCACGTAATAGCATACCAAATAACATTTCAGCTGATGACACTTTAGATTTTTGTAAATTCTATTTTCATATATATTTTTAAAGAAACAAAAATTTTATTAATTAGTAGTTAAAATTTTAATTTAACAATTTAACAATTTATTTTATACAATTTATCAATTTCACAGTTTAGTACGGTCATGATTTTTGTTGTGAAATTAGTTTAATATGTCGAGCTCTATGTATACCTTGCCATGCCAGTTGCTATCGAAACCAATCACAGGTTACGAGAAGTAAAATGGGTTAGCTACGATTAACCAATAATCTAACGGCTGTGTATTATTATAGAATCACTAAGATAGTGACAGAAGGCACTATCTACTTAAAATTTAGTTAATGATTCAATGATTTCACTGTTTTATTAAAAAATTGCTAGTTGTGAGCTCTACACACTATCGGATCTAACATTATAAACGGCAACGATTAAATATTTGTATTATAGAATGTTAGCTTTAAGAACACTTATTGATACACTAAAACAGTCAAACTGAATATAACTGCTATCCAAGAAAATAAAGTGGACTGAAAAAAATTTACTTAAAGGAAAGCTATATATGTACATGTTATCTCATCGGTAACGATTGTAGTAAAAGAACGGAGTTAGGAACCAGTTTTGTAGTGAAACGTATTTGTACCCTATGTGTAAGAACGAAATGTTTCAATTTTACTATTTTCAATGTACAAGCACTGATGAGGTGATGAATGTGTTTTAGAAAAACTAATATCAACATATTATAGAGCTGCGCCCGACCACGATATATTAACTTCGTCTTACAAAGAAACATACCCAACTGCAACTCGCGGGATACTTTACCAAAAATTTTAGTTTTTGATACCCTTCCAAATAAACATATCAGTTATTCGAAGTTTGAGTTGCAGTTGGGTATGTTTCCTTGTTAGACGACTTTAATGGCAGGATGGGACAGGAAAAAATATATCATCCATATGTAGGTAAACACAATCTTCATGAAACAACGGATGAAAATTGGTTACGGTTAATTGATTTCGCTATGTCTAACAACATCGTTATTAGTGGCACATATTTTCCACATAATGATATTCATAAAATTACGTAGAGGTCTCCAGCAGGTAGAACAAGTAATCAAATTGATAATATATTAATTGATGTACGTAACTGTTCAAATATAATGGGTGTTCGAAGCTGTCGTGGTTGGAATATTGACTCGGATCATTACGTAGTTAGGGTAGTGTTACAAGTCAGAATTTCAACTATTAATAACACGTAACCGTTAAGGACGAAATGGGCACTTGAACAACAGATGACGATAAAACAATTGTGCAATAAAACAACAGATTATTGCAGATTTAGACGATTACAAACAGGAAAACAATTTAAATAGTATGTGAGACAAATTTAAATCATGTGCAACAGAGTGACAGTTAGGAATAAGTGGTTCGATGATGAATGCAGAAATTCTCAGGATCTAAAAGTGCATCCATACCAAATACGTTAACATGAGCTATAAAAACCACTATTGAACACTATCGCTCAAAGAGGAACTTCGAACGGAAATAAATTCGTAAAAAAAGAGAACTAGAACAAATGGTTTACAACGAAATAAAGTAAAAGCTGTATAACATTTTAATACGTTCAATATTGACGTATGGCTCGCAAACATTACATAGAAACAGCAACGATTACTTAGAATTTTTGAACGAAGGATACTCTGTGACATATTTTTTCCCCCAAAGAATATAAATATGGTTGGAGACGAAGATACAACTTCGAAATAGATAAGTTGAACGGTGAACCAAATATTGTTAAAATAATCAAAATCAATAGACAAATATGGCTTTGGTTACGTAACACGTATGGTGTATATGTGTCAAAAAATATTTGAATGATGTTCTAGAGTGAAGTTAACATGTCTTGCAAAATATTTATGTAAGATTTCGAAAAAAATATAGGAAATTAATAAAAAAAAAACCTAATTATGATTTACAAACACAAAATTTCAAAAGAAGTTAACAAAGTGTTAAATAGCATAATAATAAAAAACAAAACTTACATGATATTGAAAAATACTATTTAATAAATTGGTATCTTTATTAAATTGTATCGGATTTTGCTGCCAAAAATTTGCAGGTGATAAAATTAAACAATTATATTCCGGAAATATTTTATTATTTGTTGTACGTTTTACATTATCAACATGTAAACAAATGTTTCCTAAATTAATTTTACTGAAATTAAAATAAAAACATGAAAATCTTGATACAGAAAATTATTTTAATTATGAGAGACCTTTCACACAATAATATAGAATATTAGTTTTACTTCTCATATACTCATATCACACTTGTCACAGCTGAGCATATAAGCAAGGCTTCAGACAACTGAGTTATTTGTCCTTTAATTGACATGCAAAATACTGCAACAGTCATGTGAATGAAATCATTGCAAAATTTACTGGCACAGGGGTATTCAATGTTACAACTTTTGCCGTTCCGTACAAAATAAATTGCGTTTAGTCAGCGATTTCTCACGTTCAATACTCCAAAAAACGAGAAATAAAGAAATCTCTACGACACAAAAAAAAAGGCGGATGTGTGAAGTCTTTAGTCATCAGAAGATGCTCACCATGAGATCCAGTATCTAAAATTGAATTGGTCCGAGATAGTACTGGATAAATGTTAGAAATTCTGCAGACTTTAAATAGGATCCTCATGGAAGTGAACTTTGGGAGGGCAGCAGTGCGATAGTAACAAGACCAAAATTTCCAAACTCGATGGAGATGTTTGAAAATTTTTAAATCACCAGGTAATAGATGAAATATATAAAACCCTAATACAATGCGTTTAGGAAATCAAGATATATGTGACTTGTATTTATTTATACCAATTAGATGGAAGCAAATCGGGTTTCGTGTCAACACCAGGGGTGGAATCATATAAGGTGATAAGTGACTGTCACTATTATAAATGTTGCATCGACTATGGCGATATCACCGGGGCGGTAACGATTTTCAGGTGATAGCTTTTTTGCTGTCGTTTTTTGCGTAAGATTATATTTTTTTGGGAAAAAAGAAATGCTTTTATTGTCATTTGTTGTGAGTCGGTGTGCTACGCAAAATATTAAAATTAATTTAAAGGAAAATATTTAGTTTTCATATTTTATTCAAGAATAC
Source organism: Bibio marci (assembly GCA_910594885.2). Taxonomy (NCBI): domain Eukaryota; kingdom Metazoa; phylum Arthropoda; class Insecta; order Diptera; family Bibionidae; genus Bibio; species Bibio marci. Next base: position 35,356,767 of record OU343118.1, on the reverse strand, counting down.
ATTTCGCAATTTTTTTAACATTTAAATGAGACATTAAAGAAAATATATAGTTTATCAAATATTTGTCCTTGCGTTTTTAAGTATGGCATAGTAATATATTTTATCAATTTGCTTAAAGCAATAAGCAATAGATATATTCTATAATTGTGTTAAAAGATAAATAATGATATAATATTTGCTACATTCACGACCGGAAATTCAATTTAAATATTTTAAATTGTTTACAAATTATTTTAGTTCGTAAACTTGTAATTGTTTTATTTGTAAAAATAAAATTTTTTATTGAAGATTACAATCAAATCCTAAACCATTGTGTTCCTTAGGCCGTGAAGAATATTATTCAATCGAAACTGAACTAATATTATAATTTTTATTAACGATAAAATGTTCTTATCTTTATTTCAGGGGCGTTTCCTCCATGCATTCACTGAATGCGTTGAAATTTTCCTAACGACTTTATTCAATTCATTATAAGATTTTATTTTATTTCGTTCCAAATTCAAAAGTACATAGTAATAAAATTTTAGTCAGATAAAATTTAAAATTCGCCTACCTACTTCTATAAAAAATTACTCACACACGCAATGACGATGACAACTTGTAAAAAAAAATAAAAAATCAGTATAAAAACTCATAATAAAATAGTAGCACAAAACACACACACCTAAATTAATTGAAAAATAAGCAAGCAACACAAGCCATACAATTTAACTTGCATTCACTCGACTGTTAAGCTTATTTTCATTTAAAATTTAATCAAACTTTCACACATGTGTAAATGAAATCAAATAGAGAATCCAACTTTTTATATGAAAAAAATAAAAAGCAGTACTGAATTCAATGGACTGTTGTTGTAAATTGTTTTGCTCTCTATTCTCTTCTACTCGACGGTCAGTGAAAAATCATGTAATAAATATGTATAGGTTGGTACACAAATATAAATAATATATGTGTTGCGCATGGTTACTTTACTGCTGATCTTCCTTTCGTTGTGTGTAATTACTTTTTTAATATTATTTGTTCTGCTTCTATTTTGAGTAGTTTGTATATTAAAATTTTTATATGCCGATCCCTATCAGAGTATCTGATCATTCATATTCAATCATTATCAAAATTGATGTCAATCTATGTGGTCTATTTCTTAATAAATATTGCACTTTACAATTTTTAGATATTTTTTGGATTGATTTGATTTCCTTGTTTTATATTTGGGTTTTTGAATATTGTATTTGACTCGCCATTGTTCACGGATTTGATTTCTTTCTGTTCAGGCTTCACTTTTATTTGATTTTTATTGATATTTGGTGGAATTTATTTATATTATTTAATAATGTGCAGCGAAACCGAAAGGTGCGTATTAGAACAATTATTTGAACTTCCGTTCAGTATAAAGGTAAGCCAACGCCAACATTAGCTGCCTTAAAATAACCGTATAAAACGTACATTAGAAATTTAACCATAGTAAACTATACAAAATACGAGTGGCTCACAGGTTGTGAAAAATACACGAGTTTGTTTTGTTGGCCTTGTCTTTTGTTTCCGAAAGATAAATCTAACTGGAACACGAAAGGTAAAGGCATAAAAGATTTAAATAATTTGTCAACATCACTTATGCGTCATGAGAAAAGCGATTCACACCTTGCCTCAAACGTGAATTTACTGTCATTTGGATTGAGTCGGATTGATCTACAAATAAATCATAAGAAATCTATTCAAATTCAATAACATAATGAAGCAGTTTCTAGAAATAGAGAAATTTTAAAAAGATTAATTCATACGATATGTCTCTTAGGTTGTCAAGAACTTCCTTTAAGAGGACATGATGAACGCAAGGGTTCAATTATTAGGGGTAATTATGTTGAATTTATAAATTTTTTGGCGCATTATGATGAAAAATTAAAAAGTCACTTGGAAAATTCCACAGTTTTCACAGGACTTTCGGCCACAATTTAAAATGATATAATAAATTGTGTTGAGAATGTTAATCTTTGTTATGTTAAGCAGGAATTAAAAAATGCTGATTTTGTTACAATTTCAGTGGATGATATATCCAATCTTTCTCAAATGTATGTTGTTATGAGATATTTAATTGAAAGCGATGGTAAAGGAAGATTTATTGGTTTGGTCAACATATTCGATTCAAGAGACTCTCAGTCTCTCTCTGTACAAATTTAAAAAATTATTGACGAATTTGATGTTAAAAATAAACTGATAACGTACGATGGAGCTGCAGATATGACGGGACATAAGAGTGGGGTTCAAAAAATTATTCAGGATGCAATACCGGAAGCTACATTCGTGCATTGTTATGCTCACAAACTGAATTTAGTACTTAGCTAAACGCTCCACCAAATTCCAATTTGCCGTCGATTTTTCGCAACATTAAATGGACTAACATCTTTCTTTTCACATTACACCAAACGAGTAACATTATTGGATGAAATAGTCCGTAAGAGACTACTCCATTCTTCTGCGACTAGATGGAATTTTTCCAGTCGTATTGTAAATACAGTGAGTGAACACCGCAAAGATTTGATACTGCTGTTTGAAACTATAATTAGCAATGATATGGATTTTGATGGGAAACGAGGTGGTATATATACATAAATTATTGTCGTACGAGTATAATTTTATGTTAAACGTACTTGTTCCTATTTTTTCCCATAGTGACGTTGTATTCAAAATATTACAGAGAACGAGTTCCGATATTGAATTTTGTAAAGAACAACTTATACAGTTTCAAACAAAGCTGAAGGATATGAAAGATAACATGTTCACAACCATACTGGCAATTTTGGAAAATGACGAAATATATGACAATCCCAACAAAAAATTAAGACTAGATTATGTTACACTATATAATAAAATTTTTGAAAATTTGTCAAGAAATATTATATTAAGATTTGAAAGTTCTTTAACAGGCTCTTTTGTTAATTTGCTCAACAAAGACTTAAAGAATATATTAAAAGCTTTCCGGACCATTTGTATAATCGTTTAAAAATATATATGGCAAATTGTTTAACCAAACAGCTTTAAAAGCTGAGTTAAAAGTATTGGACTCCACTGAAAATCTACAAGATAAAACTTTAACTGAAACACTTAATATAATGTATTTAAAGAATCTAAAATCGGGCTTACCCGAATGTTTTAAAGTCATTATTGATAAAATTAATCTTTAAATAGGATTAAAATTATTGCGGAAATACTATTGGACAAGAGCGTATAAATGGTCTTTCACTAATGGCCATTGAAAAGGGAATGCTAAAAGACCTCATAGCTTCGCCTACCTTGGTCGATGAAGTTAAAAGTATATTCTGTGAAAAATCGCGTCGAATGAACTTTATATATAAATAAAATAAAGCAACCGCATGTAAGCGAGATTAACATAAAATCAAGCAACCAACGTGAGAACCAAGGGGACTCACGAAAATCAAGCACCCCGAAGGGATCATTTTTTCGCCACGTCCACGTCGTTGATCCGGGGTCACGCTAAGCGTGAAATTGGAAGTATTTCTTCTATGAAATTCAATGGAGCTAATAAATCGTCATTTTGAGGCGCCTTCATGATTTTATTCATACTCAGCTCATCAAAAAACATGAGTAAACCAAATATAACGCTCATTTGAAGGGTATATGGTACGCTATATAATTATATTTTTACTTGAGTGAATGCATTGGCAAAATTTTCACCAAACGCCACTGCTTTATTTTATTGATATTATTATGATTTATTTGTAGATTTTATTTTTTTTTTAATAGTAATATAATATAAATTTCACAAAGAAACAAAATGCCAATATGTATTTCTTTATCACTACCGATACGAATGATATTATAAAAATCACATTCTGGTGATTTTAAAAGTGATGCCAAAAAAATAGGTGATCACTTTTTAACATCACCACAGTGACTGTCTCTTATCACCTTACATGATACCATCCCTGACTATTTGCAAGAGACAACGTTTTTGCAGTTTCCTTTAAATAATAATCATAAAAAAGTTGGTACGGGACGTTGAAGACGAACTGAAAACTGTAGGCATAGCAATGAGTGTCTTCGATGGATACAATTAACTGAAAAGAGCTCATGAAAAGACGTAGTATTGTGGTGAGATGGATATACTGGAAAACTTGGTAATATATTGCCGATGTTATGAGTTATGCACTCGGCGTTACAGAACGATGATACGAACAACATTAATGCTGGAAAGACAAACACTATTATCTTGTCTAAAAAGAACACCCATAACATACCCTTCTAGGCACACAGAAAACAGTGATGAAATAGTACAGACTGTAACTATCATGGAGATGCCACAACGCGGTTTGTTACTGCTGGATCTGCTTATTACAAAAGCCAGCGATAACGACCACGCTCAGGACGATACTTGAAGGGACATTCTCTGGACATAGAAATGTTAGTTGAACCAAAGTTCTGGAAAATTTTAAAATTACATTATGTTACATATTAAATATATTTACATTTTTGTCACAAGTCGATTGGCACGGATTGTTTAAGAATCATAAATCTTCCAAATCAGCTCTTTCACACATAACATAACATTCCTGTTTGCAGTGCGTAAGTTGTAATGGTTTTTCCAATTCTTAAGAAATTAGTTAATAAAATGAATTTTATACAACCTCCAGCAATGTTGTGCGATGCTGTTGGTCATCTATACTAGTTATGATATCCTAAAATCTACCAATTCTTAACATTCGTTTTTTAACTTAAGAGGTAACATCACCCTATGTATATCTAATTTGTAGCTACATCATAGACAACACAAACTTTCTATAAAAATGGTTAGATACGGGTGCAGATGCACATAATATAAAAAATAAAATTTTGGACAAAGTAATTAATGAATTAAATGGTATGGATAGGATTGCCTGTTAAACCCACAGCTTAATGGAAAAGGACTATTTTAAATGTACGATTTTATTTATAATTTTTGAACATATTATATCAATAAATTGATAATTTAAAAAATTACATTTATTACATTGTCGTATAAAGGACGCAATTATGTGAATCGAGTTGTTCCCATTAGCGCAGGTTTGCAACTATGACCATCGTTTATATTTTGTATTTAAGTTAAAATTAAGTCTAAAACTAATCTATAAAACCATTACTTTCAAAAAAATATATCTTTAAAATTAACCACAAACTCGGTCTCATATCTAACTTTGTAAAATATTATGTAAAATTTTTCACTAACTTATATATTCGTAATTTAAAATTATTGAACTATTAAAATTAGAATCTTATTGTTAGGCATTGTATAAAATAAGGCTAAAGTGTAGTTTAGCTGCGCATTGTTTAATTATCGATTTCCCCACCCCTCTCCTTAATTAAACAATTCGTTTACAGTTCGTGACAAAAATGTAAATTAGTTAAAATAACAATAAACATAATTATAAAGAATAAAATAAATAATTTACCTATTTTCATCTTCATGATTTCGTACAATTTCTAATAACTTAAAAACTTCATAGAGTGGACCACGAAATGCATCTGTTAATATTAAATTATCGTTCCATGGTATAACCGATGAACGTAAAATAATTTGTTGAACATATATATATGGATCACTTCTCGCCCATGGAAATGGTGGATCAAATGTAACATTATTTAATGTAAATAAAATTTGTTCATCTATTGTTTTAGGGTTTGTTGTTGTTGTTGGTGTATTACTTTCTTCATTATTTTTATTTATTGAATTTGTTCCATTAATAAATGTAGGTATATGTGATAAAATCGTTGATGGCGTATATGGAAATATAATTTTTGTTGGTATTGTACCAGGTAATGGAATGTTTAATAAGGGATAACTAAAAACAATAATTTAAAAAATAAAATATGAAATTAAGATTTAAATTAAAAAAATATTAATAGTCTTACCAGGAAAATAATATAACAAATATGGCAATACTTAATGCACACGTTGGATAACTAGATAAGAATAAACCATGTTTATAATACCATTGTGCAACACGATTTGGTAATCCGATTTTAGGTTCTTTATGTTTAGTAGCAACATTTTTTGTTATTAAATTTGTATTAGATACAGCAATTGACATTATTTTTTAAAATTTATTTTTCAAATGTTACAATATATTTTTAGTTCCGTATTTTATGTTTCTGTTATATTTAATGTGAATTTCACATAAATGTTTTTATAAATATTCTAAATGTATATCAATTGCAAAATTATTTGTTTTAAATTTGTACTTTGTTTGAATTCTTTTAAACATTATGATGTAAAACAATAAACAATTTTAAGTTTATAAATATAATTATTTAAAATTATCAAATTATAATTTTCTCAATTTTTCCCAATGTTGTTGATTATTGTCAATTATTTCTCGTAATCGATTTACTAAAAATGAAAAAAAAATGTAAATAAATTAATAAAACAATTATAATTGATTAAATTGAGTAGGCTTAAAAAAATCAACACGACATTTAACCTTTAAAAAAAAATCATACACAAAAGCTGCGTAAATAGTTTTGACAACGCCGTCGTTTATCTGAAATCACTTATTTATTATAATTACATTTAATTTAATTAATATTTTACTTATAATGCACAATTAACAACAAATATTATAAAAAAAAAATATTCAATATACATTTAAAAATATTTTATAATTTATTTTAAACTAATGCGTTCACGTTTTCATTATTTATTATTTATTTCATTTGTTTCAACACGGTGTAATTTCCACTGAATTGACTTAATACAAATGTAGTTTGGGTTTGGCCAACCAAGTTTGGCTAGTGTACACAATATTTTGGTGTGGGTGTGTATTTTTTAATAAATTTTTTAAACAAAAATCACTAATTTATGTAGCATTTACATTATGCCTAATTTTTGAATCTAGAAAATTTCTAGGAAAAATAAAAAGAGATAGTTATAAAAAAAAAAATACTGATGTAAGAGCAGTAAAAAAAAACCACAATATAATCTGACAATTAATTTTATAGCAAATTGACAATTGTTTTTTTTTCAGATAATAATAAAAACAAATAAATATTTATTAATTATTAAATTTTATTTGTTTTAAAATTACAATAACATAATAAATATATGTACTTACATTTGCGTTTAATATTATTTTCAAAAATAACATTAAATTTTTTATATTTTTATTAATTTTAAAACAAATAAAATGTTTGTTATTAAATTTGTTTTATTACTGTCAAACTATATTTATATTTTATTATAGTCAAATGACAGATTTTTTTTTTTTTACAAATTAGCAATTCAGCTATAAAAAAAGATGAATATGTTCATTTTTGAATCTAGATTTTCAACCTAAATTATGGCTAGGCCCATAATTAGATTCTAATTTTTTATACTATTGTGCTCTTTTAACTAGTTTGGCATTTGTATGTAATATCTCAATTTTTTCTAGATTCAAAAATTGGGCATAATGTAAATCTCCCATTATTATTGCTGCTACCTAACTATATAAAAAAACAGTAACAAGATATAATTTGCAGCATGGTGCAAAAAACATCAAGTCGAGACATGGCGTTAATAAAAACCAGATTTCTGTTATACGGACTTCTTAATTTGCACCAACATAATTATATATCAACGAAATGTCATATTTCATTCATATGTCTTAAGTAGGAGACAGAATAGAAAATTTTCTGTTTCGCATCGTTCCGATCAGTAGGTTGTCAAATTTGAAAATTTTGTTTATATATGAACTTTGTATTGACATGAAGGATAGACAACAGAATGCAATATTTTTTCGTTACGAAACGGAAAAGTTGGTTTACTTTCTATATTATCGGTTTGAAAAGGTTTAATATAACCATATTTATTTAGTGCACATTGTGTTGTGATCAAAATTTTGAAGAAAGTAAGAATATTGAAAAAAACAGGGCTATTATATATATATATTATAGTTATTGGAAAACTATTATTACAAATATATATATAATATGCTTTAATAAATAATTATATTATCAAGGATATTATCATGGACATCGAATGATTATATATATATATAACTCCAGAAACAATAAAAATAAATCAATGAAGTCCATTGCAATTTTATTTCTTGATTTTTATTTTTATATAATAATTTTACCAAATATTTTTAAATAATTTAACTTTTATTATTAAGTTTTTCTTTTTATAATTACTAAATTATTTTATTCAAACAATAGAAATATATATTTTTTGATTGTCACTGCGTTTTTGACAGATATAATTGACAGATTCAACGTTTCTAAAAAAAAGCATTGTTTGAAGAAATTTTCACTTGCAACGATACGTGTCTTTACGAAAAGAGACTAAACATTTTGTCTTTACCTATATTTGACTACCGCAAATAGAAATTATGAAAAACTTTGAACATTTTGAGGGGAAAATTTTGATGCGGAAGAGAGAATATTTTATGATCGCACAGTCCGCAACTATAAAAACCATTCACGTATAAAATACGAATAACCATTTTTGCCATCCTTTCAAAATATATCATTCATTCATCGATTCTTACGAGTTCTGTGTTACCAACACCGAAAAAGTTGTGTTTTTTCACATACACCACTCAGACGGCGGACAAAGAATTGTCAACCAATAGGAGAAGACGCTCGCCGTTGTGCAGCGCCAAATGTCAAAAAAAAGTGTAATACATTGAAAAGTCATATGACAAATCACAATGTGGGACATCGAACATGAAAAGTTGATCAACTTTCTACGTTTGGCGCCGCCAAATGTCATGTTGAGAAAATATTTAAGAAAAATGTAATGGTGCTTTCACTGCGCTGTAAAATAGAAATAATAAATTTATATGGTTCGTCCCACAATGCAGTTTTCGTTCGCTACGTTTACCACAAATTATAATTGTCCGATAATGGTGACTTGCTGATATTTAGTTTAGCGCATACCTTGGTACTATACATAAGAGGTTAAAACCGTTAAAACTAAAAAGTTTTAATATTGGCTTGAATACCACTTTTTTAAAAAAAGTTTTATCAGATGTAAAATTTAATAAATTTTAAGGCGATTTGATATTTTTCGATTTATCTGCACATATATTAACAATGAAATTATAATCGCATTGAAATTTAACATCAAATTACATGCAAATATTAAATACAAAATATTCATATTATAAAAATGAAATATTGAAATATTTTATGATATATTATTTATTTCTGTGTTATAAAAAAAACAGAACGAAAACACTGTAATTCTAAATAACTTGCTTTTTTCTATTAATATCAAATATTGATTAATTATAAAAAAAAACCGAATAAAAAAAAATGAACACAACATATATTAAAGAACGCAGGGATAGATTCAATTATTTGTAATATGGTTTTGCAAGAGGTTTTATTATCATCGTGTTAACGGTCATGGGAGTTAATTTTAAAACTAACAAATTTGATGTTGATTTTAAACAATAGTCCTCGGGAATATTTTGGGTTTATTACACATATATGAAGGTCTTATGAATGCTTATAAATTTGTTTTTAGCATTTACATGTAGACTGTAGAACCTGCTGTATATATCTTAATAAAACGTAATTTGTTATTTGGGGGGTTGATTACTCAGATATACACCATGTCATTCCTCCATAATAGCTCGTCTCGCATTACGACAAAACTATATCTAATATTGCAGTTAAGTTGGTAAATTACTCCGTATGTGAGTATATAATAATTGGTTTATATTTATGTTTCGATAGATGATTTATTAATTCAATTCTTATGAGTGAATGTTGCCCATAGCGTTGCGTATGGAAACATTGTTAATTTCTAAATAACGTCCAACATCATATTTCCCAAGATATTCACCATTTTATGATGACCATGTGCTGCATGCAACTTATGAATGAGAGATTCGCTTCTTAAGCCATTTGACCAGAAATATGCTCAAAAACAGTACACTTAAGTGGATGTAATTGTTGTTGACAAAAATGATATTGCATTCTCTGTAGACTATAACCTGAATTTTTGCTTGTTAACGAACCCATACAAATGTATCGCATAGATCATTATCAAATTATGAATAAAACTATGATTTACATTTGCTTTTTGATGGAAATAAATTGCATAATCAAACCGTTGCTGGTAGTCTGTTGCCTTCGAGATAGCAACCTTCGTGATAGCCTAAGTTGTGTCGAGCTTCTCCTTGTTGATGTTAACGAACGTCTCCTTGTTAAAGTTCAACGATTTGGCATCGTCGTTCGATTGTGTATTGTTCCATTTTAAATTACCCAAGCCTTTCTTTACAAAATTCTGAAATGAAATTAAAAAAAAAAAAAAAATTTTCAATATTTATAAGGACTTTAAACCACAACGTTCATTTTACGCCATCAAGTACAAAAAATTTTCGGAATGGTGTGTTGGGCATAGCATACTTGCAATGCCAGTTGCGACCGAACGCGTGCGCAGGTTGCGGATAATGAAACGGCCTATTATATAATGGGTTAGCTTTTAGCTACGAATAAAGAATAAGTAGCCGCGGACAATTTGGCTGCTGTATATGAGTATTACTTTGGGGTGTTGTGTGAAAGCAGCATCCGATTAAAACTTAGTTAATGATTCATTGATTACACCTTAACGGCGAATCAGCGGCGCTATTGAGCTGCACCTGGCCACGACATTACGATTGTCCTACGCGATTTTAATGTCAAACGGGTTACGATTGATTGATTTCGCCATGTCTAAAAACATGGTAATTAGTGGTATATACTTCCCACAAAAAGAAATTCGTAAGATGTGGACGTCTGCAGATGGTAGAACAAATAATCAAATACTAATTGATGGATACAATGGATGTTCGAACTTGTCGTGGTTTAAAAGTTGACTCAGATCATTATCTAGTTCGGATAGTGCTACGAGCCAGAATTTCTCCCATTAATAACACTCAACCCGTAGGGTTGAAATGGGTAGTTGAAAGCCTTGAACAGTCGGCGGTAAAACAATTGTACATGGATGCAATGGAACAACGAATTATTACAGATTTGGAGGCTTACCAGCAGGAAACTAGTATAAATAGTATATGTGGAAGAAATTAAAATCATGCGTTGAAGGTGCCCGAACAGAGGTTATTGGAAAGGGATAGATGGTAGTAAGAAATGAGTGGTTTGATGTTAAATGTGGGAATGCTCGGGATGCAAAAAATGCATCCAGGCTGAAAATGCTAACGTGGGCTACACGAACCACTGTTGAAGACTATCGAACGAAGAGGGATTTCGAGCATAAATTGATTCGTAAGAAAAAACTAAAACTGGAACGAAGGGTTTAGGTCGAAATGGAAAACTTCAAGAGGAACAACAATAATAGAAGATTGTACCAGAATGTCAATCGTATTCGAAACGGATACAATCAACAACCTTTTTTGTGCAAAAACCGAGATGGTCAGGTTATGGTGCAAGAGGAAAGATGCCTCGAAAGATGGGCCGAGTATTTTAAAAACCTATTAGATGTGAGCACGCCAGTAAATACTGTGGAAGATGTGCAATTTAAAACTGCCCAGCCATTTATACCTGAACCATCAATACACGAGGTAAAGAATGTAATTCAGAAGCTCAAGAATAATAAATCACGTGGATTTGATAGCTTACCAGGTGAACTATTGTATTTAACTGCACGAGCTAATTGTAAAGATTTGGAAGGATGATATTATCTGTCCATTGTACAAGAAGGGTGACAAATTAGATTGTAACAACTACAGAGGAATAACTTTATTAAACATTACCTATAAGTGATTTGCTAATATAATATACCATAGACTTATTCCATACGTCAATGCAATTATCGGAGAATACCAGTGAGATTTCTGCGCAGATCGATCGACATCTGATCTTTAGTATACCGCAGATCTTGGAAAAGTGAATGGAATTCAATGTTGATACACACCATTTGTTTGCTGATTTAAAAGCGGCATATGATAGCGTCAATAGGTCAAAGATATAGAATATTATGGAAGGGCTGGGTATTCCAAAAAAACTGCAGTGGCAGGGGCGTAAATATTTATAAACAAGGAACGATTTTACAAAATCGGGTTAATTATTAGCGTATATTCATATGATATAGACATAATGGTTCGGAATATGATAACTGCCAAGGATGCTTTCGAATCGTTACACAAGGAGGCATCGGCTCTAGGTCTCAAAGTGAATGCAGACAAAACAAAATATATGGTGGCAACGAATACATGAGGAATTCGAGATCAAACTATTGGAGAATACAATTTTGAAATATTCCATAGTTTTGTATACTTAGGATCGTTGATAAATGTAGAAAATTATATTGAAGAGGAAATTCGCCGCAGAGTAACAAACAGATGTTATTACGGGCTAAAAAAAACAAATCCATTCGAAAAAATTACAACGAGATCTTAAGTGCAAGCTATAAACAACATTAATACGTCCAATATTAACGTATGGGAACAATTACTTCGGATTTTAGAACGAAAGGTACACCGTGACATATTTGGTCCCGTCAAAGAACAGAATGGTTGGAGACGGAGATACAATTTTGAAATCGACAAGTTATACGGTCTACCAAATATAGTCATAACAATCGATATCAATAGATTGAGGTGGCTTGGACACGTAGTACGCATTGAGGAGGAGCGTGTGCCGAAAAAACTGTTAAATGGAAATCCATAATGTAGAAGGAGAGCCGGAAGACCTGAGGCGATATGGCTAGATGCCGTAAACTGCGATATATAGATCTTTAAAATTTTGGATTGGAAGACATTGACTACGGATAGGTCAGGTTGGAAAAGCGTGTTGGAGAAGGCTAAAACCGCACCTGGGTTATAATGCAATGGAGTAAGTAAGTAAGTAGTAAGTAGTAAGTAAGTAAGTACAAAAAATTACTGCTATAATATATTTTCATTTAAAAAAACATTAAATTATAATAAACATTAGCAATTATTTTGTATATTTTAATAGACAATTTATTATCGTTATATTATTAACAATAAATTACAATTGTACAAATTTAAACTTAAACTTATAGAAATAAAATCTTAAAAGTTATTTGGTTATTTATTGTTTCTTATCTAAATTTCAAATGTATGTGTGTACTAACATTAAACGTAATGGCTTTTCTCTGAAAACGGTGTCAAAATCATAGTTTATTTTATTAAAAATCAACATAAATTTCAGACTTTAAAAATTACCACAGCTTTTTTATACCGTTCGTTTTTCGAAAAAAAAAACAACATTATTTTGTATTAATATACAGAACGAATTGAAATATTTAGGCTGCCTAACTAAATGTGAGTAATCTATAATTTCGGTTTCTAATTTCATATTAATATTAATATTTGTAATTGTTATTGAAATGCTTATTTTATTTTTTGTTAAATATACATTCGCAATTTAACCAAAAAACCACCTAATAACCATTAACGAAATAACTATAAAAAAAAACTTAAAATTTAAACTTTTTTTTCCAATTTAATTAAATGAATTTTTATATAAGAAACAGCAAAACAAAAATTTGTAACTAAACAAACTTTGATTACATCCGGCTCTCTCGACAATAACGTTAATAATATATATAATAGTAATAATTCTACTAAAATGTTCAATGGTTGTGGTGGTGTGCCTTCTCTAACTTAACACGATGAAAATTAAAACATTAAAATTTTCTTAAACTTAAACCATTAAAAAAAAAAAAAATAGAAAAAAAAACATTACAATAATGAAATTAAGAAATTTCACAACAAAAAAAAATTAGCTTAGGCAACTTATAAAAAAAATAAAAGACACAATCATAATTAAAATATATTATACCCAATCATTTTGTCAAAGTATTTAAAAATTTGATTTTTAGAATTTTAGAAATTCTACCTAAATTTTCACCATAAATTTTTAATATCTGGTTGTAATACAAATTTTAAAAAAATAATAATATTCATCGAAAAAAATATATTTTAACGGAAAAAATAAATTTCTAAATTTTTTTACTATTAACTGCTATTAATAATCATTGGAATTTTATAAAAAAATAATTTTTTATTTTGTTTTTATTTATTTCTTTTGTTTTTGTTTTTGTTTTTATTTTTTATTTTAGTTAATTATATTTACGCAAATAAATTTTTTTTTTATAATTTCGAAAAAAGGCACTTCCAAATTTTTAATATAACACAATAACTACACTCCGGTTTTACATTTGTTCTTAAGGACACTTGAATTTTTTTCTCATTTGCTTTCCCTCTGTTACGAGAGATGCGACAGCAAAAAATATATTTTTATTTTTATTTTATGTGTAAAATTAA